>JAVKLA010000081.1:11273190-11295163 GCA_034782735.1 Sagittarius serpentarius
TATTTTTGAAAACCAGTGTCTGATTACCTCACAGAAAAGACAATTCTGAAGAAGCAAGAGGGATAAAGAAAGAGCCCAATTTATATTAAAAAATATTGATGAAATCCAGTGTTATGACCTGTTATGACTGATTTAAGACTTCTATTTTCTTTAACACTTTTCAATTATTTCCCCCTCACACACACACTATTCATCAGCTCAGAAAAATCTCTCAGGCCGGCATGCAGATTTTCAGCCTCAATCACTACAGTACATGAGTTCTAGATCTGAGAGGCCAAAAAACATCTATTTGACTAAAGAGCTATAAGGCAGTCATAAAAATTATGGATCACAGAAATAAGCAATTAGTGTTATCTTCAATTGCTTTATTGGCAGTATTCACTCGTTAGAATAGAGGCAGCAGTAAAACAGATTGCAACATACTGTATAACAGCATATGGGATTTTACATTATAATGCTATTCTCTGCCAAGAAGTCATATTTTCATTTGAATGCATGGAACAGATTATCACAGGGTTTCCAGCATTAGAAGTGGATGACCCTCTCTCTCTGCCTCTCCTCCTCCCTTCCCCCGAGCCTCTTGGCTATTAGGCAGTTTTTTAGGTTACGACTACATCAAAATAAGCATAGCAACAGAGCAGTAATAAGGGAGCTCTGACTACAGAATATTGACTTGTGCTCTGAGACCCCTGGCTCACGCAGACTGGGCATGTCACAGAGCTATGGAGATAATAAACTCAGCCGCGAAGGCAGTGGGTAGACAAGGAGTTGAGGGTTTGCCAGTCTTTTCACCCAGCTGGCTTCAGCTCTAGAGGAAGCTGCTTGCCCGCCCATCTAATCACAGCTGAAGTGCCACAAAGGCAGCCACTAGCAAGAGGGCTGGAAATAAAACAATAGGAATAATAAGAGGGGGAAAAACAGATTCTTTAGACTGTATTTAACATTAGGGATATTTTCTGTGATTGTTTGTCTGTGTCCGTAGCTCATCTTTACAGAGCAATGCCAGCATTTCGGCACAGAGAATTGATTCCCCTCAGGACCGGTACACAAGGCCTGTGCTTCACCTGCACATCAGCAACCAATGTGCAAATATTAATATCTGGCCTGCTATAGAAATTAAAGTGAACATGCTATATCATACTACAACTGTTCTGTTCAAATAAAAACATACCCTCCTTTTACCAGCATGATATAGAAAGTGAAGGATGCGGAAAACATCAAAACCCCAAAAAGACAACTTGCACAGGAGTTGTCTGGTTCAATAAATACTTGTCTCCAAACCTACTTCTTTTGAAATGTCTATATATTGTTGAGGGGATGGAAGAGGGGGGAGAGAGGGGTTAAATGCTTAAACAAAATGCTCCAAGGGGAAAAAGCACTTGCCGCTCTAGGAACACAGGAACTAGAAAAGCTAGAGGCATAGGTAGTAATTTACCAGAACAAAGAAATTGGATAGAATTAGATTTCATGTGTTACTGTTTATTCAGCTCTAATGAAAGCCAAATAATTTGATAAAGCCTCAATTCCCATCTGTATCTCTGAATTTCTGCACATATCCAAGACAGTTTCTACAGAGTACATTTCACATTTCAGAATTTTCTTGTCAGTTTTGGAATTCAGAAGTTTAGTTTCATTACTGGAACAGTATTATTAAATGATGATAAACAAATTAATATGTTGAACTACATACGAGTCTTCAATATACATACAACTCTTCACTATGCATATGCCCTTTTTGAGTATAGCTTTCTTAAAGGGCAAAAGCACAACTATGATGTCTTATATTATTTTTAAATATGTAAGAAAAAGTCCCTTTCTCAGCAGTGACTACAGGTGTTTAAAAACAGTCTGTCATCCAGTGTTACTTGCCACAAACAGCTTGAAATTTTTGCCTCAGAAAGAGCTACAGAAATATTAGCAATAAAAAAAGTGGGCTTTTAAGTGTTCTGAAGTTTTCTGAATACCTTGCTGGGCAAATCAGTGTGTGCCATGCACGTGAGGTGAAAAATTCTGGGAAGATGAGGGGGTTTTCTAAACTGTTGAGAGAGGAGACTTATCTCTCTGTGTTCTGGTTCAGCATCCCTAACTGTGTGAAAGACTGTGAAATAAATACTTTGAGAAAGCAAATCTTCATTTAGGGGTGCAGGGGAGGGGGACTAGCAGGCATTTTCCGAAAAATGCTCACAGAAGGAAGGAAACACTAGGATAGCTGCTTCTTCCTCACTCCAAAATGTTCAGCTCAGGCATTCACCTTTTCCTGTAGTAAACAACGGTGTAAACTAAAATGGACCACAGAGGAGAATGGTGGGGCTGGCCTTACACCTATTGCACAGCATGTCACAAGTGGGACAACACTCTAGTAAGAAACATCTAGTGAACAGGTAGATATTGCTATAGTGACCCTCACTATCGCTGACATTTCATTGATGTGCCGCATGCATTCGGTTAGTTAATTCTCCTTGCTGTCATCATCCCTGGCAATAAACCCAAGGGAATTTGTTGTTATCCTCAGCAGTAGCAGCTCCCAGCACTCAAAAAAGCTAGCCGCTCCATTCAGGTGCTAGAATGTGAGCACTTCCACAAATCTGGCCCCATACAAGCATGCACTTTTATAACATTGGGAAGATTTGCTAGTTTTTCCTCCCTTCTTTGAAAAACTAAGGGCTTCCTGCAAGACGCTGTCCAATATCAGTGCTCACTGACCTCAGCAGGATCCGATGGCACTAAGCGTTACACAGGATTGAGTTGTTTGGGGAACCGAGAAAAAGGGAGAGCAAATAATCTGGTGGCTGCTCATCACTATGCAAAATTATTGAAGGCAGCACGAGCAACAAACCCAGGATGCCTTGGAATGCTGAGCGTGTTCACTTATAAAATCCATATAAAGCATCTGCTTTTTGTGCAACTAAACTCTGTATAATAGCAACCTTTTTTCACCCCCTTTCTCTGTATTTAGCAGCTGTTGCAGCCCAGCTCTTGAAAAAGAGGAGTACACATCACAAAGCAGTGTTGGAATCAAGCTGAGCTTTCTTGTCTGTGTTAGGTTCCAGGCTCAAGGGACTGCATGTTTTGAAAATGTCACTATGCTATTTTTTCACTGAAAGTGGGCTTACCAAGTCAGATGACAAAAGCTACAAAAGGTAGTAGGAAAAAACAAAGATTCTTCTATCCTAGTTTTCACGTCCTAACCATGAGTGCTATTTAATTAAGCATTCTTGGAGATAATGCAAAGATGACTACAGTTTTCTAAAAGAGTAACACATTGCAACACAACTGTCAGGTCCTTGACATCCTCTTACGCAAAGAAAAGATGACGGGCAGCTTCCACAAAATAGCAAGTGGTCAGTGTTTTCTGAAAGGAAGCAAATGTTTGTGTCTAATCTTGTAACCAATAATATGACACAAAACACCCCACCCATCCCTGACCAAATCTTTGGCAGGATATAACGGTTACAGTGCAAGGACAAGTTTAAGCAAAAATGTATTAATGTATTTTGTACGGTATCCAGTAACTAAAATGCTATTTTAGGACTGCACAGTAGCTTGCTCCAGGGACAGGGACTGATCTCACATTAACGTGCACATGTAGTCAGATTAAGGGCATTACACTGAGAAAGGCTCATTTTTTTCCATCCCTCTTTTGCCTCCCATCTGCTACTTTCCACAAAAGTCTAAGGATCTCAGCTAACCAGAGGCTGCAGCGCTAAGGGTAGGGGAAGGAGGGGTGTCTTCCTTCCTGGGGGAGGGAAGAAGGAGAGAGAAAGTTGTTTTGTTTTGGCTCAGCTCTGTAATGAATTTGTGGGTTGTAGAAATTGATCTGTCATAGTGCAACAGATTGTAGCTTGATCTGCCAACAAATTGTAAGCAACAGTAGGTAATGACTAATTGCAAGTGTCAGGGTTTGTTTTTTTGCTGTTTTTTTTTCTGTGGTTTTTTTTGTTTTTTTTTTTTTTTAAGGAAAGGTAATCTTTTCTGAAGGAATATAGGGACCCACTGACAGACTGGCACAGTCCACACAAGGAACTTTACCTGGTTTTTAATCAAGGTGGATTTCCAGTTAGATCTGCCAGGAACTACAGGCCATGGACCAAGAGACATTTAGTTTCTTCTTTGAATATGGCTAGGGCCTGTACTCCGATTTAGGGTAACAAAAAAGCAGTCATCTTCTGATACCAGTTCCCTCTCTGAGGACTGCTGTAGGTTCTGCTGTCTCCCTTGCTTCAGTGCAACAGATAAAGAGGAAGGAAAGCAGTCTTTTCTCTTGTTTCTGACTTTTTTTTGTTTCCAGTTAAGTCAGAAACTCAGAATTATTCTCAACAAACACTGGATTTTAGGAAGTTCACCCACAACCCAGTCTGGGGGAAGACCCGGAACATGTACGAGTATTGGACCAAAACAGAAAAAAAAATAGAAATGGGTAGGCAAGTAAGACCAGGGAAAAATAATAAAAAATAAAGCTTTTCTAGCACACAGGAAAAAAACCCAAACTGATCTGAAATAAAACTGATAGAAGTGAAAAAGAGCACTGCATTTTATTCCTTGTCATCTTTTCCTATATCACTAGAAGTTTAGACTCCTCTGCAGCTCACTGGTCTTGTAGCCTGTGGCAGGGTCACTGAAGACCCTTACTTAGAGTTACAGTGTGCGCAGACAGGAGGAGACAGAAGCAGAGTCATCCCCAGAAAGGGCACAGGGATGAGCAGTACAGTGTCACATAAATGCCACACTCGTGTTCTTGAAAGGCAGCACATTTCAGAGGGGAAAACATACATCCACATCTTGATAGCTACAAGCTTGCTTAAACTGCTTACATTTATTGCAAAACTGTCTCAGCTTTTCAACTTCTGCGCTGCAGACAACTTAAAATCCAGATTTTCAGCACACATCTCCAGCTTCACATCGTCACCTATATCTTTTACATTTAAACACTACATGACAGCAGAGCCATTTGACAACAGTAATATAGTGCAGCTAACACATACATAGCACGGTGTTGACAGGGGTATTGTGATGAGTGAACATTGGTCTAGACAAGAGCCAAACACCAGTACTGCGAACAATGGAGCATCCTTTGCAAGCCACAGGCAAGAAGGAGACAGCTTTCAGGAAAAGGAAAAATTTCACTTTGGGGTGGATTATGTGGGTCATGTAGGGTGAAATATGTACAGCACAAACCTGCTGTATAATCGCAGAACAGGGCTAGCAAGGGTGATGGGTGATACCTAAATGCTGCTAGCCCTCAGCACAATGAAGAATTTCATTAATTGTGAATATTCAGAAATACAAGCATAAAATTCAGTATTTGCAAGTATCTGTGCTAATGTGATTTGACCTCTCATTGTTCAGGTAAAGCAAACATGACAAGGTCACTACATATTTCAGTTGCAGTTCTTCTTTGTATTTTAATATGGGAAATATATGTGAGTATTTTTTCCATATTTGTTCAGAACTCTTCAGCTCAAATTCACTTAGTAGGAAAGTGCTTATGTTCCATTTAAGCAAAGGCTAAGTCTGTATACTCAAATATCCTTAAAAGAAATTGTATTTCACAGATCAGAGATACATTGCTAACAACAAAGTCATTCTGGCTTTCCTCTGGAAAAAAAAAAAAAAGTCAGAAAACTTACAAGTAACTGTTGACTACCCAAATAAGAGGTTAAGAAAGATTTTCAGTCTGTTCACAATATTCTATTATTTTAATTCATCTAAGAAGGAATTTATGAGAAAAGCAAGCACTTGGTTCAACTAAGAGTCTCTATTTGCAACAAGGCAGCCTGGTAAATTTTTGCATTATTTACAAATGAAAAGTAAGTGGAGAACAGGAACCCAAATGACTAAACATGAGGTTAAGGTGTAATAGAGTGTGTCTATATTCCAGAGTGCCCTGGATATCCTAACTAATGTTTTACTGTTACTTACCTATATTATTTTTATTTATTCAAAATTGTAATTTTTCCTAACTTACCTCAAGTGCAATTGCCAGACATTCAGGAAAAGATACTTAATAAAGTGCATTAATAAAGTGAGGATCATTTAATGGTCATGCTCACCTTATAATGATCAGGCTGTTAAAAGCTCATGCAGTACCTTGATTCTTATTCTACGGTCACCAGGAGACTAGAGGCAACTAAAAAAGGGAAAGTATTAGCAGTTCTGTCTAACTACCACAACCCAGTTACCAAACTCTGACAAGACCAGAGACAGAAAACAAAGAGCACAAACTGGAAGTAAAACCCAGACCCCAAAGAGAAGTGGTACTTCTTTGCACAGAGAATTCTTAGCTGATAAATTGTCAGTGGGCAACAACTTCAAAATGGTCATCACATAATTCTTGTAATACAGCATGCTGTCTCTGATAGCAACCAATACTGAATGCAGCAAGGAAAGGCATACTCCCTCTCCTGCCCCATTGTGTACCTAAATTGTGCAATACAGTACCACGGGGAAAAATGTATTCCTCCACGCCAGCTGGTAAATATAGTATGCCTGCATAAGGAGTAATGACAGCTTTTACTTAAATCCTGGTTGGAAGGGCTGTAAGCTGCAATTCGAGTATTAAAAGTGAATTTGTGTTGGGCTTTATTAATGTAAGTCGTTTGGGCTTCATTTCAACCTGCAGCTCTGAGTTCCACAAGTTAAATGCATACACCACGTGCCATACTTTTTCATTTGCTCTAATGAATCACTCTTTGGCCCGTTGTTGTTCTATTTTGAGTTCTCTCTTTTTCTTTTGTTACAGACAAACGTAATGAGAAGCAGCAGGCTGGCCTGATCTGTGCCCTTCATTATTTTATATGCCTCTGCCACATTTCCTCCTGCTCTTCTTCTTTCCAAACTAAATAATAATCCTGCCCTTTTTAATGTAGCCTTATATGAAAGGCTCTCAGATGGCTCTACTCATTTTCTTTGCCCTTCTCTGGACCATTTCTATTTCTGTTACGTCTTTGAGATAAGGTGACCAAAAGTGAACATGATTTTCAAGGTAAGGACATGCCATTTGGCAGCATTTATATGGCGGCATTAAAATATTTTCTTCTTTATGATTTATCCTCTTTGACCACCCTCTCATTGTATTCTGTTTCTTCCTGACTGACAACTAGCACCATCCTACAGAGCAGCCTTCTTAATTGAGCTGACTTCATTGACTCTTATGTTAGCGCTAATTCAAAATGTAAAAGCATGCCCAAGAGCTTGAATTTCATTGTATACCATTTCATTATATTTGCCAAGTACACAGTCTGATTAGCCCTGGAATTCCTCAAAACATTACGAAACACTGATTAGGCAAAATTATTTAGCATGGCCAACATACCACGTCAGCTCCTGCAGAAAGTAAGTAGTGGGGGCTGCAGGGGAGGAGAGGAAGGCAAAGGATGCAAGAAAGGCCAGTTTATTCCTGTGCTTAGTTTTCTTTTTTAACAGGTGTTAAACTCAAACCAGGATCTACCCTGAAGTTATTAAGATTCCTTATGAGGTCTTTACACAACACCCTGTAAAAAACCTTGAAAGGCTAAATATACTGAATCCACTAATACTCTTTTCTGCCCTACTTTGCTAGCCCTTTAAAATAAATCTCACAGTCACACTGACTGTTGGCATAAATCAGACTTCCTTCTGATCCTGGAAATATCATTATGCTCTACATTGCTGAAACTGTGCTTATTTACGCCTCTGACATACATACATGCGCCAGGTGTCCCAGTTTTTTTCTGACTGTAGTTAGGCTGAACTCATCTAAGCATTTAAGTCCAATGCTTTGCTTTAAGTCAATGTAACATGCAAATTTACTTAAGAATTTCTCCTAGGCTTAAGGCTATCATTTAGGGAAACACTTAAGTGTGCACATTTAATTAATTAAGCACATGTGGTAAGCATGACTTCATACGCTTAATCACCTTACAAGGCTAAGTGAAGAATGTCTGCAATGAAGACAATGGATTTACAGTGGGATACAAAAGGAGAGGTTTAAAATTCTATTTTTAGTGAATATTTTCAAATCAGTCCTTAAGCATTAGCATCTAGATCAGCAATTCTTCATGTTCGGATCATCAAAAATATCAAGACATCACTGTCTTGCTTTTTGTGGGTTTTGTTCCTTGTTGTTCCTCACAAGTAGGAACTGCAGGAGGAACTAGGATAGAGGTTAACTTTTCTGCATTTTTTTTCCTGTTTTAAAAATCTGTTGATAAATGCATCACTGAAAGACCCTGAATCAGAGCCCAGAAACTGTGAAATTTAAGGATATGTGAAGCATGCACAGAAAGAACATATGCTTCCCCAATGTCCTCAAATCTGCTTCAGTCCTAATCTTGGAAGGACCATCTCTAAGGGTGAGAGAGTAAATGAAAACCTCCATTCTTCTGTCAAACACAGGAGCACAAGTGCCCATAGCGGCAGAGGTTTTACTGCCACAAAAATTGGGAACCGAACCAAGAATACCAACACATTTCACAAAGGCCACTGGAAAGCCATTAGTCTTTTGCTCACTGGATTACAACTACAGATAGGCAAATTCATTTGAATAAAAGAAAGACCAAACGAAACATTTATCTAAAACCTGATCAGATATAAACCAGACCTTTTTGAAGCTTTGAAAGTGGTCATATACTTTTGTTATATTTTTTCTATTTTGTATATTCTTGAGCTTCCTGGCTTTGGATAAAAGTACCTGAAATGTCAAGATACCAACTGCTCTTACAGTATTTTCAATCTGTTTTATAGATTCAAGAGGCTCATATATTTAAAGTGCAGTTAAGTTTGCCCAATGCATTAAAAAAAGTAACTGACTTTAAAAAGAAAAACAATTGTTAAAAAAAGTTGTCATTTCTGCCCTTACACTGCAGCAGCATCAGGAGACAGCCACACAGAAAGCTGAATTAATATAGGATGCACAACAGTGGAAAATTTAGGATCTTCAATAGTAGCCAGTAAACTTTACTTTAATGTAAGATGGAAATAAGCATTTAATTTAGGGGCACTATTGTAATACCAGTGACAAGAGACTTTTTTCATTTTTTCTTTTGAAAGTAATGTTAACCAGAACACTGAAAATGTAAGCATTACATTATTTCCTTGACCTGTCAAGAAGAATGAGGAGGAAGAAATGTGGATTCTTAATTGTAGGATGGAAATAAGAAAAAAACCAACCAGTGCTCCAAAAAGTGAAAGGATCATTTGAATGAAACAGGTATCCACTTCAGGCTTTACTAGAGTACAGAGATCCTGACCAAAAGAGGCTGTTCCAATCCAGGTGTCTTATTAAGCAAAGACTGACATATATGCCCAACATGAAGAATCTTCGTGATTGGCAGCAAATGTCTGCCAAGGCTATGATGACAACAAAGCAGTAGACATGTAGCTTTCAGTAAATGTGATTTGAACATAGGTCTTTAGAGATGAATGGCTAGCAAGCTGACTTGCTTTCCAGCTTCACCTCACTGTCACCTAACTTACAACAATTCCTTAGAGAAAAACACATTATGTAGCACAATGTCTATAGTAAAAAGAATTATATGTATTAAAACTTCCATGCACACTATGGTCCCTGTCTTATTCAGACACCAAACTAATCTGTCAGGCACTATGGACTGAACTGCTTCTGTTGATTTTATTTAGGCAAAATCTTTTGAAATAACCAGCACAAAATGATTGCTACAGAGTTATCATGTTGTACAGTAACTACATGCAAAAAAGGAGGCTCTTACTTTCCATTTTGGTGGCTAAGGCCTTAGGTCAAAAGTCATGTACTAGAGACATATTAAACTCTGGGAATTCAAACATCAGGGAAGATGTCTAGAAGAAATTATTTACACTACATTGTTTTTCAACTCACTTGCACAGCCTTAGTTTATACTAAAAAGGAGACAGATGAACAGAATTGTCCTGACACTAGTCCTAGTGAAGTGTGCAACTAGTACCAGACCCAAGGAAGACAAACAAAAGGCTGAGTCTATAGTACGTATCCTAATGGTGTGTCAAACTAGCAAGTCAACCCGATGCACTTCTCTGTGAGCTGCTGCCAAGTAGTAAACCTGGTATAAATACCAACAGGGAAATACAGAGTTCTATCAGGTCCCCTAGCTTGAACAGCCAGGGGAGCTGGCCTCCATACCTTGGGAAGTGGGCATTGACCCCACAGCTGAGACACACGCAACAGATCTTTCCACTATATTTCATGTTTGGTAAATGCTTAAATGCCTGTTGAATGGGAGGCCGCCTGTAAGGTGGCTCAAAAATTATTTGAAACAATTGCTTCAAAATCAGTATTAGAAAAAAAAATAAATTCCAGCAGCAATTATTGCAGCCTAAACCAATTAGCCATGTTGTTTCTTTGTGTAGTTGGTGATGGCTCGTCATCCAAAGAATGATCCATTCCCAGTCACTCTTCTTCAAACATTACCTTGCAACATGTCCAGCCCCCAAGCTCATCAGAACCACTGTGACCTGATATCCTGCAGGTAAAGACTTGACTTTCTGCTGATTTATTAAAAAAATCTTATATTTTACTGCTCACGTGTACTCTCTAGAGTGTGGTCACATGACCAGTATAATGACAATCTGTCTCTCTGCTAACATTTCTCTACTTTGGTTATTTGTTTGATAAAGTGAGGAGCTTCCCTTTTGTTGCCCTTCATCAGAGCTTAATGTCTTTACTTTGGGATCAATATACTTTATGAATAATTTTATTTCCTTCTATTTTTATGGTCTTTTCTCCTCATTATCATACTGAGTTTATTAGCTGGTGCTGTCAGTATCTTTACCCTGTCATATGTTCCTGAGGTACAGTAAATATCACTTGTGTTGTAATTAATATGCACACCCTCTGCAGTAATTAAAGCACAGACCCCTTCAACCAGCTGAGCTTCCTACACTAATTCCACCTTATCTTCATAATGAACTTATTGTAATCTGAAACTACCACTGAATATTGTTCAGTAAGGATGGAAGAATGAAATCTAACGAGATGCAATAATATTTGTGAACATGTTAATATGAAAAAAAGAATTTAATTAGCCTTAAATCTAATTAAATTTCCTGTACAATCAAAATCCCCCCATTTATCCCACAAAAACACTAATGGTGCAACACTAGTGCCCCTTCGGAGATTTACACAAAGATGGAGACCAGGTACCTCATCCTCTACCCTCGAAATTCTCAGAGTTAGCTATCTAGAGGGTTTCCTGCCCACGGATAATTATAGAAAGGACTTAGAATCTCTGTTCAGGGATGTGAATTGAAAGTAAGATGGGAAGGTGAAGATGGAGAGACAATTCAAGCCCCCTGAAAAGGGACCCAGCAATAAAACAGTTTGGCAAACATTTCTAACAAGGGAGAGGAAAGGAATACTGAATATTTAAGCATGATAGTATAACTCAGAATGATTAGAGGGAGACTGGGTACAAGAAATTCAGTTCTTATTTTCTGAAAACATTTCCATATGGGAGACTAGCGCCTAAGGTGCAGACTCACACAATAGGAAGAAAACTGGCAGGCTACACAGACTGAAAATTGGCTGAAGGGCAAGAAACAAACAGTGGAAGTAAATGGGATTATTTCAAGGTGGAAAGAGGTTACCAGTAGGGTACAGCCCAGCTTTCTAATTATTCACAGTAATGACTTGGATGATAGTATGGAAAGGATCACTTCCAAGATTCTAGTAACTGGGAAGCACAGTGGTAATAAATACCAATGTAATCCAATAGCCATTTTATTAATAGTTAATTTCAGAACCAGAGAAGTTGCATAGGAAAGTGTTTGCATGTATCGTGAGGCAGGATTGAGACATACAACGGCACAAAAATTGAATGACCTTCCCTTGTAAATGGTCACTCTAGAAGAGGCTTAAGCAACAGCCGTTGAGCAGCTCCTTGTGCTTTATTGATTGATGTCAATCTGCCCAGTTCCAGAGCGTTAACTTCACTTTAAAATGTGCCCTTTTCTGTCATTCTTTTCCTGTAACCCCCTAAACATGCCTCATTTCCTACACCAAAAAATTACGTGGTCAGGTATTGATTTGTGACTCTCTGGCTGACATCTGAATAAAGAGAAAATGAATTGACTTGAAGACATATGCGGATAAACAAGTAAAGGAAGCAAAAAAACCCACCTATATTTCTGCTAAACCAGAGTGACACAATCTAGTGACTAGGAGAGCAGTATGATTATTCTCTTCCATCAAACTATGGAGAACTGTCCTAAAATTAGAAGACTGTTTCCAAATTCCCCAAAAGAGTCAGAGTCATATTCTGTAAGCCATTGTGGAGAAGCCCTTGGTCCTTAAAAAAATGACATCACCATTATTATTTTTTCCGACTCATGAAAGAATTAATATATAGATGATGTCACTCACCTTTGAGACCCTACAAGGTACACACAGCCAATCTAAGAAGGAAAAGAAAAAAAAAACAAAAAACCAAACGAACCTACAGTGCTTCATCTGTTCAAAATTCACTAGGCAGCCCTCACAACTAAAACGCACCGCCGCACCGCACAAAAACTACCTTGTTTGCCAACACTGAGATCATGAAAAAAAACAATCTATGCCCAAGTACAGAAATTCCACCCAAGTCTCCCTGCCCTGGAAACTGAGGGTTACAAACAGGCACTTAAATCCTCCCTCACGGCCTTTCTGCACTTCACTTCTCAGACAAGCCATAAAGACTGACTCCGCATGTTTGCTGAAGTTGGCGGACTAAGAAGCAAGCAAATCTGAGCATTTTTAATTTTCTCTCAAACTGTACTTGGAAACTGGTGACCTAGCTTTAACCTTTCACTAATATGAAATAGTTCAGCTATTACCTCTCAGAGCCTTCAGAATTTTAAACTTGGCAGTTCAAAAGAGTGCCAAGATTTTAAGCTACAGTGTATCACATCATGCCAGGGAAGGAGCAAGAGAAGAGAAGGATATAGAACCGGCAAGAAAAAAGAATGTGCAAAACTAGGAGTGATAAGAGAGCAGAAATAAAGACACAAGGGCAGAAAATATGATAGCTTTTTCTTCTATATCCCTTTCATAAACCCTGCAGTCCTTATCTTACTTCTGCTTTCTACATTTTTACATGCTTGCTTTTTTTTTCTGTCTGCTTCTTTATTTCTAGGCATGATCACAGTATTCTTCAGTATAGAAGAGTAGACTCTTATCCTCAAACTGGATACCTGAGGACACCTTCTAGGAGTCTGTGTCCCATAGTCTTGAATGGAGGCAGGTTCATGCTTTTCAGTCTGCAACTGAAGCACTGGTACCTCCTGCTCTCACTGCTGCAGATGCAGAGTATAGATGGGTCACTATTCTAACTCAGTAAGGCATTTCTTAGGAACTTATTAGTAATTACATAGCTCCGTCCCTGCAGCAGACCACAGTAGGATTGCTGTTACCACAGGTAAGGATTCCTAGCACCAAAGGATATGAGAGTCAGGGAGCAGCGAGAGCGGATTGCTCTCAAAGAAGACAACAGAAGAGCTGAGGGTGACAGCAAAGCAGGCAGGGCAGTGCCCACACCATGAAAGGGTGCAGTCTCACAGTACCCAAAAAAGGTCCCATGACAGTAACTAGCATCAGCCAAGAGCTCAGTGATTGCCAGACAAGCTTGTGGTGAAAAGGTTGGGTGAAACCAGAAGTCAAGTCAGCAGATCGGGGGTCCAGATCAGGATCAGCAAGGTACATGGCCAAGCACAGGCTCACCTGCAGCATAGCTCAGTCAAAGAGCCAGGCAAGTGCCTGAGTTTAAAAGCAGCTTCTGAGCAAAGTGGAGGAAGTCCCCAGCACCACTTTTCACAGCAGTCTTGTCCAAGGTTACACAGCTGTGCCATAGCAGAGCCAGCACTGAGCACAGCCAGGTAAATTTTGACAAGGTTCCTTACACTGGAAGGGAAAATGGTAGCTTAATCAAAAGGATCACTACAAACCTCAGTTTAATGTCATCCTTAAATAGTCTAATACAATTTTTTGTCTCCCATTCAAGCATTCCCTATAATCCAGAGTCACATACCAGTTCTGGCAGTAGCAAACGGCAAAATGCCCAGCTGTGCGGTCCTTCTGCCCTCCAATTCCTTCACCCTCTTTCTCTCTTTGTAATTCAGAAAGTGCTATTTTTTTTCAGAGTTATCTTTCAAATTGTGATCAGCTTTCTTGAGCAAAGAATATTACGCTCACATATATATTTGATCATGTAAGTATGTAACTCACTGGCTTTCAATAAATTCTTTGTCCTAAACTTATGTTCCGCAAGCAACATTTGCAGACCATATCCCAAAGAGTCAGACTGGATAAAAACGCAAATTATGAGAAAAGATCTCTCAAACTTCTTGTGATATTTTAAATAGCGAGGAGAGGAGGGAGCAGGGATGGCCTCTCCTGTCACATGCGGCTTTTAGACAGTTCAAGAGAGGTATCTAGGCCAATGCTACCTCCCTGGATGGCAGAGAGGCTGGGCAGACCTCAGCTAATGAGTATCTCCTGCCACAGCAGACAACCCGCTGGGGAGAACCATCATCATGAGCCACCTGAGAGCTGCTCCAGACATCTTTTTTCTGGAATCTGGGTTGTGCAATGTGGGCCCTGTAGCTTTCAGCCACACAGAGCTTTCAGTGTTCAGCTTGCAGAGTGTCATCAGTTGGCCACTCCCAGAATAAAGTCAGCCGTCTGGTTGTGGGATTCAATAAAACCCCTGCAGACCTGCTAGGGGACATAGATTTTAAAGGCTCGATGTTTGTTTTCTTTGCAAATACAGCTTTTCCCCCATGACTAACTGCAGACACAATTACCTGTTTCGGCACAGCCTAATCACAAAGAGACCAGAGCTGAATGTCTTGACCTCACAGCTTAGAAAGGCTGAGTCCAAAACCTTAGCCGGACCAGCTACTTAGCTTCTGGGCCAGATTCTCCAGTGTTTTAATTCAGAGCAACTCTAAAAATATATTAAAGTTCTGCCAGTTGATCCTAATTTATCACTAATCAGTTATAGTCCTTTGAGTTAAAGCAATCAGATTCTACTCCTATTAGCAGAAAAAAAAATCCAAAATGAAAACAATCGGCATTTAATACTTGGCCCACTCAGCTGTCTGCTACACTGGCTTTTCTGTAGCCAAGCATAGGAAAATTGCCTCTGCCCTCTGCCTTTCTGGGTCCAGGTCTCCCTCCCCATCCACTGCCAGACTGCTTCTACAACTGCTGCCTTACTACTCCTTTAATCAAAGATTATCGCCACCTTGTCATTATGTGCCTCGTTTCCCTCTTGCCAACATTACAAACCACATTTGTTCCTCTACTCACAGCCTAGCACCTGACCTACCTCACCCATACCAGCCCCACTCTAGATGAAGTTTGCATCAGGCAGAGCCCTAGTTATTATACCTGGAGACCGACACCATTCAGAGCCTTAAATCCGTTCGCCTCTACGCCACTCGTGGTGCTCCCAGTTCCAGCAACATGGCCTGCTGCCAGCCCAGCCGGCCATTCCCAAGGCCAGCAGAAGCCCAGCAGTGCTCAGCAGCGCATGCTGTGCCCCACCTCACACATGCTATGTGCTTATAGTCCCCTACATGGGAGGAAGGGACCTGGGACACTAGTTCACCTGAGGCCAGACTAAAGGCAGGACATATTTTACTAATGGCTAGAACAAATTCTTCTGAAGGTCAGAGATGGATCAGGTAACAACATCAGATCTTTGTGTGAAACTGTCTGGTTTAGCTAACGAGCAGTAGAAAAGTCCAGCAGATTTACTCAAAATCTGTCCTAGGGTTATTCTAGGTCTGACAAGTTGGTCTTTTCTGACACTGAGATTTTTCATTGTTTTGCACCTCATTTAGCCATCAGTAACAGTAGAAAAGGTGTGGAAAATGACTGTCCGTTTTCCTTCACATTTTACGTCCACTTTGTGTAAGTGTGAATGACTATATAAATTAGACAGGAATGGATAAGCAAAATGCCAAAGTTCATAATGTAGACTTTTGTAAAACAGAAGCTAGTCTCCTTAGCATCCTATGTGTGGTCTTGCTCTGTTTCCAGGGGAAATCTAGCAGGGATCTCCACTGCACTAAGCATAAGGAAGCTGTTGTTACAGCTCCTTTGGCCAAACACTGCATTCGGTCACTGAGCAAGTCAGTGACTGAAATGAAATCAGTGGGAGTTTTGCTTCTTTAGAGGCCTGAAGAACTTGTTCCTAGGCAAATATTCAAAAGAAAACCCATTGAATTATATACAACTAAATAGCATAAGCCTTCTGAGCAAGAGAAGAGGCAGCCAGTCCCACTCACAACAGGCAAATGCTCTTTCCATTCAGTCTGCTCATCCTGTGGGTTTGGAGGCACTGACAAAGTGAACCTACAGAGAAATGGAAATAAATGGAGGTAGATGAAATCAAACTGAACTAAGGAAAAAAGTTTACGGTCAGCTCCCCACCTCACATCTCAGATTACACAAAAGGACAGCTACGCCAATATAGTCAGGAAAACACCATACTGTAAAAAAAAGTAAGAGAATATGTTGAACTGCAGATAACTGAATGCTGCATGATCAAACAAAAGGGAAGGAAGTGCCCCGACTTGCTTCTGCCTCTGTGGGTTTATGTAACTGCTACCATGTTAGCTATTTCATTAGCTGAGAGATTTTTTTTTCCACTTACCCAGTCAACAGAAAGTAGTTTTAGATAATTAAAGTAGTTATTATTTACATTCGTATTTTATAAAATCCCTAAAGGACCTGTTTATACAGTTACAGGTTATAGGCTTTCACTGTAGCTTCTGTCTGAGAGGGGTCACAGCCCAGAAGAGAACACGTTGTGAAGGCCTCCTGGTTACAATCTTTCCTCTTGCCACTAGTCTATGCTGTTGTATAAAGTTCAGAGCAGTCCTGGGGAAGCTCAGTGCAAATGTTGGGATGATCACTTTTGTCTCAGAATCTTCTGAATTCAATTGCAGAACGGTACGCTCTATTGTTCTGTTCTGTAAAGTATATTTAGCTTGCTTAATTAACCTATATTTCAGACAAGTCATGCAGGTGTTCACCTAACTCTGTATATGCCTTTGTGATTAAACTTTAATGAAAGGGAGTCTAAAGTAAATTCCTCCATGCTATGGTTCTGAAACAGACAAAAAAAAAAATTGAAACATAATATTTCTGTCAGGTGAACTATTATTATCCTGAATTTTCTATGCAAAAGGGAAAAGAATATGGATCAGAATGAACACAGGGTTGGGAGGAAAGGGTGTTTCTGATTATGCTTAATAAAGGCTACTTCAACAGAAGACAGGTACAGAGATGCAAAACAGTTTGATGTGAAATCTGGATGGGGCGCAGAGCACAAGAACTCATACGCAGTTGTCAGAAGAAAGTTTATATTTCTTTGTAATATGTGAGAAACCACATAATTCTTTATATTTGTATTTTCTCCTAAACAAATATGTGGTAGTGCTATTCCTAAATAAGGAGAAAAAAAAAAAATCAATACCAGCCAGACTAGCACTCATAAGCAGCCTTACAATAGCGAACCAGTATGTGCCCAAGAAGGAAGAAAAAGGGATTAGATAAGAAAACAGATTTCACTTTCAAGCCTCTAGTGGATTCTTAAAAACAACGGAAGGAAAAAATTATTTTATCCACTGTTGAGAGAAAAATGCTTTGCCCAGTGTCCTTTAAACTTTCAATTAGAGCGACTTGAGAGTCACAAAAATCCACATTTCTTTGCTCCTCTGTTTTATGTTAAAAGACATTTTTAAAGCATATTTATTACTAGAATGAGATGAAGGTGGTCTGATGAAACACTGGCATTATTACGATCTTAGTACATATTAATGAACTTTTAAAATGCAAATCATTGACCCACTAGGTGGTCTCATGGTCTCATAAATAGCAATCTTTTGCATTCCAGCATCCAAATACCTAGTTAGGAGCTTTACAGAATGCACATTATAGGTGATACAGACCATAACAAGTACTTTGGCAAGGGGAAAAAAAGCCATTCTAGCCTATTGTGTCAATTAAAATGAAGGGATTTTTATGTTATGAACCATATGTTCAAAGAACATTACATGTAAAATTACATACAATCATTCTGACTAGGAAGAACACAATAATCCTGGTACATTAGTGTATGGCTTCTGGTGAAATTTGATACTGGTGTTTTTTCCACTTAGCTTGTATCAAATAATAATTTGGATTGCAGCCATTCCTTACTCTTACACCAAAAGTCATGAGTAAGAAGATTAGGGCAATTAGATAGGAAAGCAAAGCACCAGTTAGATCTTTCAGAAGTGATGGTGGCAACAGTGTCACCACTCCCTTTAGCCAGTGAAAAAACGATTACATTGGTACTTCAGAGGAGATGTGGTTTAATGACAGGAAAGGGACTCAGATATGCTGTTGGCACACATATCCTAAGCCTCTTTTCCCTCCCCTCCTAAATTCTGCAATCTAAACAGACATACAACCAAAGTCTTCAGGGCCTAGAGTAATGGGACTCATACCTTAGCACAGAATGCCTTTAAGTGGTACTGCATTAACAGCACATACCATGTTTTACGTGCCTTGAAACCAGAACAAAAAGCATAGACAGAAACAGATCCTGAGCAACAGTTCATAAGAAGTGCAGTGGCATGCAAACTAGAATTTGTAGTGTCCCAGCTGCTGCTGACACACATACACCCTAGTGTTGCTGCCTCTCTGATCGCAAGGCTCAGTGGCCGTTGGGGATCCCACCCCATCACTAAGGACTGAAGCAGGTGCCTGACTTTGCAGCTAAGCAGGGGTGCTTAGACAATTCACTCTGGTGTAGCTGCTACTGTGGGAGCAACCCACAGTTTTAAGGAAACATTTGAACACAATTAATATTAAACTACAGAAAATGTTTACCAGTTTGTGAAATTATTAATTCTATTTTTTACTGATCTGTCTATTTACCAAATTAAGCCAATATATCAAAACTAATGTCTTCCCTCTCTAATTATTATTAATAAAGACTGCTTATTTCCCCTTAACAAGAATTCATTTTCTCTCTTCAAATTAATAACAGTCTGAAGTAACTCAGGCACCACAGGGCCTGATTCCAGGCTCATTTTCAGTGAAGTTAATCTGGAGTAGCTCCAGAGCTTTCACGTAGAGAGATTTACAACTGTGTATATGGAAGCAGGATCTCTCCCTCCACCTGTAGGCTCTCTCTTGAAAGTTTCTCTGGTCTAAACTCCAATCAAACTCTCCCACAGTACTGAGCAAATGAAAGCCATCAGCAGTGCTATCTTAGCTTATGCTTCTGAAGCCAGTGGAGCTACATACGCTGATTTTCAACATGTGAGCACCTGGTTTGGCCATAATCATTGGAAAAATGATTCCACACACTTAAGCAGATGAAGAAATATGCAGAAAGGGCAGAAGAAATGTTGCTGAAACAAAACAAGGCCACCTTGGGAACTTTGGCTACATTTCTGTGTTCTCAGGATGTTCATCCATGAGGCTTGTGCATATGTCCCGGACCACCCTTCCCTTGCCATGGGGCTGGCCAGGAAATGCCGCAGCCCCAGTCAGGGGCTTTCACAGCATGCCCTGTCATGCAGAAGACACCTGTGGGAGCACAGCAAGAAGTTGCAAACTTTAAGCAAGAGGAAGCTGATGTCTGCACCTCTGCTGAAACCACAGGCAGAGAAAGGGGGAGACTGAAGGCTTTCTGCCTGCACTCTTCCTTTATTCCTGCCACCAGAAGCTGGGGCACAGGACACTGGGTGAATTGGGCACTGCTGGCCTCAGCCCAGAGCCGAGTCCTGCCTCCACATCTTTTCACAACTTTTTGCCCCAGTTTCATGCAGTTGTTTTGCTTCTGTCCATGCCTTTCAGTGGAAGAGAGACTAAGATGAACTGCAAAGGAGCAAGTGCTTGCCATTTTGTTTTTTTTTTCCCTTGCAAAGCCCTGGCTGTTGTTTTATAAATGCCCTTCTGACAGACATTTGTGCTTGAGGAGGTTAAGGAACTTTTGCCTCTCAGAAATGATGTCCTCGGTTTATCCACAACCTCTGTACAGTGAAAGCAACTGCAATCAAATACCCTCATGTTACCCAGCATTTAGTACAGCCCTGACCTGACAGTGCCGTCCTCTCTAGGGAGGAGAGGTAATTTAGACTCCCTGATAGCTTTCTGCTGTCCGAATCTATAGTACCGGATGTTGCTTAATTATAGGTGGGCTGTGCTTTGCTTTGCACTTTTTTCCAAATTAAACCTCCCTTTGTCATTTTAGCACAGCTTTTGCACTCCTGCTTTAGCTTCCTAAAGCTGCATCTGTACAGTATCTTCACCTAATCATCATAAAAAATGCTAAATGACTTATGTAAGTCTTCTCACTTAAGGTCATTTCAATTATGGCAACATCAACAGATGTATATGTTCATTAATAAAAGTGTGATATGTGTTTGTGTCCCTCTGAAAGTTCAGTCAGAAAATTATAGATTATACTGAGACACTGCAGGAATTGCTACTCTGTAAGTCAAATGCTCTATTATTAAAAATGTCATCCCATATGAATTTCATAAATAGCAAAGCCAAGAACAGAGTAACCATTTTAAAAAGTCTAGAGGGGATTCCATAACAACATTTAAATGCATTAGTACTCAAACAATTTGATTGGATTATAAAATATTTAAAACTGCAGCTGTACTTGTGGTGTTTAATGTTGACTGTTTTGATTTCTGGAACATCTTACCTAAGAAGTACAAGTTTACAAAATTAGTTATATAATTAGTATATAAATATATATGAAAATCTGTAACACATGGAAATGCATAGTTTTTAACATACTTTATATAGCTGGCTTATTCTACCTACACAAATAAAAGAAAACTGAAAAAGTACATTAGGCATTAGAGTTCGTTTAAGACTTGGCCCTGGAATAAAGCAGGATCTTTTTTTGGCAAAGGCATCCTCATGACTAAAAATAAATATCACAAGAGATTCTGGACAGTGTGTGCTAAATAGATGTTATTGGCCAGATTCTCAGGCGGTGTAAACTGGCACTGATCCATCATAGTTAATGGTTACACTGACAAGGTTTGGCTTTATTTTCATTCTGTGTCCTCTAAAATTTTACTTCCAGGGTCTCTCTTACATATGTATTAGGTATGTTTGGGTTTATAATTAAATCTTCATTGACTTTTTAAGCAGAAAGGACAATTTTAAAACCTATTTTTCAGAAGAATAGCTATGTATTAATCCACAAATATATACTGATGCCCATATGTTATAGATATCCTTTCATATGCTAACTGTACCTCTTCTGCCAAACTATCTGTCATCTCCGCTGCTTTACCTGGATGAGTGTCAAGACATAATTTATCCAACAAACTCATGTTATTGGTCACTGCATTTCCATGAAAAGCAACCTCGTTTCAGAAGCACAGTGACTATTGGAAGTGCCTTTTGTAATGGCTGATATTTTGGCTGAGACTTTGTGAATCAGACTGGGGCTGAAAGCATAAAGCTTTGCAGCTTTAGCTATGGGATCCATTCTGTAGGCAAGTGTTACAACGTATCGTGCAGAAAATCATGTGGGTTGACTTATATTTGCCACAACTGTCCCAGGAATGCTCTAAATTGAAAGTTGCCACTGGGACCTAGTCGCTGGTGCCTGCTTGTCTCCTGCAGGCAGTCTGACCAGCTAATGAACTCAGGCAGCACACAACTCCTGTCTGTCCTTGCAGGAGGGGACAATGGACAAGGTCTTCTCTGCTTGACATTGCTCCTACAAAGGCAGACAGAGTAGCTGGAGGTGCAAGCATGCCCGCAGTGCATTTAAGCGTGTGCTACAGGGAGTTTCAAAGCTGTGGTTGCATCTGAAGGATTACCCAGCAGGGTCATACCAAAACACACTTCTACCTATTTCTGGCCGTAAGAGCACAGCTATGATATTTCACTTCAACTTGAAAAGTGTCCTGGTTTCGGCTGGGATAGAGTTAATTGTCTTCCTAGTAGCTGGTACAGCGCTGTGTTTTCAGTTCA
>JAVKLA010000081.1:11295263-11326288 GCA_034782735.1 Sagittarius serpentarius
TCCCACTGGGTGGGGGGGGAGCGAGTGAGCGGCTGCGTGGTGCTGTGTTGCTGGCTGGGGTTAAACCACGACAAAAAGACACAAGGACATCCTTCCACACTTTCCATTCCTTTATATGACTCTCATTTCTCAAGAAATTTTGTTTTAGGCTATCTGATATGCACATACGCAAATTCAAAATGCCCTTCTGAAACTTCTCTAATCCTGCCCAGCATTTAGGCTTGGCATAAAAGCATCATACACATGTCTCAGCAAGACAAATGACCTTGCAGACCCTGTTTTCCTGAGGGAGAGTCACCTGTATTTATTTCCATTAAACAGAAATTAACTTGGACCTCCATATGCAGCCTCATTTGGCATAGATAATTTCAGATTCCAGAGTTATCGTTAAAACAAAAAGCACATCTTACACATTGAAATCAGTGGGAATTAGACTTCAGTAATGCACACAAGGCTATAACAAAGATAATCAAACAGCATAAGGATAATTCACTAATTGTTGCAATGAGGCGGAACATCTCCATGACTTGTCTCAACAGCTAGCCCTGGGCTGAGTTGTGTTTGGAGTTCAGGAAGTTTTTATCATTTTAAAGTATGTCAAGCCTGTGCACTTCAGGGCACAGCAGGAAGCAGAGGGAGGATTTTGCCTGCCCTGAGGTAGGCAGTTTTAGTCAAGGATATGCAGATCACCCAATTCCAGTTGAGCAAGCAGGTGCTCCTGGTTCCTGTTGGGGACACGTGTATCCACCAGGCCTTCAAAACCAGGCCAGTGCCTAACTGGTACACAGTGCTTCCTCAGACGGTCTTTGAAAAATCATCCAGTCTTTAAAAGGAACATAAACCTGAAGTTTCTAAAATTTCCTGGGTTTCTATATGACAAAGAGGCCAAAGGCTGCTGAAGCAAATTAGGATCATGCTCTCAGTATATCTTTAGAATTATTTTGTTCTCAGCCTGAAAGCAGAATTTGACATTCAGTAACCTTTGTAAGTCCGGAGAAATACTATTGACTTCACAGCAACCACTATAAATTTACACTCGATATAAGTGAGAGTGGAGCTGTGCCATAGTTTGGTCATTACTCTATGAACGTATATGATATAGAACAAGTCCAGCAATTATTTGTGTTGTTTTTATTTTAAATGCCTAGCTCCTTGGCGCATGGTAATTTTCATGAGTGGTCCCTGCCCTTGATCATTTCATGTTTGAAGCATCTGGATCTTAAAAATCTCACTGGCTTCTAGGAACAGCGCTTTTCCTATGACTGATTCTGAAGTTAGAGCTGTGCCATTTAAGAGAGAAGTTCAGAAAAAGGTGCATCAGAAATTTGTGCATGCACCTATGTATATAGTGGAGAGGTGAAAACATCACAAAATTTAAGAAAATATAATGCCAACAGAGCTCTTAACTTTTGGCTGCCTTTATGCCTCTCATTCTACCTATGTGCGGTCTCCTTGAAAAAATAACTAGGTATATGGAAAATATATGATCAAACATTTATATTCATGTGTAGCATGAAGGAGACTGCAATACCTTTCCCCCTTACTACAACTTGTTAGAATGATTGTGCTAGCAAGAAATTTGCCAGCTTTTGGTTACAGGGCGAGCCGCTCACACCTTGAACAAGGTCAGTGTCCTACTGCATTAATGTATCTCCTTGGATATAATGAACATACATCTCATATCATTAGGTACTTAAAAGTGTACTATACTTTTGCAGATGATCCTATAGGTCCAAATAGTCCAAATACTGTTTGAGAGGCAAAGTGCCTCTGAAAGGGATCAAATGTGAATAGACACCCAGCTTCATTCTTCACCATTAAAGCAGTGTTTAGGATTCAAGTTTTATAGTCGAGGGACTCTGTTTTACCTCAGTGGAGTTATTCTTGATTTACACCAGATTAGAATTAGTCCTCACAACTGGAGAAATCTATTCTACCAGCATGGTGATGGAAGCATTGATCCTAAACAAATAAAATGACCTTCTCCTTCAATTACTTTGGGCTTCACTAATTAAAATAATTTTGCTAATGAAAGCTGCAAAAATATTCACACAATTCTCATGCAGTCAGTCTGACCTTATGCTGATGTTTCTGATGATGGTAAACGCTTTACTCACTAGAAAATGTACAAGCTGTAGAGGCTCTTCTACAATGTGAGAAACCAGAAAACCTGAAAATAATAGTTCATTAGATACTTCAGTATCAGTGGCAGGCACCGGGTTCTCTGCATACATGCATGGTGACTTAAAGGTGCTAACATATCTTCTGATCTCATGGCTTCATTATTTCTTACCGACCTATTGACCAAATACGTTGGTATGACTTACAAACCACATCTGCAGATCCTCTGCAAATAGAGGTTTTGTTGAAATAGTGCTCCTAGGGACAAAGTTACTGACTCAAACAGGCAGTCAAAACTTAGGCAGAATTTCTTTTGAAATCAGAATTGAATGAAGACTGTAAGAGCTGGGCCAAATAATTTTTGAGAGATACATTAATATACGCATCTGTAAAGTATGGCTTAGTACCAAAAGAAAGATGCCAGTCACATGCTTATTAGCTTGTACACTGGTAAAATGTAGTAGTTTTCACACATTGTTAAGAGTTATGATTGTTAAGATTTCTTTTATCAGCACTAGCGCAGATTGCAATGATGTTCTCAACAAAAGGAAACATTTTGTTTGGGTGGACTTGGAAATATAGGTGCCTTACTGGTGAGCAAGAGAAGCATAGTGATCACTACTAAATTCTCGTATTGTTCATTTCAACATCTATTTTCTACAGGTATTTCATTCCAAGTCCTAAAAAAATACTGTCATACTAAAGAAATTGTGTTAATTAACCAGCTTCTTCTGATCACAGTTCCCATCTTGACTTTTTCAATGTTTTGACATGCTGATATACCATTTTTAATTGCGGTACAGTCTGAGGTTCACAGCTTATCCTTAGAGGTCTCCCAAGACAAATACAACCAAACGCTAGTTTAGCCATGCACATGGTAGTTGTTCCCAGAAGTGAAAATAAGGAAGCAGACAATGGAGGGGAATGGAGGTGAGGAAGTCATAGCAGGGATCAGAACTGACTCAAAAATAGTCTATCAGTTTTGGTTACATTTCCCTACAGTTTTGGTTACATTTCCCATTAATCTATACCTTCCAAACCTTTAGATAGATTTACCTGTATGTTTATCATTATCAAGAATAAAAGATGTGTGCTAAATACCCCATTCCATTTTGAAAATTTCAGCCTCTCTTATTTTGTGCCAATTCTGCAATCACAACATCCTATTTTAAGAAACTTCTTCCCGGAAAGGTTCAGACTCCACTCAAACATGGCACCACCTACCTTGCAATCAGGAGTAAGGATCATAGCCCTAAAAAGCCCCAGGATTTATTAAAGAATGCATATAATCTTTCCTTTCCAATTCATCGAAGTGAAGAAAAACAATTAAAAAAATATTTATGTATGACTGGGCAGGCCATGGGACTTAGTATCCAGTAATCTGTTATTGACAAAGGTTATTACCAATTGCTGCAGGAAGACGAGCAGTCAAACATCTACCATAATGAGCATGCGTAGTTGCTCCCTAGCTCACATTAGGTAATGTCTGGCATATGCTTTGAAGCAGGATGGTTTATTTCCCTACAAAAATTTTTCCTCTTCTCTTTAAATATTTGCCATTAGAAATCTGGATAGTCTTGCTGTATTTATATAAATGACACTCCTTAGGCTTCACTGATATCTTCTGGTAATTAATTATTTATTCTAAAAGTGCACTGCATACTCATTTTTAACGTACAACCTTTCAACTCCATTGTAAAGTTCCTCTTGCTCATATTATAAACACTGCATGGTTGAAAATCAGAAGGGAGGAATCTCAGAAACCCACGTCCTAATAGATGCAATATTAACTACACATCCCTGAACAAGCAGGTGGTTCCATACAGTGCTGTGTATATATTATCCTCATTTACTCTTTGTACAGCTGCAGCATGCAGAGAACCATGCAATTGTGAATCAGGGCTACACTATTCTTCACACTGCAAAGAGACTGGTACCTTCCTAAAGGCCTTACATATAGGAAAGGACAACATAAAATGAAGGAGGTTTGCAGAGCGCCCAAAGTTCCCAACTTCTATTGGCCTATATTCCCATTGCTCTGTGAATTTAGATTTGGAGTCCCACATCTCTCACTGCAGATGCAGAACTATTTTGATCCAGTGTGGCAATAAGGCAGCAGTAATTTGGCTATTTTCCCTGAAAACTAGTGTACAAGGACTGGTGTACAACGAAGCCCAGAGGCAGAGCAATGCAGGATGAGCTACCAACGGGGCTCCTTTGGTCCTTCCCCCTTTCGCAGGAGCCCACTGAAAGCACAAGGGCTACTCCACCCGCCAGGCTGAAATTGCCATGGCAAAATAGCTCTATTGGCTTTTGCAACACGGAGGGCTGCACCCCCCATTCTCCACAGGCATGGCTCTCGCCCACTTACAGTTAGGTGTGGGTGCTGAGCAGAAGAAAGAGGGTTGTGCTTGTGATACCTTTTCAAGTTTCATATAGCAAAGCATGTGAATTGCTACATACCTCAAACCAGCTCTGCATAACTTTGCAGTTTTCTGGCTTTCTGGCATTTACAAAGGATTGTGCAAGGCTACATCCTCCCTAAGCAAAGCCTTAATCTGTTTTCAGTCAGTTAGTTTTTTTCTGGCAGCAGATAGAAGGCCACACAGTCAAATAATGAACTTGTCTTTCATTTGGATATAGTTTATTAATGACAAAAACACTAATCCATTAATCAATTTAAAACAAGTTGGTAAATGAAAAAAATTCTCAGTCTCCTTTAGTAACAGGATCACATGCATCTTAAAAGGGGGCCATTATCTCCATGGGTTTCTCAGCTGAAGTTAAAAATCTAAAAATGATTTTCATTCATTTCTCATTAATATGCAAAATTATTCAAATTAGATAGTAATTAACCATCTACTCAGTAGAAAACCTTTTCATGATAATTTATGATAAACTCAGTAGCAGCTTTGATTGAGATTGATTTTTGGTGTTGAGAAGCTATCATGAATACAAAAAAGCACCTGAAAAAATATTTTTAAACACCTAACTTACTGCTCAGCTAATTATATGGTAACCATGTTCACAGATTATTTCAAAGGGAGGCCTATAGGCAAGATACTAATGCTGAATGAAACAGGCAAAACATCCTTTTGAGTTTGTCCTACATTTCATCTTAAAGCTCAGCTTTCTTCACATCTCCCAGCCTAATTCATTTAGAATGTTAAATGTTTAGCACTGTTTAATTCAGCAAACGGATGTATTGGAACTAGGGCTTTGCTTGATAAGGCTTACAGGATTGCTTTCAAGATAAAACTGTTTTGAAAAATCAAAATACATTCAAGACGAACTGTTGTTTTACAACGCAATGTTCCTGGGAATATCACTATGATTTGTAAACAGACTCCAGATCTATTTTTGCAGATGGCAACGGGAGCTCAGTGGGTTACGAGGTTAATATCATGGGCACATTGCACTATGGAGAATTCAGTTTTGTTCTGAGTAGCAAAGATGAGCTTCAGGACTGGGGGACATCATAGCTCGAAACACTGGGGATTGCTGTTCAGTAATGTTACTCTCTTGAGGTGGGAAAACCAGAGGGAAAGAAGTATTGACCCTGGGCTGCTGAAGCAGCATTAAGGGGAGAAAAACCCCTGTTCAATACCTATTGCTACTAGTGGGAATTGCTGTGAGCACCCATGTCAAAGAGGCAGGACTATGGAGGAAAGAAAAAAATTATTTTCTTAAAGGCTTTTCCTCTGAACTTGATCACAGAATTAATGGAACCAACAACTGACTATCTTGTAATAACTAAGGTTTATACTGCACATTCTGGGGATTTTGTGTTATTTAAATACTTACCAACAGTAACAGGAGAAATAGGAATCTTGAAGCCAGACCTCTTGAACTATGTCATCGGGGGGAAGGGGAGAAGAGGAGGAGGGGAAGGGATCATCAGGTTTTGGTTATGTGCTCTGTTGCTGTCCCTAAGGTTTAGCTCCAGCTCAGATTCAGAGCTGAAAGGCCTGTTCTCCAGGATGAAATCAAGGCTATGCATAAGCTGCACCTCAACACAGGTAAATCTTTTTCAGTCCTTAAACCAAGACTCAGAATTGAGTAAACACATATATGTCTGATAAACATGTAACCAGCAGCAAAAGGATAGAGTATGATAGCTTTGAACAAAGCTCCATTCCTATAAATACAACGGCATCAGCTTTCACATACATTAGGTCTTGGCTGAGTTTTATTTACTGCCCCGCTGCAACCCGCAAAATCCTTTTCCTCATCAGCGTGCTATATAAATGTTCTGGTTAGTAAATAATCCCCAACTGTACTTCTTGGCGCAGTGTTATTTTTTACATTGAAATGTATTTGCCATCTATTGACCTAGTACCTACACAAGCTAAAACCTATTGAATCTGACTGCATTGTTCCTCATTATTTACCCTGCCTCCAATTGCTTCCAGATGGTACCACATTACAATGACTCTATTCATTCCTCCCTAGAAGGCCCAGAGGGTGGCAATGGACAACCCTCCCCAAGAGCCCTCCTTTCTGCAGGCATAGAAGGGACCACATTCATCCCAACTCCATTCATCCACAGCCATGACATGAGAATGTTTTCAAAGGGTAATAAAAAACTCTGTCAAGAAGTTGCTGATGATACTCAAGTTAGTATTTCTTCTTCCAGGGACACGGTGAGAATCATCTCAGATGTGGTACAATACTTGCAAGATATTGAAACCAAAATTCCTGCTCAGGTGACGTCACAGATGGGCCTCAAAAAGAAAGGCCATTTTGGGGAAGAAAACATCATCTCTTAGCTGACACATTTGACTACTGGATCAAAGAGAGCGGAGTCACGCAGGGAAAGATGATAGAGAAGAATTTCAGAGGGACTGATGCAATTAGCAGTGTTTTCTGAGACAGCAGAGACTAAAAGGAACAAGAAATTTGTTCCAAACTTCCACATCTATTGCTTTTCAATGATCTGTTTTTCCTTTTTGAGATTCAAATAAATTGAAGGTAGCCATGTCTTTGACAAAAGCAGAAATAATAACAATCCTCTAAGTACTTATAAACCTTTTATTCCTTCCATTGGAATATCTCAGGGGAGTTCATAAGTATGAACTTCTCAAG
The DNA here is from genome assembly GCA_034782735.1 of Sagittarius serpentarius. NCBI lineage: Eukaryota > Metazoa > Chordata > Aves > Accipitriformes > Sagittariidae > Sagittarius > Sagittarius serpentarius. Next base: position 11,302,470 of record JAVKLA010000081.1, read on the forward strand.
CAGTGAAGTACAATTCTACTTATTTTACCGATGGGAAAATTGCAGCAAAGGACAGGTTTGGTTATGTGTCCAATAGGTCACACAGGAAATTTTTGTCAGAAGTAGAAACTGTTACTTAACATTAACCTGGAGCCCTAAGCATTAGTCACTAGATTTTCTTTGTGGTTTGGGGAGACTAGATGCCAGTGAGAAGTTTGGCTGAGTGAGTCTAGAACAAGCTCTGACAAGCATGTGCTGTTCAGGCAGCTGATAGGTTATGGTGAACCATAAGAGCAAACAGCATCACACTTCAATGCAGCGCACTTTTTAATCTGACAGACAAAAGCTTAACATTATCCAATGGCTGGCAGTCAACTCCTGAAGAAGCCCAACTGGAAATCAAGTGGCATCTCTCGGACCACCTCCCACCACTTGAATGAGACCAAAGCAGCTGGAAAGCTACCTAAGCCAGCAAGTTAAAGCCATCACAGCTCTTTTGCTGCAAAAAGGATCCAGCTCAGAAAGGTTTTGCCTCCTCAGGAGTACTGGAGCAACCCGTTTCAACAAAATGCTACACAGATTCTGGTGTTAAGTTTGCGACTTCAAAGAGGATTTAAAACAAGGTGGGATAACATATGGCCCAGCTGTAAAATGGGACAGCAGGGAGACGGCAGTAGCTACACAGGGCAAAATTGCCCTGGTCTCAGCCTATTTACTCATCTTCAGCAGGGTGACACTGTGGCTTTGCCTTTGTGGGTTTTTTAGTTTAATTCCTCTTTGCTGCTTGTGAAAATGTGAAACAATTAAAACCTTGTTTCGATAATACATAATTCTGAAGGAGGAGAAATTGGGGACCTAAGGAACCTGGCTTTTTTTCCCCTCCCTTATTATAAAGTCATTTTTCAAATCACCTTTCTGACACATTTGTCCATATTGATTAGCTGCTTTTAGAATGACATTGTCTGACCTGTCTAAATCCATCAATTGCTCTCCTGCTGATGTTTAATTCCAAGGCTACTTTAGCTTCTAATGGTATGGTATGAATATTATTCATAAAGTCTTTTTGCTGAAAAAATCAATAATCACGTATATCTTAAGTTTGCTTTCTGGGTGTTGTTCAAGTAGCCCTTTAACTGGCCACAGACTCTTCTATTTTCCTTTTATCACTGTAGACTGTAAATGTTTCATTAGTAGCATTTAGAGAGTACATACTTGATACTATATCCCCAGGAGTTTCAAGTGAGTTATTAGGAACTTGTTCAGCATTAGGATTAATGCATATTCCCAGTAGTTTTCATTGTGTTTCCATTCTGTGTGCCACAAACTCTACAGTTAAATATGTTTTGTCCACTTAGAAACTGTTTGGTAGGGAAGGCATGCCTTAATTGTTCCCAAGACAGTGGGTAATGCTCTACTGATGGGCCTAAGGTTGAACTAATAGGCAAGTAAGATGCAGTTTAGCTTCAGCAGGTTTTAAAGTACTAATGAGGCACAATATACTGAAGTTAAGAACTTGTCAAGACAAGCAGTTAATATAAAAAGTTGAAACAACCTTTACTTTTTTTTTTCTTTAAAAACCCAATGCTGAGAGGATATATTCAAGTTAAATATTTTCTAGATTAATGGACAGATATTTGCCTTACAAACCCTGAAGAATTCAAACATCACCTGCATTTTACTAAAAGTATGTTATTAATAAAATTTTTAGGAAAGACTTTTCAAAACAAGACCCCTGAGTTGAGCAAAGGACAAAATGTACCTGCCTGAACACTAGTAGGTCAATATGCTTATAAAATACAGAGTTTTCAGTTTGCAAAATGGACAAGTTGGATATCCTATATTCTAAGCTGTGGTTTACACAACTTCTTGTCTATATTTAGCAACCTTTGTAAGCTGGGAAATTTTAGAGCCTTAAAAAGTACAAATACTGACTAGTCACCACTGTAACTTTACGACATTTTCCTGGAAGCCCTCTCAGAAAAAAAATGCAAGATTCTAGGTATTTTAGTAACTACAGGATTGATTGGAACTTCATTGGATTTTAACTACTGCATGCAGCCTGTTGTGTTCAGTGACATAAAATATTTCATTTTCATTTTATGACATAAAAGTCTAAGTGTCCTGCTGCTGAGATATATCAATCAAATCAGAGGTTCAAATGGAATATTGTCTTGATGCTGGTATGAGAGTGAAAATGATGCTTTAGTTCACAGTTAATCGGTACCGAATGTCTTTGCAGTCAATAAGAGACTTCTGCATATACTTTTGCAGAGCCATTACTTCAGGGTTCATAAAGTGGAATACAGCACTTCTGACAATGCTGTAGGATTTTTTTTTTAGAACATAAAAATGTTGCTTACATTCAAAAGGAAAAATCAAACTCGCTTTTAGAAGGACCATTTTCAGAGAGGCATTTCAAACAATTAAAGCCCAAGTGTTTTGTGGATAGTGATATTTCACAGATGTTTAAAGAATGGTTATAATCTGCCCAAATCCATTTTTTATGAGGACTATTGGAGAGCTGCAACAGTGAGTAGGGACACTGTAGGCTACGCAATAGGATTTTTTAAATTTTTTTTTTTAATGTGACCACCTCTCTGGCCATAGAGCACATGCTTAGTGTGGATAAGTGAAATGTAATCTTCTCTGCACTTGAAAAGCTCAAACTGTTTTAATGCTGAGGGATGAACAAAAATATTTAATTAATTAGTAAACATCTTGGCTTATATTACGCTTACACCTTAAGCAGGCTTTTTCTTACACAGCTAACAGCTCACCACACGTTTAGCATATGGACTTTTAGTTGTATGCTTTACAAATTTAATGCAAGCCTGTACCAAGTGGACAGTACGTGCCCCAAGTACCACTTCTAGTGGCTCGGTGGACCTGTGGAGCACAGGTACTTTTCTTCAATGAGAGCTATTCAGCACTATGTTAAATTTCCTCAGTCAGTCACTCTGTTGAAATATTCAAATGAACGTTGTTGCTGTAATTATAGAAAACCAGACCTTTGGGTTTGGTTGTTTTTTCTGTGTCTTTCTTGTAGTAAAAGAATAAAAAGATGACTGAACTGCTTAAATTTTAGAAAAAGAAACTATGACCTTCAGCTAGAAACCCAATCTGGGGAAAAAAAAAAGTCCAAAAGATGAAGTGCTAAGCCTCCAGGCTAGACTGCATGCTGATTTCCAATGACTTGGCAAGGGAATGAGCACATACCAAAAGGCCTCAATCAGTCAACCAACCAAAATTTGACTTTTTGCACCTCTCAGTACCAGAATCTTTCCAGTCCATGCTGTAGCCCAAGTAAATGCTCAGATTCATAGGAGTGCAGGATCTCCTTGAGTCTGCGACTCTCCCAATACAGGAGGAAAGGACTCTGCCTCAGCAGTCTGCATTCCTGAATAAAAACAGTCTGCTTTACTAACTGCTGGAGCACAATGGGAGACAGGTAGCCTTTTGCACCTGAAAGCCACAGAAAGCATTTCTGCACATGCTTTTGATGCTTCTCCTGGCATGCCGCCACTCTTCTCCCTCCCTATGTACAGCAAGGCCGTGTAAGAGTGGCTAAGTTTTCATCAACCAGATACCTGAGACTGCTCTGCAGAAAGGTATCAGGTGATAAAACCTAATAAGTGAAAATCTGCAGAATTTTGGTGGTATGAATTGCTTCTTATTTTCCTTAACAAGTTGCCCTCCTCTAAGGGAGACTTGAATCAGAAACCTAAAGAGGCACAAATGAACTTCCAGGACTGGACACTGAATGTTACTCTTACAAGATTTCACTTGGTCTCTGGTACCACCAACACATCAAACATCTCCCTCCCACACACAGATATACCTTGTTGCTTTGCTTTTGCTGATCCTTCACAAGATGACCTCCTTTGCAGCTTCTCATACTCATAAGTCAGTTTGAAAGTGCTGCTGTACTGTGCTTAACCCTGACCCAAAGGACAAAAATCACTATGCTGCAAGGAATACTGCAGCATTTGTGGTAGTTAACACTTACTCCTTACTGCTAACCTTGTGCTTTCAGCCCACCACATCATAGAGTTTTTTCTGGACTCAGTATCAAGTAGCAGGGAAGAAAGGGAGAAATCCAAATAAAGGAATTGTTCTGAAGGCTTGCTGCAACATGATTTATGATGCTTCCTTAGCAAATGACTAAGTAAGGCTTCATTTAATATTATTGCAGAGACTTTCACAGTAATATCCTTTTTCTTCTAAGCAAGGTAGATAATATTGACAAAATTGCCAAGTAATTACAATGGCAAAGCAAATGTATGGCACTGTGCCCCTACAATTCCCTCTTCTGGCTGCCCAGCATGCAGCTCAGCAAGCGAGGATACAGGCCACTGACAGTAGAAGAAATGGTTTTATTTATTAATTGCAAAGCTCCAGGTTACAGAAATGCCACTCAGACTTGCTATGCTTCCCATATAAATAATTGATCATTTTATAGCTCAGCGCAGTTACTGTGAGAGCATGTAATGGAAAAAGGATCAGGCATTTGTTAATACTTAGTGCAGTATGTAGGTAATCCAGTGGAAGCCAGACAAAATTTGTTCAAGTGGTTCCTTCCTTCACCTGCCATTTGACAAGATCGTAGGCTGAATGTAGTTGTGGGAACTGCTAGTTCAAACAAAAACCACCTATAAAGCATACCACCTCACCCTTTGCAGGATCATCTTGCTCTGTCATTGCCAGTAGATTCCTTGGAAATATCTGAAAGTCAGTGAGTGTCCCTTCAAATGGTAAGCACCTTGTCTCACCATCCTGAAGGTTAATCAGGCACATTTACAAATCTTAGTCCTCCAGATCCTATGCAATGTCACTTGGTCAATCCAACCTATGCATTTCCAACACAGTTCATGCTTTTCATCTTCACTGAGGCATCTAGCAATCAGAAAACCTGGCAGAAGCACAACTAGAGGAGACACTGCAATAATCCTTCTTGCTATGGATGGTTCTGCTGCCATGAATATGCCTGACACAGCCTTGGCCTGATTAAGTTTGGTGTAAGAATAATGTTCCTTAGCATGAGACACTCCTGGATCTTTTTTTCAAGATCTTCCATCTCAACCAGGAAGATGGCTGTCAAATGTACCAGAAATCCTCCTTGCATACCTATGAAGTATGGACGCATGCACCCAGATGCACTGAAAAAGAATGACCACATGCTGACCTGCACATGCTAAAGAGAGCTTCAAAGACTACAAGCATCATCAGTGAAACAGCTGTCTTCCTTAACAACAGCGAATTTTACTGTAGCAGCTCCTGTGGTGGATTTCACTCCTAATGTCTCTTTCATGTCCTTTTGTATCATAACACATCCAGTCCAAGAGGTAAGACACGTTCCCAAAGCTGATGAAAAGGAGCTGACAAAAGCACTTAAGCTAAACTTACATTTTGTCCTAAATTGATGCCTGTGATTCAGTGACACTTAGAGTAACAATAAAAGAAAACTCTAGAACTGAGTAAACAAAAGCCATTTCCTGCTATGCTCATGCTTTAGGAAAAGGCTTGGAAACTCCAACTTTCACAGAGTCCTTACTAGTACATGAGCATGAAAGCTTTTTTTCTTATGCATAAGGACTGACTCGGGATTTTTTTTCAGGTGTGACGAAGGGTTCCCAATTTTCTAACATAAATTACATGGTAATTTACTCTGGTTAAAAAATGGTATTTTTTTTTTTACCATTTACTCTGGTAAAAAAAGTTACAGTTATCTACCTAGTGGATCAGCTTTTCTCCTACATGTCAGAATTGCCAACTTGATAGCATAGAAGTCTGCATCCCCTACAAGACACACCTGTATAGTAAATGATGCAGCAAGTTATGTCTCCCCACTGCTGTACTGCAGTGTTTCAGGCCTCCTTTGGAAGGACAACCACAAAGAATTAGAATATAAATCCTTTCTAATGTCCATTCAATCCTTGGTCTGTCTGCTATCACTGCTAAGCAGAGTGCCAATTAGTGTCAGTTGTAATGGTGGTTTCTGTACTACAAACATTCTTCAACTAGGAATTGGACTAAAAGACCATCGTCTCATTTCACACTGGAAACCAAAACAGTCATCATACAGTAATAACTTTTGGTCACTGCTAACCCAGACCTCATCAAACCAGTGACCTTGAAATGAAAAGGTCTGCGTCCCATTCCCCTTCCTTCCATTTCTCAAGCAGAACGGCAACGCCAAGAGTTCTTAGGATTGGAAGGAATCCAAATGTAATGGATATGTCATTGAACCCTGAGCCCTAAACTGGAAGCCAATGAGATCTATTCTCTACCACTTTTCTAACGGAAGATTAAAAAAAACAACCCAACCCCCCCCCCCAAAAAAAAAATCAAAACCCCAAGGATTCCATTTTCAGCAACAGGCTATGAGCTGTGCAATACCTACGAAACTCATAATCACTGACCCCAGGATATCTCTCACCACCGGCTGATAATCATCCAACATTTTCCTGTTGCAACCGCCTTTGTTATAGTCTGATTTATATGTAGAACATTGCATATTTTGGACTCAGTCCACTGTAACTGACCACTTAAATTATTGGGTCCTTATTTATTTGAATTATTAGTTCAGGCTAATTGAAGAGGTTTGTTACTGAGCCAATGCTTCTCTGTTACCCCTGTACAACTTGAGCCAAGTAGTAAAGTTGTTTGGAATAACGGAGATTAAATTTTGGTTCACTGTCTTTTATTTCTACTTTAAAAAGTTATAAGTACTTCATTAACTGGGTTATAGCATACATGGTGATCTCTTTAATTTCCACTCTTTTTATTTTTTTTTCTTGTAAAACAGTCGCTGTCTTTTCACTTTCAGAAAATCAAGACCCAAAATTTAAAGTGAGATCTGTGTATAACTATATATACATATATGTATATATGTGCTATAAAAATTACAGCACAAATATCTACATATGCTGTCAGTTTTAAACACATTAATCTAAGGCTCTGAAGATATTCAATATGTGAGCATCCTACTTTTAGGTCCATGATATTTAAAATTACTAAGGCTGGCTTTTGCATCACACGAGGCTTTTTTCTGTTAAAAAAATAACTGTAAATCTGTTCTTTCATGCCCAAGTAGTCCTTTATGAGACATGTAAGGAAATGCAGTGTGGATTGTCATGAACAGAGCAATAATCATAAAATTAGAAACAAAAGAATCAGATAGAACAAAGCTTTTTTTTAAAGATTCTAAATCACACACAAAACATTTGTTCTGCTCCAGCTCTTTGTGAACTAATTGGCTCTCCTGGAGGGACAGGTAATTGTACTTGACTACACAAGCTGTCCTGAAGCTCCCTTGGAAAGCTCCAGTAAGCTTCCAGTGTTAGCAGCCATCAAGGATTTCACAGGTCAGGCATCGGATCGATACAGCTAAAAGCAGCAGGGACTGTAATGTCGACAGCAGGTTTCAGAAAACGCTGCAAGTGCCAGTTTGTTCCCCTTCATGCAGAAGCTCACGACAGCTTAATTAACCCTTGGAAAATACAATTTATCCAGAGGCTCTGCGGGTCTGTACTGGGCCTTATTGGTGAACTGATAGCAAAGATACTGTAGCTGGCAGCTCTGAATTCCCATTTCCCCCTTTAATGCTGCTCAGTTAGGATGCAAACAAAGCATGATTTTAGGTGGATGTGTTCGCCTTGTCCTGAAGAGCATGCTACAGGAGGCCATGAAGGCAGCTGTTTTGTTGGAACACGCTTCTGATTACAGCAGGAGCCTGGCCCAGCAGCTGCATTGATCACTCATGTCTTGGGTTGTGTGTGTGCGTCTGAGCGTGTGCGTATGTGTGTGTGAGAGAAAAAGAGAGAGGGGGAAAGAGTCATCTCCCACAGGTCTAAATGCTTCTTTGCCCTCTTGTAAAGATGTTCCCTTGTTAGTTGTCTATTTTTACTGTCTTTTAATACCACATGGCCATGAAAAGTACAGACAAGGTAATTTTCCACATCCTAAAACACCTACATTTTAGAAGACAAAGAACTTGCCAGGGGTGACAGACCAGTAAGAAGTTAGCTTGTCTGATGTGATATTCAAATTTGTGTCTCCAATGTCAGGCCAACAGGCCACAGGGTTTTTCCTTCCACAGCTCTTTTCAAGCTAAGGAAATCTTCTTAGAAGACATGCATAGAACGAGTAAGAAAGAAAAAATTATCCAAGTTACTGAGGCTTAGCAATTTTAACATCTAAATCTGCCTGTGAATTCAATTAAATTATTTAAAATATTTACTTACACCTCCATTAGTACTGTTTTTAATTTTTATAATTCCAATTAAATCATGTAAATGTATCTTGTTCATTTTATATTTACTTGCTTTAGTGTATGAAAACATGCCGCTTTTGTTCCAGAACAGTGAACTCGCTGGAGTAAGCAAGGTAGATACCACTTTCTTCCCACTGGTTTGTTACTGTTTTGATGACAAAAGACTATGTGAATGAGTAGGATGAAGCAGATAAAATCAAGTTATAAAGAGATTTTTTTATGTGTATATGTGCATATCATCATATACACTCACACATATACATGAAGGCTTGTAGCATTAACTATGCAACTTTGAATTCACATTTTCATCTTCAGTAACCATTAAAGGCATAGGAATTTATGATGAAATACAAAAATGCTGAAAAATAAGCAATGAGGATTCTAAAAAAAAGCAGAAGCAGGCCAGACTATATCCACATGATTCTTGTATTAACATACTCACAAAAAGAGCACACAAAAAGCACTTGATAGAATTATTTAACACGTCTATGTCACAGCCCCCCCTAGCCAAGGAACTAGATATTAATTTTTCAGGATGGCTTGTAGGAGACAGTCTGCCAGAGGTAGTGAAAGATGCTGCTTGAAGGTCTGCAAACAAAGGGTAATGATAGATACTTGACACATTTCAACCTGGTATATTGCTACCTACTGGGGAGCCAGAAGGTTCTGAGGTAGGCCCATGCTCATTTGACACGTGTATTAATGACAGGCAAGAAAAAATAAAACAGCACTTGAATGACAAATGCAGAAGTGAGAAAGGGCTGGACTGTGCCCAGCATAGGTGTGTAAATACAGAAGATACATTGCAGATGAAGAACTTGTACTTACTCATGTAAAGGCTAGTTTCACATGGGCAAAACCATCTTAAATACAAGTACACTGCACTTTCCATGAGGAGAGGGGTTTGCAGATGAATTGGCAACAAAAAAAGACATAAGTAGGTGACAGAAATGAAGTTTTATGGCCGCTTACACCAACTGTAAGTCTGTCTCCAGAATTTGAGAAAATATCCTACTGTTGTAAAGTCTTTACTTACAGTTTGGACTACAACCAGAACATGCTTGAAAGGGCCACAGAATCCAGCTGGTTATCTAAAATTTGTGAGATCAAGAAGGATAAAAGAAGCCTTGCTAAATACGTTGTCCCAGTTCTTAGGAAAGCTTGAAGCTGAACTGAAGAATGTGCAAGATATTAGACAGTACTAAGGGAAATATTTATCATCATTGCTAGAATATCAATTAAGTGAACATTTTTGACTCCAGAGTACGTGTGCACACCCATGGAAAGATGATGAGGTACACAGGCATGAAAAAAAGAGCTGAATTCTCTTTCTACCTCTGCTACCGATCCACTTGCTATTTCTGTTTTTCCTGTCACTATATCTTCTTATCTTTACCTGCACCTTTAGTTTTGTTTTTACTGTTTTGCAGTGGTTTTTGTTGGGTTTTGTTTGGGGTTTTTTTCAGTATTTACCACTGTAAAGACCTGACCTCTACTGGAACCAGTTGGTGCTACCACAACACACAGCAGCATCTGAGCAGCTGGTGTGCGTGTGAGAACAATCACAAAATTTGTAGTTAATGTTACAATATGCTCTTGTGCTTAACACATTAAGTATTGCAACATGTCATGTTCCAGAGCTGTTGAGAGGCATGCTAGTGTCCATGCTGATTAGACTGCTTGCTTTCATCTGCCACTGCTTGCAATCAACTTTAGAAAAAAAATATATGTTGCAAGCATTTTCTTCAGGAAATACAAGTGGTTTCTGAGGACACACATTGAAGTGCATTTTAGCGTTTTATGACAGTTCCAGAATATAGCAGGTTAAGAACCTTAAGGAGAGCTCTGCTCTGACATATTCTAAGCAGTGTTATTCATTAGAATCTGTAAGAGCAAATCTAAATCTGTCGTAGCTCAAAAATTCAATTTTAATAATATCAACAAAGAGCTTTTACATTCCCACAATACAGTTTAAAAACTAAATCCTCCTGTTAATTATCAGGGAGTGCAGGCTCTCCAAGGCTGAGTACCTATTTCTGTCTAAAGGTCGACAATTTAAGTGCTCTAAAATCCACATACTTGCTCAAATTGCCTTGAAATTTGGTGTGCCTCATGGGGATGCAAGGTAAGGTTAGTCATAAGCTTAGGATCATGTTTGCCTATGCTTTTCAAGATACGGCTTGAAAAAACAGCTTTTCCTAAGTGATAAAATTCTGATAAACTGTTATTTCTATTCTTGCATATCCTTAGTGGATCAAACCACAGCTTTCCCTAATGCCCCAAATGTTCTTAACATTCAGCTTTTGGCACCCTGAATAGGTAAGTGTCTAAATTCCTGATCCTAAGAGACTATAGAACATATCCGGATTCGGAAATCAAAAATGGCTTCCACCTTACTGACCGACTTTAGAATGAGCTGGGTGGTACAAAAGGATGTATAATATTAACTTACTCTATACCTAGTGGCAGTTTGCATTTAAATCTCAGAAGGAATTCTGAAAATCAACTGACTATATATTATTAAGTAATGCAAAAACATTTGACAAAGACATATTTTATTATTTGGGGTAAATACACTTAAAATATTTTTGGGGAAAAAAAGCAAGTTACACATATGAATCGTTGCTTTGAAGGTCGGGGAAAATAACGAACAGTGAGGAGTTTAAGGTCAGAAGAGCAGCTCAAGGGTGGTGGGGAGCCAGACAGGAAGGTCACAAGACTCTGCAAAGAACTTGAGGACACCAAAGAGGAAGGGGGTGAGCAACTCTCATGGTCTCTTTCTCTCCTTTTGTGCGTGTTTCAGGACTTTCAGAGGCTCCTCCACATTTGTGTCAGGTCCTGGGGAAACCATGTTCCTCTGGGAAGAAAGGATTGGTGTCCAGAAGCATGTCCTGTCCACATGCAAGGAATAGAATTTTAAACCTGTAAAAACCAGGACATTCAAAATAAGGTACCTTCCACCTCTCTGTAGGGGTGGGATGATGGAATGGGCCAGCCCTCACAGATGACTTGGACAAAGGCACAGGGAACAAGGCCACAGAGGTGGGCTAATAAGAAGTCATCAGGATACAAAAAAAGGAATCTTATGACCTTATTTCTAAAGGGATATTGGCTTAATGAGACAGCAGAAAGGGCCTGGAAATGGTGACTAGGGAGGCTTTATTTTTTTAAGAAAATTACAGAAGACAAACTCACTCACTAGTTTTATACTACGTATTTAAAATTCCTGTAGCCATCCCGTAATAAAAAAAAAAAAAGCCCAAATGTTGGGCAATGTGTCATGTTTGTGATTTCTCTGTTAGTAAGCAGGAATTTCTGATTACATAAAGCATCTGCTTGCTGATGGTGTTGTGAGGAAAATATGGCATGAGTTGATGACCATACGCTTAGTTATTTCCCTGCAACAATTTGTTGAGGGGGCTGTCTCAGCTTAGGGCATGTAGTATCAGCCTTATCAGGAGAAAGTAAAGTTGAGCTTTAGTGCTGTTTAAGCTCAAAAAGTCTTAAACTCGTGCATGTCCCTACATATATAAAGATGCATGCTTCATTCATACTCTGTACAATCTGATCCATTTGTTTTTACTGAGAGCTTTGATATTGACAGTTTGAAAGAGTCATATACAGTCCAGCACCACTGGCCCCTCCTTTTCTACTTTTACATACCTGTAAATTTTTTGAGGTAATGCTATCACAAGACACCAAATGCAGAGTTTGTACAATCTTATATATGTGGAATGGGACATCTATGTATGTACTACTGTTGTGTATTAATCAGTAAATTGTTCTGAACAACAATTCTCTCAATAATAAATGTGGTTTAAAACATCCCCTAACTGTTGTTGTAGTCAGGCTGAATTACCTTAGCAGTTCCAGCTGAAAAGAGTACTTGAAGAGAAAATACCCCAATAGGAAATTTCCAAGAGGAAATTTGGCTAGCACCAAAAATGGGTGATTTGAGGTTGTGCTTGTACAAAATTTAGTCTAAGAAACTCTTGACAGTCGTATCACTTACTGTAAGTATGACTTTTTCTGTCATTGTTTTAGAGAACAGACAGACTTTGAAAATCATGATATAACCTTTTGGATTTGATCTAATTAGATTTTTAATATTTCATTCATATATTTCCCCTGATGTATCACATAAAAATCATGCAAAACACAAGCTTATCAAGCTATAAATTCATTCCTTTTAAGTTTTGTTTTCTTTAGGTTCAGTGACTTAACTCTTCTAACCTTTTATCACTATCATCCACATAAGGCCAAATGATTTCAGAAAGCCAAAAGGCATCAGTTAATCTTACAAAAACTGCATCAACAAGAGATGGGAAGAGCCTTTTGTAAGGCTGCAATACAAGAAACTTTTTGTTAAATCTCTATTAAGAATGCCACAGCAGAGCTGCTTGCCCATCTGTTTCTGAAACACATACACCTCCTGGCACCACATCTAACAGTGTCAGATTCACAAAGGTGCTGGATTAGGGTTTCCTGGGGGTGCTCAGCCAGGACATGGAACCTTTTCAGCCAAGATCTAAGCCTTGAGAAGTAAAAGAGGAAAGGCAGTTATAGCATATCAAAGTCACCTAAAACCCCCCCAAGCTATTGCCTCCCTTCAGAATGTGCCCAGTGTACTCTGAAACAGGTATTGTCTCCTTCTGATCACATGACAAGGAAGTTGGTTGCTGTTTTTTTAAAGAGTCCTCATTGTAGTTTGACATATATATGCCTGCTATAGCATTCAGGCATTTGAGTTTGCAGGTATGTACAATTCATTATACACAAGAAGAATGCTTATAGAAGCCAGGGAAACAGCACTGCAGAAGCCTGTCTTGCAAACATGAGCACAAATCATGCCTCTGTTAACAGCAGACAGCTAAAACTGCAGATGCCAAGAGCATGTTGCCGATAATGTGCTGGAGGTCAGAACTGCTGCTCCAGGTTGGCGCAAAGGGAGTGAGAAGGGGAAGCAGGCGGCATAAAGGCAGTCAATACAAACCCAGGTAAGTGACAGACAGACGTGTACCTGGCACTCCTGGGTGAGCAGCATGCTGCCCATCATGAAGAAAGTCTTAGCTTCTCATAATTATACACACTTAATACAGAGCTGAGTTTACTATGCGAACCAATACCTGTATTTTCTCCAAGCCCAAACAGATCATGACAGAATTAAATTGAGCAAGATGGCCCAGCAACTGGGGAAAAACTGGAACATTAGGTGTCATCAGAAAAGATCACCAGAGCCATGAAAACTGGCAGCCATTGCTCTACCCCAGAATGGGGAGACATGGAGGACTGGTCTAGAACTAAGACAGAATCAGGTCAGGAAAGTCATGCTACCAGTCCTATTGCTGCCAGAAAGATAGAGAAGATAATCTTGCTACTTTTGAAAGGAACAACTGCCTTTTGCAGCAGTTTAAGTAACCTGGCCTAAACACACCAGGAGAACTAATTTGCTTTTCAAATCTAGCCAAGATATAGCAATGTCCAGCCACATTCCTGAGAAGTATAATGGTTAGTGATTTTACAGATAGCAAAGAGATTTTCCCATAAGAAATAATGTAATAGAAGAGGGGTGGATTCAGGGACTTCAAAAATACACACCATTTAAATGCACAGTGTCAGTATGGTGAAACAGAAGATCTTTCCAATTATCCTAGAAACGCTGCTCATAAAAGCAAGATCTAAATGGTGGGAATGTAGAAGAGACATGCTACTGTGTAGCCACACGGGTGATAGTCCATGCATTTCTATCAGCATTGATGTAATACATAAATATTACTTAAACATTAAAAATACTAAAGACTATTTTATCTCTTATTTTAACATGAAGTTCTCATCAGGCACCGCTTCAGTACAACTGGGTGGCTCAGGGCAGTTTCTATCAGAAGGGTGAAGGAAGAATTATGATAATGGGTTAATCGATGGTCAACCCCTAACATGACTGCTAGAGAAGTCAGGGATACCAACACATTACTGTATAGACACAACAGCTCACAAAACCAGAAGTCTTTGCTAACCATAGAAATCTGTTGCTCTAGGTAGCTACCTACAGGTGAAGCTAGTCCCAGTTTTCTCTTTAGAGGTGGTGTGGCTCCATTCTCTGAGATTTTTAAGGCCCACCCCTGTGAAAGCAATCCTGGGAAAAAAGCATATATAAGAGGTTTTTTGCCTTTCTAGAAAAAGAACATAGGCACCATATGGCTAGAAAGGGACAGGCTCCAGTTTCTTTGTCAGCACAAGGACTATGCGCTCTACAGTATGGAATAAAGCTTCTGAAAATTGTGGGAGAAAATGGTTAGCCTAAGCTATTAACTGTAACTTTCTACATGTGCTGGGCAAGTATCCTGTGAAACAGCAGGAGTCTCTCTGCGGTTACAGGGACTATAAAGCAACCCTTAACCACTGTTTAGATAGGAACTTGTTTTAAATCCTGAAAGCCTGGAATCACTTTTTTTAGTCAGCAGTGGGGCAAAGGATGATTTAGAAATAGCTTCCTGGTGTGTCTGGAAATACATCTGTATTTCGTCATGTAATGGAACAAACATGGCATAGTTCTAATGCAGGAATCTGTTATATAGATGATGCGTTCATTATAGGTACAAATTAGGAAGCTCCTTTGGGAAGATCAGCCTATTCTGAAGGTCACTGTCAGGTCAGATTTATTCCAAAGCAGCTTCTTTTTACAGAATCTGGAACTAACACATCTTCTCTTATATGCTCAGCTTTTGTTCAGCTCAGTTTTATTTGTGTTCTGCTTTTTAATTTCAGAGAAGCCCCAGACTTAGGCATACTCACTGCTGTCTTTACAACGTTTAAAACCTTCATGCTGCTGTATCACACCTGGCGAGAGCTGACACTTGCCACTGCTGTCACTCCATTTCTGCTGCTGATGCAAGGCTCCTAAGCCTGAGTTGCATGCACTGAGACCTGTTTCCCCTGCAACTTTACTCCAGCAACAGGAGACTACACTTTGCATTTCTGAGCAGAGCAGAAGCAGCATAGCTGTCCCTTATCCTTCTCACCCCAGCTGGATCTCACATCACAATAAAGCAGCATTACAACTGTACAGAAGAACAAATGCTCAGCATGAGAAGGATCTGAAAATTTTTTTTGTGAACAAGTGAAAGAGAAGGGAGTGTAGAGTGGTCTAGAAAGGAAGAACTGAGGTGTAAGGTGGGGCTTTTCCAAGAAGAGGGGAGTGCAATGGGAAGGGAAAAGCAAGGGAAAAAGCAAAAGGATTAATAGGAAGAACAGGGGGGGAATGCTAGCAGAAAGACAGACAAGGAAGGGAAGGTCTTGCAGTTATACATTTATGTACATACATACACATCTATTTCAGTCTTTGATGCTGATTTCCTGTGGGACCTTAGAAGAGGCAGGACTCTTTCATGTGCATATGTAAAGGGAAGATAGAAACGCTTCCACCCCACGAGAAAGTGGCAGCAGTTTCAGCTACTTGGAAGGAAATACTGCTGCTTATATAGGTTATATCTATACCAGAAGAACCACTGATGTTTTTGTGTTAAAAGTGGGTAGTGAAAGTAATCAATGCAAAAGCTTAAATAGTTTATTGCAGCAAGCAGGATGAGGGAAAAATACAGAAAATCTTATCTTTTCTTCTCCAAGCAGTTAGCCAAAAACTCAAGACTGTTAGGAGTTTATTCTAGTTAAAGGCAGAACTGGCAATGGAGCTGTGTATCCCCTCCAAGCATTTCTCTTCATCTGTAAAGAGCATATGAAGCTCCATTTCCCTGAAGACAGCAGGACTCAACAAGAAGCACTTTTTTTGCTCATATTCCAAGACCACTTCTCAGTCAGTGCCTAAGCCTGTAGCCTTCCTCCCTGGGATTTTTCTGTGACCCAAACACTTGGCCTTGTTTTTCTTCTTTCTCCTATACTCATAAATGCAGATGCACACATTCAGTTAACTCCACTTGTTAATGTGGTAGATGTATCAGTCCCTGGAAATACATCTGAATGCTATTTGTCCTCACTTCTCTTTCATTTTGACAGACTGAGATATGGTGTGTCAGATTTGGATCAAAAGTGAAAAAAAAAAATTGCCCCTTCTGAAGCCTAGAGGGTAGGACAATTCCTAGACTCACCACCTGCAGCTGTTTGTTCACTGTATCAGCCTTTCTCAAAAATGAGCAAATTATGTAGTATCAAAGTTGCATCGCATCTAGGACATGTTTTATTCTTTCATTGTTGTCCTCTGATACTTGAAGTATCTCATAAAGGCCTAGGTTTTGTGGGGTATTGTGAGTCAATACAAATTTCTGCTCTTATTCTAAAAGATTGTAAACCTTGCTGTTAAAAAGAAAAGCTGGAAAACATGAAATCATAGAAAGCCAGGACATTAAAAAAAACTGACAAACATTTACTTTATAATTTCAAGTCAACGCTAAAATGTTGCAGAGGTGGATATATGTTTTTGAACACTTGAGACTGACAATTCTGCAGATTTAAAACCTGAATTTTCAAGTTACATAGAATTTGCATGACGGATTAGAGACTTACAGCTACTTCCAAGCAAAAGCAAATCCATGTATGTAGGAGCTGTGTCCGTAACTGTCAGAAAGCTTCAATAATTTTTAACTCTACCTACTTGAAATGGCAATTTCACCACTTTACCATAAGTCCATAATATAGGTCATAAGTCCTATGAGATGGTCCTTATAGATCTTATTTAGACTAGAAAATATAGTAAGATACATGAATATAGCAAAAAGCTGCAGATACCTTCAGCCTACACTTCTGTCAGGATTAGAATCTGACAATTCTAATCTTCAAACCTGCAATTGTGGGTGACTTCCTATCATGTGAAATATTAAAAAGTACTAAAGAGAAAATTACTTTCAGAAATTAACTTCTCTTTAAAGAAAAATAAAAAAACACCAGCCAAAAAACCAAATCACCCAACACCACCAAAACCCAAACAAAAATCCCCACAAAGATAAGCTTTAAAATAAGAGTAAAGAGGATGTTCTAAGTACTTGCAGGCATTTGGAAATTCTGTAGATTTCTGAATAGGAAGGTATTTACATTTTTAATAGATCACAAATATCTTGTTAACTTTTTAGGTCAAAAAGTTAAACAGTTAAAAAAGGCTTGCATATCTTATCACTAAGTGAAAGAATCTCCCAAGTGCTTTCAGTGAAATCAGTCAAATCAATGTATCATTCTACAGATGCATGACTCTGCATGTTCAGGGTTTAGAACACTATGTAGGGGTGGACAGCAGAAAACTGGCCTGCAATCACCTGCTAAAGCCAGCTGAAAAATACAGAAATTTGGATGCAATCTTTAGCCGCCATTAGACACAATAGACCTACCATCACCACAGCAGTTTCCAAGAACAAAAATTCTGTAATCTTGCAGAGCCTCAAAGAAAAACTGAATCAGACTGAAAATATACCTATCTCAGGGAAGATAATCGTGTTAAAAAAATTGTCTGAGACTCAGATGAGGTTCCTTCTGAATTCGTCTGAAGAGCCAAACACTATAAGCAGAAGAGATATAGACCATATTTTGTGATGTTGATGTATAATGGCAAAGGTCTTGTTGACGGAGTTGCTTGGAAGAATCTCCTGAAAGACTGGGATAAATGTCAAATCAGCAAAAAGTAATTGCGGGTGCCATATTTATAGATGACTGGAGAATAGAGCAGGGACTGGTAAGTACAAAGCAGTCCGCTGAGTCTGGCAGTGCAAATTATTAGGAAAACATGACAGAGCATAAGAAGCAAATGTTCCCCATAATGTGCTGTAATGCTAAAGACCACCAAACACACTTTAAGCAATATGGCTTCCAAGAAGACTTCTGAAGTTCTGTTTATTATGGTTTTTGCATAAAAGCTTACAAAAACTTTTCAAACATTCACCTTTATATCTGAAGAATTCTAAATGTTTGCAGAAAAAAAAAAAGATATGAAACACACTGACTGGCTTCTTATCACTTTGACTCAAGAGGTTCACAAAGATTTTGGTCCAAACATCAGCATGATAGAAATGGTATTTTTGGGAAAGGTATCCTATCCACTGTATTGACGAGTCACCACATAACTAATTTAATCTTTTCTTCCTGTGATGACATCCAAACAATACTACATTGAAGTTCAGCCGACCTATTTAAAAATAACATCTTGAATCTGATCTCCATTTTCACATGAGGGAAAGACAGAATGATAAACAAACAGGAAAAAAGTGAGAAAGCAGAAGTGAAAGAAGGAAGAACCAAGTATTTTGTTCTAAGCCTTGATTCCACAGAACATAATGAGGAGTTTTCCATTGACTTCATTGAGCTGGGACTTTACTTCAAGTAAGTGGGGAGAAGGAAAAGAAAATAGAACAGTACTTAGGCTTGTAATATAACTTGTGGCTACACAATGTAAAAAGATTAAAAGGAACTGAGATAAGTAATTTATCTAGCAGATAGGAGACTTTTCAGATCTTTGAAAGCCTTCTGCAAGTAGTTCTGCAGAAGACAGTTACCTTCCCTTTATTTAATAAACTAAATTTTTATACCACTAGAGCAAACAGGACTTTTTGATGTTATACAAAAACTGACTAAATTCAAATTTTTGTAGGTATTCTGTTCTGTATGTTACAATTTACTCAGTGGATTTGTTCAGAATTATAGAAAAATGACAAATCATTAATAGTGATATTCTTAAATGACAATTTTAACAAGAGGTAAAAAAACAGAGGAGAAAGCAAAATACTTGAAAGAATTTTCACTTTATTAAAAAAACCCCAACATTTAAATTACACTGTACTTAACTGTGAAAATCTATTTTTGTAGTGGGTTGAAATCACAGAAGATACACTTCTATGAATTAAAATATAAAAATATAATATACAAATATGTTTTAAACACATTCTTGCAAATCTGGAAATCATCTGATATGTCACTATCTTCCAGGCTTATTGACAGCACTGTAGTCTACTTCAAAAACACTAAGCAAATGCATTTTAATGAAGGCTTGCTAGTTTCCTGCTTTCCTTGGAAGTCAATGGTTTAACTAAAAAAAACCCAACAAAACACAACAAACAAAAACCTGCACAGATACAAATGTTTTGTGAAAAAAATCCAAATTCTTATGAATGCTTGTTATATACCTTGGACAGGCATCTGCAAAACAGATGCAAGTTTCATGAAAAACTAAATACTGATTAAGGTGAGCTTGTTTGTTTCCCTTTGGTACCTCACACTTCTGCCAAATATCCATTAATTATGTCATCAGACTAATTGTCTGTTGTACCTCACCGAAGCAAAGACCTGAGATTTGTTTGGATTCCATTTAAACACTAGCAGCAACTTCAATACTGTGATCACACCAGTAAAAGCATGTGCTTGTACTCTACTTTCAACTGCTTCCCCTTTCAAAGCAGTAAAAGTTCTTTAACAGTTTTTTTCCCCCCCCTCCCTTTTATGATAGTCCATAGTCTCAAGCTTGGTGCAGACAAAAGACTTACACTTGTTAGTAGTTTGATGCATGAACTACAAAGCTTTTGCTTTCTTTGCAAAACTGCAAAATCCTCAAATGACCTTGTATGTGAGCATCATGTGCCACTTGGGACAGCCCATCACATGCGAGCTCATAGCACATTATAAGCTATGAGTTTTTTTCCAAAAAAAACTTGAAAACATGTTGCATGCTTAACAGTAACTAGTAAACCAGAAGAATAACGCACCAAACTCTTGGACTTTTCAACACTTTGTCTACATTTCTGTTTCATCTGCTTGTGTTTCTTGACTCATTCAAATGTCAGCATGAAAATCACACTTATAAACACAGCCCTCTAAGCGTTTATGGGTTTTATTGTGCATTTTGAACAAGCTTTTTGATATTTTCATTTTACAACCAATTAATGAAAAACCACTCTGAGCTATAAAGAGGAAATAATGTCAGGTTCTGACAGATGTTTTGCATGCGTGCTGCATTTATTACAATGTTTTCACTGTAAAGCTGGAAAGAGAAGCTACAAATAATATTTTGTTTATCCACTGCACCTTAAAAATATATCTTGGGGAACCCTCAGGAAAATCAATGAAAAATCATTCCAGACGTTGAAAACAAAGTTCCTTGAAGTTACAGAAGTTTCTGACATCCTTGCCCCAGAAAATAAAAAGCTAGGTTCTTTCCTTATTCTCTTTTACTTCCCTTTTTACAATCTCTTTAAACCTGGAATGTAAAATATCTATTACCCTTTTTCCACTTACTACACTTGGACGTCCTTTGCCTTCTGTTCTCTGGATTTCACTGCACGAATCAGAAGCTGAATGACTATCACTAGAACCATTCTGCAGAGGCTGAGCCTGTGTCTTTATCACAGTGATTATTGTTTGCAATAGTCTCATAAAACTGTTTTGTCCCCAGCTACAGAGTTCAATACAGAGATGGTTTTTATGCTTTTACTATTTAGAAATGACCTCTTTGTCTAACCCATAAACCTCTTTCTTCTTCCCTTAAATATTTTTTTAAAAAGCTATATTATGCCAGCAATTTTTCTTTTTCCATCAAGAAAAAAATCTCTCCTTGCTATAATAACAAAAATTTAAACATCAAGTTACCCTTGAACTTTACCAAATGGCCTTGTACAAAACATCCCAGACTAGCTGATGAAAAGAACATAAATCTTTTAACACTTAGACAGTTGCTTAAGTTCTGCCTTTTCTAACCGAAAATTATAATGACTTTTTCATCAGCCTGTCTCAGATGGTTGCATTATAGCAACTTACAGCACTGGCAACACAGTGTCATCTAGGGCAGCGTGGTTCTGAGAAGGATAGAGCTCAACTGAAGAAGAGAATTCCTCTGAGGGCTGCAGTGTAGTCCCTCGTGAAGCTCATCAAGAATCACAAGCACAGCTGCATTAAGGCTCTCTGTACTAAGCAGTAAGTTGCTCATGACAGCAACTGCTCACTAAAGGAGATGAGCAAAAACACAGGAGCAGGAGGGTTTCCACAGGGCAAGGTAACTTTTCTGCCATGGACTGACACAAAGTTTTTGCTCAGTGTTACCAAGACCCTCTACAGAGATCATTCTCAAAACAGATCAAAGGTGATCGGTGTAGTTACCAAGCATACACTCTTATTTAATCAGGAAGCCTGCATAAGAACACTGATGAAATTAAAGCCTTGCATTAGACCAATATAAAAGCATCACAATATTGAGGAATCAAGAAATACAGAGCAGTGCCCAGAGGGTGCATTTGGAATCATCTTACTCTCCCTTTTGCCAAAAAATAAGCGTGTTATAGTACAGAAGAACGGGGGAAAAGAAGTATCTCACAAGACTAGAAAAGAACCTCACTCTCTTGCGCATTTAGCTATTAAAAAAAAGAGATTTAAAAGTCACAGTGAAACTCCACTATAGAGTCAAGGAACAAAGCACTTGAGAGCTAGAGAATGACAAGATCACTGATAGCTTGAGGGAAACTTTGAGAAGTTAGAAACAGAAAGAATTGTGAAAACCAAGCAATTCCAGTTGATCTAATCGTAGGGAACAAGTACACCTTCTGTAGGGCAGTAAAACAGACTGAACTGATTTCTGTTTGGATTACAAAACTAAGTTAAACTACTGAGCACCATTCCTATGAAACAAGAAATGATGCATATATCTGATTAACAGTACACTACGGCTAAAATGTTCAGGTCACTGGATGATGGCATCTATTTTCAAGTTAGGAGCAGCTATGCAGAGGTGGGGAACAGAACTTCCTTTTAATGAAACAGCAGTGGCAACCAGGGTTGCAAATATCCAGTGGGTACACCTTTGCCTGACAGTGCAGACAGTTGAAAGGTCTAGAACTTTCAGAGATGCAAAGGCTGTGACAGCCACTGTGGTCATCTGTTCAAATAATCACAAGCTATAAAACTTCACCCTGTAATTTCCACACCCAACGTAGTTAATGGGGCCAAATCTGTGGCCTGTCGTAACTTGGTAGGATGTAGGAGCTGATAGAGATTTACTCTGAAAGAAGGACTACTTCCATAGACTGTAAGCAAAAAATTCATCTTACAAGACACCTGCAAATATTTCCGCTCTTCCATACTTCATATTTCGCAGTCAGAACACAAGGCAAACCAAAATGGTTTCTAGACATTTTAAAGTAACCCCAGTTTTGGAAAGCTGAGGTATAGATTTGCTTCCTCTCTCCCAATCCTGTGACTTGACCATTAACTTCATCTCATAACTGTTGGCTGGGAGCTTTTGGCTTCGTGTCATCAAGCCTCCTTAAAAAATCTGGCTATTTTCCATGGAGAAAAATAATCTATTTGTCAATATGCATTGTGTGTAGCCATACATCTGAGAACATCTATACTTGGTGACTGGCCATCTTTCCCTCCTGGAAGAGGAAGGAGAGCCTGTGGCCTGCGGCCATGCATGCATTATATGGTTGATGCAATAGGGAGGCATTGCTGGCACGCTATGCTTTAAAATCTGTGGTTCCAGAGTTTGTGAAGAAGGCTTAGCAGCACTGCAGATGTTTTGAGGCCTGGATCAGTGCTGATAGCAAGGATTCCCTGGAGGCCATCACCTTTTGGTTGTGATGCTCCTTATACATATGTTCGTACTGTGCTGCGCAGTGCGTATAGCCCTTCTATAGTGTTAGTACATGGTAGGCTCATCTTCTGTATGGGTAACATTTACCTCAGCTGTATTATTGCTTTTTCACACGCCTTGTGAACAAATTTACAAACAGCTTCTTTATAGATTTTCTGCCACCTATTAGAATAGGGAATGTAACTCAATTTTCTTTATGCATATTGTCTCTCTCATTTGGATTCAGATGCCCTTCACTCCTTAAGAGCAGGGTCAGCTCTTTAAGAGAGAAAAAGTGCAAGACTGTATTTCTTAATCCAAACGGGATGCTATCTACATAGCAATACTGCAGCTGGTTTATACATGGCTCTTGTAGTGTTTATAATGGTTTCATAAGAATGCAAATACAATTCAATATAACTTTATAAAGCTATGTTGCAAACAATTGCTGTATAGCTAAAGCTACTACTTTCTCCTTACAATGTTTCATGCCCACCTCTTTCAGAAATTTAGCCACATGCCTACCAGAACCTCTCACCAAAATTCCTAGGATGCCAGCTAGTTTCTAGCACCCTTTCCCCAAGAATTAACTCCATCAGGTGCTGAACTGAGCCACACTGACAAAGGATACATAAGAGAAGATTTACTGACTTACTCTGTGTATACACAGGCAGTGGTGTAACAGGGAAGAATGGAAGGTGTGGGTTTTTTTCCCTGCTCCAGACCTCCAGAGACAGGAAGAGAGCCATGTGTATGTGGATTTCTTTTCCCAGGAAACAAGTGATAGGACGAAAGGAAACGGCCTCAAGTTGCACCAGGAGAGGTTTAGATTGGATATTAGGAAAAATTTTTTTCACTGAAAGGGTTATCAAGCACTGGAACAGGCTGCCGAGGGAAGTGGTTGTGTCACCATCCCTGGAGGTATTTAAAAGACATGTGTCACCATCCCTGGAGTTATTTAAAAGACATGTAGACATGGTGCTTAGGGAGACGGTTTAGTGGTGGACTTGGCAGTGTTAG
>JAVKLA010000081.1:11344016-11372425 GCA_034782735.1 Sagittarius serpentarius
AAGCTGAAAAGTCCTTGACTTAGTCTAAACACTGCTCAGCAACAACTGAAAACATCAGGGTGTTATCAACATTCTTCCTGTACTCAAGCCAACATGCAGCGCTGTACCAGCTACTGGGAAGACAATTAACTCTATCCCAGCTGAAACCAGGACAATGAGTAAATGGCAACGGTTGGTGGGTATGGCCCTACATCTACCCTTTATTTAAGCTGAGGGTTTGTTTTACTTTGGACTAGATTTGGTGTGGTCTGCTGCACTGAATTTCCTCACCAAGTGCATGGTTTGAGGCTGTTGGAAGGAACTATTTTGAATGTGTAAGACAAAAAATGTTATCTTCCTGAATCACTTGAAATATAGCTCTGCCATTTGCTGTTGCAGTCAAATTGCACCAGACCTTGTGGGTGGTATAGTACGTGGGATGCAGTCAGTGTCATGCAGATTTGATTAGTTTTCTGCCTGATCACGCAGACCACTGAGGTGATTTCATATATTGTGGTGTTTGTTGCAGTTTGGCTCCCACTGAACTGAGGTGGAAAGCAGTCAGTCTGTTAGTTGAGAATGGGAGTACAATCTGGGACCCTTGGTATTACTATTCTGTGTTTTTTCGCAAGTGACGGCATGGCTGAAGAAATACAGCTGCCACTTGTATAATGGTATTTGTGTTCGTTTAATCTCTTCTTTCAGAAGGGTTAGTGAATGTTACATGTAGCACTGAACTGAAGGCTTAGTTTTCCTTGTAGCTCATCCTACAATTAAAAGGGGGAATGGGCAAGATTTATCCCCAGGTATTGACACTGACTGTAGCTTTCTTGTTTAGTCCACCTCTTTACCTCTGAGACGTGTTTATATTACGTTAAGTATACTGTTCAGTAGCTCTTTTTTTGGCTTGATCCTACCAAAGAGTTCAGCTGTCTTTGAGAGTCAAGGGGAGTGAAGTAAATGACAAACGTTTGAGATTAAGATACGGATGCTTGGTGCTGAGAGGCACCTTCTTTTTCTATGCTGTTCAGGCTAGTTTTTAGTGCATATACAGCAAGATGTGAGAGGACCACTAAACTTCCAGTGAGAAGCTAACCAAGAAAGAGCTGTAGAGAGGTGGGCAAGATAGGAGAGAGAAGACAGATTCGACTGCCTGCCAGATATGAACAGCACAGCCCTTTTATAAAAGTAAAGGTTAACTTTGCCGGCTATATTTTTTAATAAGTATTTTTACAGTAGTGGTGTAAAGATTTTGATGTGCGTTGTTATAGCTTAATTTCCCATTAAGGGTACTCCATACTCCATTAATCTGTAACAATGTTCTTGAGAAATTTTACAGTATCTCTGCAAAATATATTTACAAGGGATGCATTCTGTGGAAGGTTCTGTTCACTAAATCAAAGCTGCTGAAAGCTATTGACTGACCCTGAGCCCTAGGATGCAAATAGTCTCTTCAGGTGTAGGGCTTCTAAATTTCTAATTATGTACATTAAAGTTATCACTATCTACAACTTCTGTCCTGCCTCACAAATCTTTTCCCTGGTTTTGTAATTATTCTTTCTCTTTCCTATCTGTGCTATCTTGTCTGGTTTTTTTGTTGACTTGTTCCTTCCCTTGGATTCCCTTCACATGTTTATCTCGACCAGAGCAAATCCAGCAGCAGGCGGCTTACAAATACTGATTCCTCCCAAGGCTTCTGAAGAGGAGAGCTTCCTCTGCTAACAGAAGCAATAGAAGCCGTCTAGAGATGTTCTCTCAAGCATTGCAATAGAAGCCATCTAGAGATGTTCTCTCAAGCATTGCTTTTGTTGTAGCAAGAGTCGTAGGGATCATAAGCTGGAATTAACTATACTGTTGTGTGTTAGAAGTTTTGTTTCATTTTATTTTTGTTACTGGTGCTGATTTGCTGTCAGGCACCTCAGACAGAACTGTTACCCTTTGAATAAGGGGGAGCAGAATGGAGAGCAACTGAGGAAGAATGTGACATTGGTAAACTCACGGCTAGTTTGTAGCCCTGTGGAGAACAGCGGCAGTACATTGGAAAATTAAGCAAGAGTTGAGGAGGGTGCTACTGAGAGCCTTACATCCTCTCATTTATCTTCCTGATCACAGTCAGTAATTAACACCAGTCTTTATATAAATCATTCTCTAGTCCTGCTGCAAGCACTCTATTAATGCACAATTTGGACTGAAAATTTAAATGCAGAAAGGTCACACAACGTTTTGTTAAGATTCCACTGTCACAGTGAAATCTGCTGTATGCAGCACTATCTGCTTTTCTACTTTCAGTCTTCTTTCTCATGGAAACTGATGGTTCGGTAGAATATTTTTTAAATATTTAAAATATCTGTAAAATTTTTTATATGTATTTATATACACACATGTTTGTTAGTGTCTTTTACAGCAGAACTTACTACATTGTAAATGTGTTTTTAATTGTGTTATGGGTGTATATTGTAATGGAACTTTGTAAGTGATAGGTGAAAACTAAGAGTTTTGAAACCATTTGAAACCTGTCTTTGCAGCAGGTGTTAATGTGTTGCCATTTGACTGCTATTTTTGTGTGTGTTGTTATAATATGGGAAGCTCAGGAAAGTACATATTGATAAAGCTATAATCTGTAATAATTCTGGACTGCTTGGAGATCTGTCACCAGTACAGCTGGCACACTAGCCTTTTCTTTTTAATTCCTGCCCCCCCCATTTTCGAAGAAGAGGCAAAGAATACCTGCTTGAACAGTAAACAGTGATTAAATGGGTGAGTATTGTCTTTTAATACCAGCAGCACAGGGAGCTCTGCTGCTGGTGGAGGTAGGGGAGAGGTGTGGTTGTGGCCTTTTCTACCTTTAAGCTTGGACCATAGTACACTCTGCTGTTGATATTCTGAGGCCTGGAGTTCTCAGGCTGAGGTGTGAAATAAAGGTTGTTTCTATTTCAGAAAGTGTAATTTCCATGGATAATTTGTATAGCTGTGTGAGCAGGGGTGTACATGTGTCAGGGAAGAGAAGCATTGATGGAAGCACATTCTGTCATTGTCATACTGTTCATTCCTTGGTTTGTGTTAGAAAGCTGGCTTTAGCAGTTGGTTCTAGAGAAATGAAGTACTTCAACAGTTGCTTAAATTAACTTCACTGAAAATGTTTACTATAGTGCAGCAAATGAATTAAAAATGCAGTAAAAATGATACTGAAAGGTACATGTTCAGCATAATTTTCATAAACTCAGTGGAAAGAAGAATATTAATAGCAAAACCATGTAATTAATAGCACTAGCAGGTAACTGTCTGGTTAGGGATGGATTTTTCTTAACCTTCAGATGTTAAAATGCATTTCAGCAAAGGTCTCATTGTACCTGCAGGTGTGAACCTTAGTGTGAAAATAAATTCGTTGGCAAACACCACTTCAGGAAAGAGTATTTTTATCTAGTCACTAATATTAAACTGTATAGATATAGCAAGCAGATTACCTAATTTTTCACCCTGTCTGTAGGCAAACTAAATCATAAATTTAGCCTGATTTTGCTACTTGGTGGTTACTTAGGGCTGGCCACAGGGCACAGCATCAGCTTGCACCATCTATTACAGAGGACATATTCTTTACCTCAACTAGTTCTTGCTCATGACTGCTTCCTCTTGAGTCTTCCCTCTTTCTTCCTTTTTTGGCCCTCCATAGGCTAGAAGTCTTAACTTTGAAAACATAACTCATTTTTACACAGTGGTCTAAAGCATGTTACAAAGTCTGCAGAGATCATTGCTATGACACTTCAGCATTCTGCCGCTGTGTAGGTGGTGGGTTTTTTTTTTTCCCTATATGTATGGACCTATGATTTGAGAGCTGTTGCCATGCTCTTCATTAGTCCACCTTGTGAGAGTTCAGGTCAGGGACTGAGGCCCTGGCATGCTAAGTAAAACTAGAAAGTCAAGAGGGCAGGTTTTATTTTTTTTTTTTTTTTCTTCTTTTTTTTTTTTTTTCTTTCCCCCTTCAGCGAGGGATGTATTTCTGAGCAGTGTTATATGGTAACAGGAAGAGCTTTGGATGAGAGATAGAGCACCTGTTGCCTTATGGAGGGCACTCCCTTCAGCCGTCTTTGGCACCTGGACACTACTGAAGCTGGCATAGTATCTTCTGAGTGGGCACCATGTCAGATTAGCAGATGGGCTGGAGCAGAATCTTGCCAGAAAACAGTCTGTGCATCAAGTTTTAAATATTAGAGGCCTGGACTCCCATCTGAGAGTGCTGTAAGAGCAGACCATGCATAGCTTTTCTGCCTGGGGTTAAAGGATGTGTCATACCTATTCCAGCTTAGAGTAATTAACTTTGAAAGTCAAACAGTGGTTTCCATTGCTGTGGAATACAAAACTTGGGCTCTAGTGGATCAAGATTAAGGTTTTGTAGAAAGATGAGTAAGAAATGTAATGAATGTAGTAAAATTCCCTACCAGTACTGAATGTTCTTAATTTGGAGGCATTTGCATTTATCTGCAAAACGGTTTAGCAGTTGAGCACAATTTTCTACTAAAACCAGTTTAGTTAGGTCTTGTGGAAGATGATTTCACAAGCATGGTGCTGAGGGCTATGTATATGTAATTTGTATAATAAAACTCTACATTCATAAAGCTACCTAGAAGAAGAATCTAGAAAAAAGCCTATTCATAAGCACTGCTCAGAAAACAGTCTGTCCGGGAAATGATGCATCTTTAAAGTAACAATATGAGCAGAGAAGCAGGTTTTCTTTAGGCTGCTTTAAAAATGGACTGTAAACAGCCTTCAAGCACTGAATGTTTCAATTCTTGGGAAATAGTGGGTATTACAGAGGTGTGGGGGGAAAGCAATGTGCTTTGTCCGCCTTTAAATATTTGCCTTAGTACCCTCCATATGTAAGAAATATTTGAAGTTGTGTGTTAAATAGCAGATGCTACTTTTTATTTATTTGTTTACATATTGTTTTTAGTAACTATGTTCCTGCAACTTGGATCGTTTTTTATTGTTAGATGCTCTGAGCAACACTCCCCCCGTTTGTTAGCCATTGAATTTAACAGCTCTTGGCTTGACTTAAATGGGGTCAGAATTTTTTTTTGTAGGTAGGCTGTAACTTCAAAGTGTGGTATTTTTGAGGTTAGTCTTTATTTCTGCAAAAAGCTAAGCAGACAATATCACTCTTCAGGATTAGTTAACCAATGAAACAAAGCAAAAATAAAATACTAGCTATGCAAGAACTTCTGAAAATAATTTTATTCATGTTTCCCAAACAAATATATCCTCAAAATATCCAGCAGTGGCAAAGACACCAGCTGTGGACAGGAGCAGGGATGTTTTTCCAAACTGCCAAATCAATGCTGTTTTCTTTTCCACTGTGTAAACTTTGTCAACAAAACTGGTTCTGTGAGAGCCATTGAAAATATTTCACCATATTCCAAATGTGACTGCCACAAATTAACTGCTGAAACTACAACAAGCACGTTTGAACTGGCAAATAGAATTGGCACAGTTCTTTGTCAGACTGCATGCAATTGTGCTGTGTGGTTGTAGGAAATTGCAGTTCATCCAGAAACACCCTTTTGTTACTATGTCTTATTAACATTTAGAAAGCTACATTAATTAAGGTTGTGGCACTCAGCAACAAAACGGATGAAATTCACAATTAAAGTGGATGATAAGACCATAACTGCTGTGCCTGGGTGAAACTAGGGAATTCTGGACATGGGTTAATTTGAGGTAAGTTATTTGCTGTGTTGTGTAGGCACAACAGTTGGAAATTATGGCAAAGAATGTGAATCTTCCTGCACTGCTTTATTTCAGAGCGCATTTTAAATTTGTATGCTTTTCACTATCATGGTAGCTATGATTGTGGGAGGAAGGGGAAATGGAGCTGTGCCCTTTGCCCTTTGCAAATGTTTTGTGAGACTCATCTTGGCATGAGGTAGAAACAGCCACAGCCCCCTACACAGCTTCATCTTGCGCCAGTGTTCCCAGTTAACAATTATGCAGACAATGGTTTTGATTGTGTGCATACATCATTGTCCCTCCCCCCAAATGTAAGGAGATTGTGCGTCTCTAGTTGATAAAAGCAACATAAACTGTAAACTGGGAACACTCACACTTGTTATGCTATTTTAAGATATCCTTTACAAACATAGTCTTGCCATACAGTGCTCCTGGTACTCTATGTGTGTACTTATATGCCATCAGAGACCTCCTGCCTATCAGCATTGCTCTCCTGCAGGGTCTCTGCTTACTGTCCTGCAGTCTAGCGTTTAACTGATTGTAATATTATAAATAGCCATGTGCTACCACACAGAACAAGGCTAGCACATGGCTAATTACGAGTATACAGTAATTAACTATGAGCTAAACTCGCAGGAGAGTATGTGGTGGTGGTCTATGAGGTATGTAATCAGACTGTTTGTTAAACCTTGGGAGCCTTTCCAGTCTGTTAAGTAACTATACATAGTAATGAGACAATTTTTAAAAAACCGTTTATGTATGTTTATGGACAAAAAATAGCCTGTCTTATTTCTGAACTGTGGCTAAAGTATCGTTGCTGATATATGAATGGTTAATTAAAATGACGTAACAAAAGGTACGCATGCAACTTCTGCTCATCTGTATGTATGAGATTGTCTAAGCATTATCTGTGTAAGGCATTTAGAGTGTTATTAACTGTGAATGTTATACCTTGTTTCATGTATGTGCAGTAAAAAAACAATAATACCATTTTTCCTTTTGTAGATTTGAATGTCATGTTACTCATTTTGTGGAGCATCTGTTCCTCTGTCTTTTGAGCTTTGTCTGACTCTTCTCCCTTTTCACATTGTAACGATTGCCAGTTAGTTTTGGTTTTATTTTTCTTCAGGATGTTCTTTCAGTGTGGCTCCAGAAAGCATCCACCCCAGCATAGTGTAAGAACCATGGAGGTTAGGCCCTTTTGCTGGGCTACCTCCCGTTAATTGCTCTTCTTCATTACCCTGACAGCTGTTACTGTCTGTTCCAGATTACCATGAATGAGGCCTCTCTTTATAAAATGTCAAGATGTCTACAGGGAAGTTAGAGTCTTTTGAATACGTTTAAATTTGATACTTCTCTATACCTATCAAACCTCTGTTAAGTAACTTGGTGTTAAAGTACACTTTCTTATACACAGGTTCTTTTCTGATCTGTGTCAGTAAGGGAGCACATCTGATTCTGTCTGGGTAATGTGATGTTGTTGAATACAATGAAAACACATGGGATGTGTTCTTTTAAACTAATGTCTTCAGCTATTAACACATAGTCTACATGTGGGAGAGAAAGATAAAGAGTTAAGCACCTGTGCCTTAATTCCCAGTTCAGTACAATAATATGGCAAGAACAGAGTTTACCAAAATTTCCTTCCTGGTTGTATGATAGTTTTAAATTGTATTCTGAATGTGACTGCTACTCGTTTGAGTCTACGGGTAGTTCGCACCTTCCAGAGCTACTGTTTTAGGATATGTTCGTTTTATCTTAATGTGAAGCAGTCACACGGGGAAGTGTCAAGCAGAAGGCAGTGGGGACCCTGCAGGTGTTTGGGGTGCGTATGCCGCCGGATTCAACCCAGATGCTGAATAGTATTGAAGGAAGATGGCAGCTGAAGGAGTCTGTTCATTGTGAAAATATTTTTATGCCCTGACCATCAAAAAATGTAAGCTTGGATGGTTTGACTAGGTCCAAGTTTACTTGATTTTTGTTATGCGGATAAAACTAGTCTATTTTTGTGTGTGCTGATAGTTTCACACCTGGACTGTTGTTGGTATTTGATCATTATAAGAAGGTTGAAAGGGACACTTATTTCCTAGGAACTGTATTTTTAGTTTTTCTTCAGTGATGATTCTAAAAGGTGATTTAGTCTCATTAAATTTTAATCCCAATGTAGCTCCATGTAGCTTCAGTAGTATCAGAGAGAGCTGATAGTTCTCTGAGGGTCAGAAGAAAATAGGATTGCATTGTCTGTGCAGAGAGGTTCTGTCTCCTGGGCTGTAATTGGCACATGTGGTCAATTATTGTTTTGAAATCTCTGCTTGCACTAAGCGGCACAATCCCTCATCTCCCCTTTAGGCAGGTGGTGTCTGTGCTATCCCTAACTTAGGCCAGTGTCTAAATAATGTCAGAATAGAAATCAAGGTTCTAGGGCCAAATTAATTTGTAATAGAGGAAAGCAGACAATCCTGTCTAGAGGCATAATGTAGGTCATAACTTTTAAGCAGTGTCTTTGTCACGACAGTGGATTGACAGCAACCAAATACAGAGGTTAACCAATTGACTGGAATGACTTAAACATAGTCTGTTATAATGGAATACCTCATTGTGGTGCAAACGTGCAATAGGGACATCCTGCTTACTCCTTAATTAGCATTGAGGGAGAGAGTTCTGAAAATGTGGGTTAAAATTGCATCTGTACTTGTTGATTAAAACTTCTCTGTGTGTGTGTGTGTATTGTTTTTGTTTTGTTTTTCTTTGAACTTGGCAAAACTCTGACCTGTAAAAGCAGAAATTCAAACAAAATGTTGGATGTCTTTGTCATGTATTTTTTTGGTCACACTATGCAATGTTAGCTTGGTCTTTGTTTACAATTAAGTTTTGTTGCATACAACTTGATCCCCATCTCTTTCTCATTTTGCAGCTTCTCCTCAAACTCATGTTCCTGTAGAAGATGATGCAGTGCATGTAATTAAAGTGGTAATGTGTAAATCTAATTTCTAAATTGTTAACTTGTATACACTTCTTTCTTTTAACTATCTATCCTTATTTTCTGCATTGGGTCTGTATTGCATGCTTGTGGCTTGTGGTTTTTTCCCTGTTTTTTTATATCTTGATATACTTTCCCTGCTTGGAGATACATTTAGCATTTCCATGACACACAGTATTTCCTTGATTCTTTTCTTTCCTTTCCTTGGTTACTGCCCTCAACAGTTTAGTAAGGAAAATCAGACTATGAACTTAAACACACCTGGTCTACAATATTTCTGAAAATAGTATCTTAAATAATTCCTGAAAGAATCTGTGTTGTTTATGAAAATGTGTTGTCAAACAGCTTTTCTTTTTAGCTGCTTATTACAATTATATTTCAGATGGTATGGTATACAGGAGGTGGGGAAAAATAAAAGGGGTTTCATCCTCTTTGAATTTCTCATACACTTTTCTTTAGAAGCTGTTCTTTTTCTAATGCATTTTATGATACTAAGTTTATTTATTTCTCAATAGGAATATCTTGAAAATGGACCCTTATTTTCTGAACTGAAATTTTACCAGAGGGCTGCAAAACAAGAGCATAGTGAGTAATATATCAGTTCTGGTTCAGGTAGATTTAGGGACGAGTTTAACTACTTCTAGTTAGAACTGTTGCTTTAGAGCTTGATAGCCAACTCATTTTGTATACATTGAACTAATCCTAGTTGGTGCTATAATAATTTTAGATTGCTATAGGTTTCTTTACTTGGATGCCATCCTTGTCCTTTTTGGTCAGAAGAGAGAACAGGAGCATGCCGAATTTATTATGTGTGCACTTCAGAGTGCACAGCAATGAATGGACTCCAGAGGGAGGCCAGCCTTAGAACAGTGGTACTGCATGGACTAATTGATGACCATATTTCTGCTAGTAACTATTTCCACGTGCAGAGCTAAGAGTGTGTGTAATCATCACAGGATTTAGTAGTAATCAAGGCACTTGATTCTGCAGACACTTAAGCATGGATGTGGTTTATTCATGGGAAGTGTCCTAAAGACTTTAGATGACTTAGATTGCTGGTAGACATAAGCGCTTTTGATAGCTTGAAGCATTCTGTATTGAATAAAGTAGAGCTTCTAAAGGAATTATTTCTTCAGCTATTGATAATTGCTTATCTGCCTTCTAAGGGAACAAAGTACCACATTGCTAGAACAAAAAAATGCTTCTTGTTTTGCAGAATGTAGAGAACTTCAGAGTAATGTTATGGTCCGAATTGTTTGCTACACAAACTGCTAAATAAGTCTTATTTGTTTCTTTGTTTCATTCAAAGTCTTGGCTTGATAGCTACAACAAAAAAACCCACACTCAACCTGAAATTCTCTAGCTACCTTTAACCCAATGTTATCTTTTTTTATTATTACAGTAAGAAAATGGATGAATCTTAAAAAAATAAGATGTTTAGGAATTCCAGTGTTTTGGGGATCAGGCTTGGCTGAGTACAAGGGAAAAAGGTAACAAGATGAATTGTAATTAAGCCTCAAATTGACTGAAGATCCATTTTCAACAAAATGGAGATAAGTCCTTTCGATCTGACACAAACTTGCAGTCTTGTCTCAAAGGATTCCTCTCTTTTATATATTTCCTGGTAGCTATAGATTCATGGTCATGGAGAGACTGGGGGAAGACCTTCAAAGAATCTTTGAAGATTGTGGAAGCAAATTTAAGAAGGAGACTGTTCTGCAGCTTGGGGCACGAATGGTATGTACAGAGAGAGAGGAAATTGCTATGTCTCGAACTTGCTGAGTTCAACTAGAAAATTATCTTTCTAACATTGTTTCTTTAGGTAGCTCTCGAGTTTAGAATTAAACATGTGTAAACGCTATGTATTTTCTTTTTTTGTTTGTTTTTTTTTTTTTTTTTAAATAACATGAGTATTAAGTAGAAAATCAAGCTCCCTTGCAGCCTGGAAGCTGGTGGACTCAAATAGAAATTTTTTCTAATAGGTTAAAACCTAGACTGTACAGTTCAAAATATGTGTCTAGACTGAGATGTGTAAGCCTATTCTCATATGTTTTAACATGTATTGCTTTTTTTTTCCCCAGTGTCTGAAGGGTATTGTATTAGACATCCATATTTGTCAAAGTTTACAATTGCATGCCTGAATGCAAAATTTTCAGTGTGTTTGCTGAACACTCTGATTGTACAGGCCAGGATTAGGCTAGTCTGCAAATACCAGTTTTGTTTTCAAATGTGTGTAGACTGGCACATACTAACGGAAGATTATATACATGCTCCTTTGTAATATCATTTGTGTTGTGAAAGACTGCTATTACTGAACAGAGGTACACAGCAAATGGGGTAGAGGCAATGGTCATAAGTTACAGGAAGAGGAACTCTGAGTGTAAAGGAAAAGTTTTTGCAAAAAGAGTGTTTTAGCACTGGAACATGCTTCCCAGAGGCTGTGAAATGTCCATCCTTGGGGACTTTTAAAACTTGACTATTCAACCTCTTGTACAACCTGATCTAACTTAACATTAGACCTGCTTGAAGCAGGGTGTTTAGACTGGACACTTCCAAAGTTTCCTTTTAACCTAAATAATAATAATAATAATAATTTAAAAAAAAGTGAAGGGCCTTTGTAGTCACATAACTGACAAACTTGTAACACTGTTTATACTCTCCAAAAGCCAGGATGAGATTGCCCTTTGAGTTGCCAAGTGCAAACATGTTTTTTAATAACAACTAGAGCTATCGTACCTCAGTAGGGGGCTGAAGAAGGATGATGATGCAGTGGGATGATGACATGAAATTAAGTCATATAATAACTGGCAGGGTCAAATATATTATAAACCTTCAGGGCTGATTGAGTATGTTCTTCTTAAGAGCTTGTTGTTCTCAACATTTCCTCCAGTGTTTGTAAAGTACTAGTTTCATTCTTGTTTTGTGACCTTAGAAGCTGGTACTCATAGGAGGTTACACAGGGATACCTCATGGCAAAGTATGGCTTGTTTATGATTTACCATCAGCTATGTACCCGGTGGGAACAGACCTTGTGGACAGAGTGGGTAGTCCTCGTGCTCTAACTGAAAACAAATTTGTCAGCTCAGTCTGCGTAGCCCTTGATTTCACTGTGTAAGTGAGAAATATTTGGTGGTAGGGTTAGGGGCAGAGTGAAGATGACGATGATGTTTTCTGTTCTAAACCCTTTCCTAGTTGGATACTTTGGAATATATACATGAAAATGAGTATGTTCATGGTGACATTAAAGCAGCAAATCTACTTTTGGGCTACACCAATCCACACGAGGTGAGCATGTTTACTCTAATGTGTTTATAACTGTTTAATAGTTTTAAGTGATGTATATTCTGCATTAACAATTCACATACTAAAAGAAGTTTATGCATGAACATTCACATCCTCTCACGACAAATCTGAGAGTGACTCTGTGGAGCTTGATGTCTGAGAAAGAAGCAGGACAAAACTCTGCTTTGTTCCTTTTGTGCTCTGCTGACTGGGGAACTGGTATGGGTTGATTGGTAAACTAGTCAAGAGGGTAAGTTAGAGGACCGAATTGCTGTTCTAAGTTATGCCAGTTTCAGTATATTAGTAGAGTTTAAGGATGTGGCCCATTGTTTTTTTGTTCTTGGGAAGTTGTAGCTTTCTAATAATTGTCATGAATTATGTTTCCATGCCGCTTACTCTTATGTCCTGCTCGTTGTAGTTGGTATAACAAGTAAGTAGGATTAAGGTTGCTGGTCTCTAACACTCTAAAGCCTAAAGCTAGCCTTGAAACTGAAGTGTTTTCATGAAACATTTTGAAACAAATCTTTTGATCCCATCATATGCTCTTATGATGTCTTTTTTTTTCTTCAGTTAATAAAATCTAAGTATGCTTTTTTCTTGGGGAAAAAAATCATGTAGGAAAAAAGGACATCTCAAACTTCACTTAAATATAATTAGCTGTAAGTAATACTCCTTTTCTTTCGGTTTTTGTTTTTCTGCTGCAATGATGAAAAAACAGATCTTGCAAAACAGTTCTCTGCCATTGGAGGTTGAACTGTTGGATTATATCAGCATTTTTACAGGTTTGAAGTTAAATGATTGAGTCAAATTTAACTATTCAGCTTTCTAAAACACATAGTTTGAAATTTATCATGGCTGTTTAAAACAACCATGTTTTTAGACAGTAGTAGCAGCCAGTACATAATCTCAGTTTATGGTGTTTACCAGCCTGCTGAATCCAAAGGCGGCGGCTATTTAGAGGCAAAACGATCTGCTACCCAAACCTATTAACATAACTCAAATGACTTTTTTTGTCTTGGCTACCGTGTATTTTTATGACAGCAAGATATGCTGCTGTTTTTCACATTGAAATCATTTTGGAAGTGTCCATTTACAGTAATCATAAAATTTTAAGACACGTAGCTGACTTTGATCAGCTGCTTTTGAATTAACCAGATTGTGGGGTGATTTTCTGATTTGTATCTCATGTTGTTTGCATGAAGATCATGCTATACTAGTATTTTGTTTTCATGAGTAGTAAATTCATTGACAGATTAAAAATAAGGTACTTGTGAGTTATTGGACAGAGGTTTTAGGGGGAAATATAACTTAAGTTATATTTATTAAATAAAAAAAATCAATACATATTCCAGTTTAAGTAGCTCCTAGCTCAACACGTACAAAGTATGTATTGCTGCTGAGAGGTTTTGTGTAGAATTTTGTTTCAGTAAAATTTCTTTTCCACTGGAATTATTCTATATAACATTTTTAAAAGTTCACATTCTCATTCAGAAGAGCTAACAGGACAGAATTTCTATTATTTGCTTGCATTTGTAAGGTATGAATTAAACTTTCATTTCTGTATGCTTAAGAAAACTTAGAGCTGTTCAGATATTATTCAGATCAACTTCCCAGCCATGGGCCCCAGAAATTCTGCAAGTGGCCACAGGCCTGCTGATTTCACTGAAGCCGTGATAACTATACAGCCATGTAGACAGTGATGATTATTTCTAAATGTATTTTAAGGTAACGTGTACTATATTTAGCTCACACAGTAGGGCAGATGGCTTAATGGGACTGTTTCTGGTCAAATAAAAATTTTTTTTCCAGACACAGCTTGTACAATATCTTGAAGTATGTATGCTCTGTGGCTTGCGGGGCATGAAAAGAAGGAATAATCTCACCAACACCACAGCTAAAACTTTCAAATTGGCAGATCTACGTACGTCACTAATTGAATATCCTTCCCCTGGAACTGTTGATTCTGATGTGCTGTCTGCCCCCATACTTCAATAAATGTTCTTTACCTGGGTTAGGAGCAGTACTAGACAATATTCTCACTCAGATTCAGGTATTCAGAACTGTGCATGTGTACTTGCAGAGATGATTTTGCATTTGTCATGTCTTTTGCATGTAATTTTGCCACGAAAGTTGCTGCTTCCCATTCCAGACGTGTCCAGTTCCTATGTAAGACTTTGATGTTGCGACAGCTTTTTCTACAAATCAAGCTGTCTCTAACGTATTGGTGAGCTGAACGTATTACGTATTTACCAGAACTGTTTTACCAGTGACTAAATATGACAACAGTATGAAATATTCTCTCCTGTATCCTCTAAACTGTTGTCAGAGATGCTGTATTTTAATTTGGCAATCTTCTACTAAACTTAGATGCTTCAGGTAAAACCTCAGACACTGTTATTGCTGCCAAATCCCTGTGAAGTGTTTTGTCCAACCTTCTATCTCTGCTAAAATGGTGGATAGCTAGACTGCCTTGGTCTTGTGTTTTTTAAAAAAGTGGAACTGGGAGGTAAAGCGATCAACCTAATCTCATAAATAGGGAGTGAGAGCATCTAGCCAGTTGCAAACTCAAACTCAGGAATACAAACTGAGGGACCTGTAGCTCCAGTTGGAGGTGACATAATAAAGCTGTCTGACCTAACAATTTCTGTGGTGGGTTTTTGTTAAGAATTTTATGCTAGTGGGTTCTTGCTCTTTAGCGTCTAGGATTTTAAGAGAAAATAAATTGGAAGTGTTCTTTAATTTTAAAAATTTGTTTTTAAAAGAAACCCATAACTAATCTCTTAGAAAAAAAATATATATTCAAAATGTATTTCTGTATTCTCTTTTGGTGAAGAGACATAAATCTCTGTTCAAAAAAGCATGTGTACCTTTATACTCAGCTTTGCATTTTTTTGTCATTTAGTGGTTGTTCGTGTTTACTCTTATGTGCAAATTTGTCACTGACTTCTGCAGTTCCAAAACCCCCCATTTTTCTGTGTTAGACTTTCTGCTGCTACCTTCTCTCTCTCCTCTAAATTAACCTGGTAAATTTACACCACAGCCAATAAATATCATAGCCCTCTTTTTGAAAGAGCGTGTGAAATCCATACTGCTATCCCCTACCTTCTGTGGCAAGGCAGAGAAACAAATAAAGTAAAGGTCCTGTCACTCTGTGACCTCCAAATGATGTTTAGAAATGGTTAGAAGATCAGAATCAACTGACCTCAAAGAGCAGCTTGCTGCAGATCTATTCAATAGAAGGGAGTGAGGCCATTCAGTGAGTTACAGGTCAAAAGATCAATTCTCTAGTCAATATGTTTCTGAACATGGACCCAGCACAATGACTGACAGAATAGGAGTGATGTACTGAGGGAAGTACACAGCCCATGAATCTCGGAGAGGCCTGAAAGAAAACTTGAAGTGATCAGACCTATAAATTACAGAACAAGTGAAGCACTGTCTCAGTATTGTAGCGAGTTAAAAGGTACTTCGGTGCATCGCAGTAACAGTTTGTATGATAGAGCAGAATAAGCATTATTGATATAGACGCTAAAAGAGAAATTCAAACCTGTGAAACTCATTTAAATTGTGATACTATTAAAAGGGACAAGTGGTCACCAGACGAGCTTAAAATCAGAGGTTTTAATAAATGAAATAGGGTTTGGAAGAATGCCTCTTCAAAACAATTGACCTTGTAGTATTTTCTTTTTTTCCCTCCATGGAATATATAGACAGGCATGCTGCAGTGTTGCAGACTCAGGTCTGCACCAGAAGTTGCCTATTTGGACTTTTTAGCTGTAAATTTTAATTGCATTTGCACCTCGGTTCTGATTTTGATTTCAAGCGTTTCTTAGACAAGATATATCCAGAATAAAACTCTCAGACTTGATTATCATAGATAGCCCTAACCAAAAAGGAAAAAAGAATACAAAAATGTTTCAAAATGTTAACTTTTAAGACCAGTTTTCAGTGGACCAGCACAGAAGATAGAGAGCTCACACGTTGATCATATGGGAAAAACATGCTTGAAAACTATTCCAGCTTTAAGCCTTTTTTCATTGTGAGATGAATCATTGTGATTCCTGCTCTTTAGTTCACTATGACAGATGAATTGAGAAAAATGAAAATCTTTTCTGTTCTCCTTCCTGTATTTTTTAGGAAGGATACAATATGCAGAGATTCCATACAGGAACAGTTGAGTTTTAACTCATGGATGGTGGCTACGCCCCTGATCTGAGATGTAGCTTCACAATAAGATGGGCTTAATTTTTGTTCATCAGTCCTAGTGCTACATTTGGATAGAACTGTTTACACTAGTTTAATTTCTTTTTGTAATAATGGCCCAAATATCTTGGAGTTCAATTGATTCCAGCATCAGGACTTGCCACTGACAAGCCACAGAAGATCTCTTCGCCTCTCTCCTTTGTTTTACCTGCTTTCCTCCTTCCTTGGCTTCTGTTTTGTGAAAGATGCTTTTTCTGTCCTGAACACTGTACTTCAGACTTCCTGTCCCAAGATGGACTTCAGTCTACCTTTAGGCTTTTTGTAATGTAGTGTCTGACTGAAGTTGACAGCACTATGGCCATTAGCAACCAGTCTGCCTCTTATTAGTAGGTATCTACTTAATTATTTACAGCACATTACGTAAGCCTAGTAATGGAACCACTGGAAAAAAAATGTACAAAGAAAATCACTGTATTGTTATACTTTCAGCGATAAATCTCCTGCTCTGTGTACTTCAAGCTAAAGAGAATACCATGAGAGTCCAAAGTGCCAGACTTATGACTTCCCAGATCAGTGCAGTGATATATCATAACGTATACAAGTTGTAAGAATTTTATGTTTAGCAGATATTTAGCACTTTAGATATAAAGCACTGTGAGGGAGTCACGCACAGAAAGGACAAGAGGACTGCTGAATCTACGGCTGGTTGCTTGTGCACATAAATAATTATTTGTGCCTGTGTGGCTGTTCGCTTGAATAGGATGGGCACATTCATGTTTGCATGAAATCAAGTGCAAAGACTTTAGAAATCTGGCTCCTAATCTATAATAAAATCTATTAATTACAGACCATGCTAAGCATTGCTGAGTCTAGTGCAGAATGGGATGTGTAAAACAGAGAAACTTGAACAAAAACAAGAGTTAAAATAAGTGTGTGGGAAGGAGTGTACAGTGTAACACAGCCAAACCCAGCTGTTCTAGGCTTATGTCACTGCTGCACCTTCATCATCCATGTTACCGTTTCTTGTTTCAAGTGTTGTCTTTATCTTACTCTGCATATGTTTTGTTCTCTTTTTGTTCTTACTTGTTTTGTTGTTCCTAAAAAAAGCATGCAGATGAAAAATATTTGTGGTATTGAAACACATATTAACACTGGCTTAATTTTTCTCGGTATTCTTTAATACTCATCTTCTTTTCCCCCTCCCTATACCCTTAAAAAACCTGCAACAACCTACAAATTTGTGAACTACCCCTACCCACTCTGTTCTGAGCAAAACTGGAAGGGCACACTGTGTTACATTATAAAAAAGTGACAGCTAGCTATAAAGAACCATATATCTTTTTAATGATGAAAGGGTTATAATGAGAATTGATGAAATGAAATTAATGTTAATTTAAAATAATGTAGTAATTCTGATAACGGTTGTGGCAAGGTTGTAACAGTGCATTGCTGGTTTTGTACAAGCTGAAGGGGATTGATTTTTGTTGGTGGCCAAGAGGCTTTGCCTCGAGAGGCTACCGTCGGTTGCATATTTGTGCAAAAAATTGATGTGAAAGTTGTGGAAGTGATAAATGGCTCAGCTAGAAGTAAGCTGAACAATGACATGACCAACTTCTGGAGCAAACTGTGGTGCAGGCATAGATGTTGTTGTAATTCCATGTGCATGGCTTTAAAAAGTGATTGCCTCTTGGTTTCCAGGTCTTGCCACCATCAGTCAAGGCAGGATAACCTAAAGCTGCTTCTCACTTTTAGAGGGGTTTTTCAGTATAAATCTAAAACTGCTCTGCTAGTACTACTACTGAAGGTATTTTAAGCAAATCTGTTGCTTAAGAATGGATTAAGAGTATGTAGTTACTGTGATTTATCTGTAGGGTAACTGGTAACTTTTTTACATAGTTCAAGTTTGACTGGCAAATATTTGTGGCTACTTTCTAGATGCCCTGTTGTTAAGATAGTTTGAAAGACCACCAAGGCTGGGCTGCCATGTGGGAGTGTCTATCACATAAGCTAGCGTTCCCAGCCCAGACAGAACCAGAGAGCTGGCAGAGATGCTTTTCTTGTATTGTTTTTTCTAATAACTAAAATTTC
Organism: Sagittarius serpentarius; assembly: GCA_034782735.1. Lineage (NCBI taxonomy): Eukaryota > Metazoa > Chordata > Aves > Accipitriformes > Sagittariidae > Sagittarius > Sagittarius serpentarius. The sequence continues at coordinate 11,362,270 of JAVKLA010000081.1, forward strand.
ATTTTAATATAAGGCATAGCCTGAATTTTTAAAGGCTGAAATCTGCTCTGTATTTCATCTTACTGTATCTTGTCAACTGTACATGTCAGAAATCTATAGTCAAGCAAAATCCAGAATATAGCAGGTAGTCTGGGAAGAACAGACCTTCTAGCCTACTCTTTTCTTCCCAGCCCGCAAAGGATACAGAAGACTCGCAAAACTTGATATTAGGGTCGTTTAAATTAGTTCTCTCGCACTGACTGTGGGCTCAATTAGGACAGGTACCAAAGCATCAGGAATACGCTGGGGAACAGATACAGGAGAAAATCAAATCAGTCAACCCAACAAAGTTTATGCCTTGTTCCAGATTTTCTAAACATGCCTACGGTCTTTAATCTTGTATCACAGTTTGTATAGTCAGGTGAAAAACATCATTGGTGATTTTAAAAGCCATCACCCTGCAGGAAGTGAGTGCTGCATCCCAGCTTACACGCTCCAAATAAGCACAGATCCTGCAGCAGAAACAGTAAAACCAAGAGACCAGCCATCCCAGGATTTGAAGCTGCCTGAAGCACAAACAGGAATCAGGAGTTCAACAGAATGTGCTACAAAATAATGTGTTAAGTTTTCTTGAGGGTTTTTTGTTTTGTTTTTCCGCTACCAGGAGTGACATAATTAAATTATAAGTGAGTACTAGAAGAGTTTATTTTAGACTTTTATAGGATAAACTATTTTTTAGCTAAAGAGGAAACAAAACTAAGGTTCAAATAAGAAAAAGTTTTTCTTTAGAATATAACATAATATAATTTAGTAGAAATGATCTTTGTGCCTTCAGATGATTTAGCTTTTGCCCCAGAGATCAATTCCACAGGCAATGTAATAGCAGTCTGTAGCTTTTTTGTTTTTTTTTTTTTTTTTAAAGTGAAAGTATGATACGTGGATATTTACAAAAAAAGCAATTACCTGATGTGAGAACTGGTCAATGTAAAGGGCAAAGGCCAGGTGGGAGTGTGAAAATGACAGAGTGAGAAAATAACCTATGGGATACTATGGGGTGGACAGACTGTGATTAAGTTCCAGCTGCTTTCAACAAGTTGCTGCTTGTCAGCTGTGCTGCAGTAATTGACCATGTGCATGTATTAAGTCCACCCCTGTTGGAGGGTAGAACATGTTAATCTGAGCTTCAGAGTGGACTTGTGCCCTTAATCTAAATCATATGAGTGGCAGAATTGACATGGATGCAGTATTGCGTGCACTATGCCTGTAGAGAAATAGAGGCGTAGGAGCCAGATGGCATGTTAGGGTTTGTCTTGACAGGCAGCAGAAGAACAGAAAGTGAAATTCAGCTCTCCTGAGCTGTTCTGTTTTCAGCTTCAAATACCATAAACGTGAGCAAGGCTAAGTTTAAAGTCAGTTAATACTTTCACGGTTAAGTCCCAACAATATGTAAGTGCATCTCCCAGATACGTCATTCAGAACTGTGGAGCTCCCTCCCTCTGGTTATTTAGGTAGCTATGGTGAAGCATCTTGGAAAACAAAAAAACCACCTGTGCCAAGATGGAAAAGTAAGTGTGGCAGAATGCATGAGCTGGCTGCAAGGTACACAGTGGGGGCCCAAATTTGTTTCTCTTACACTCATTTAGCTCTACAGATTTGCTTCAGCGTAACTTAGAGTGAAGTCTGGCTCTGTGCCTTTTTAAAATTTATTATAAATTCAGGAGTGATTACTAAGGTTGCTTTCTGGGGTGGGGGGGGCTAGTTTGTTTTGCTTTGTTTTATCTTGCACTTTAAGTAGTTGTTCCCAGTACAAAGCTACTGACAGTGACATTCAAAAAGATGAGACTACGGTTAGGCTAATGTCCCAGCAGCCCTGTGGTCACGGTCCCTGTTAGCGTTGGAACCCTGTGTCCAGTCTGACTGGGGGAAGCTGCTGCCTCTTGCTTCCTCTGGCTTTGAAGTTGCACTGCTGTTATGAAATTGTACAGTCTCAGCTGATAGAAAATTTGAACAGTAGTGTATATGTGCCTGTTTAAGTAAGGAGGGGAAGGGGTCCCATAAGCAATGTGAGGATACATAAAAGGCATATTGCGGTTTATGATGTCTAGATGCCCACCTGGAGAAGAGAGAGCTTGGGAACAAAATAAAAAGACTGAAATTCTGCTCGACTCTGAAATAAGATAAGAGTATAGTAGTGGAAGGATTTAAATGGGGAGGGCAGCTGTTATAGCCCCCAGTTGTACATATTTTATCCTGAGGCACCATTTGGTTTAATAAAATTTAGATCTAAGGCTGTCCTTAACCTATCAGTTTCTTAAGACTTAATTATAAAGGTTATACTTTCAAAGGACAAAAGCATTATTCATTTGTCTGTTCATGTCTTCCAGGTTTATCTTGCAGATTATGGACTTTCCTACAGATATTGTCCCAATGGGAACCACAAACAGTATCAGGAAAATCCGAGGAAGGGCCATAATGGGACAATAGAGTTTACCAGCGTAGATGCCCACAAGGGAGTAGGTAGGTTTCTTTTTTTTTTTTATTTCAGAGGAGTGATTACAGAATGAGTAATCAGGCTGTGTGAGCTGATGTATACAATAGAAATAGTCTTGGGGATTGCTCAGGGTTGATCAGACCCTTGTGTGGTGACCTTTTCTTGTACCTGGGAACGCTTTTCCAGGGCTTGTGGGGGAAGGGGGGGGGAGGGGGGAACATGATTAAAACTGAAAGGCTGCTGCACATGTGATACTGGAAGGCGGACCAAGATGCCCTAAGAAGAGCTTGCCGTTAAACTTAATTGGTTCATGCTGGGAGTACTGGTTTGCATTTGCTATACTCTGTAGAGGCAGAGCCAATATTTGCTAATGTTGCATTGTCAAGGAAAAATGTTTTGAGTCTGCACTGTCCTTTAGGGAGAGCTGTGCCTGAGTGTCACCATCTGTGTTATGAGAGGATATTTCAATATGACATTCCTTCTGCAAGGAGAAAAACCTTTTTTGAAGCCATAAAGTGTTAACTTTTTGAAATCTTTTTCCAGTAGCCTTTCATATATCTTACTTATTTAAACTCACTTTGATGGTATTGGAAACACATTTGCAGGTAAATTACATACATAGTCCTTTTATTGGATATTGATTGTACTGCCTTGCATTCCAAGGCAGACTTAATTCAACAATTCCCTAATTAGTTAAAGTCATAACCTATGTCTTGTATTCATTTACCATTAATTAAACCTTAGCTGTTTATTACACTGCAGTCCAAATCCAATAGCAGACCCACAGAGCCATGGAAAAGGGAATGGGAGGTCAATATTGAAAATATATGGTGCAAAGTCCCACTGATGGCTGCATTGTTCACAATCAATATGGTCAATGCAACACAACTTTCTTAGTTGCTATGTCAGCAAGACAAAAAGTCAATTCTAATGTTATGCTAGTGAAAAAAATGGTGATTATTGAAAAACTTTGATTCTTGCTACGAAACACTGTTTTTGTTAACTTTTCTTTCCCCTGTTCCCACAAGCCCCTCACCCCCAAGATCTTCTAAAACAAAAGGAATGGTTTTCTGCTGCCAGGTTTGCTAGGATCATAGTGTCACAAGTGGTAACTGTAGAAATTTGTGCTTGTTAATAGCTGCTGAACTGTTACCTTAAACTAATACTTTCTAACGAGTTTTAGTTGGCACAAACAACTGTATATTATTGCTTTTTCTATTAAAAGGACCATTGACCATGTAATGTAGAGGGTCTTGATAATTTGCCGGCGCTGTTAAAACCTGCAATCGTTTAACTGGTCATTAGGAAAAATGAAATAAGACTGTCAAGTATTTGCTGCTAAGACAATTGCACAATTTCACCTGGTAAAAAATATTTCGTGGTGAAGAGGGCATTTGTTTCAGACTCTTCCAGCCCTCCCAAGCATACAGTGTGTTTTCTGGAGATCTGACTCTGGCTGTTTTTCCTGGTAGTGTGAGCAATGTGGCTGTGTACTAGTATTTGATGTGGATGCTGTTTGAAGAATAGGTGGAAGCTGGACTATTTGGAATTTGGCAGCTGGATAGTTATAGCAGCTAGTTTGTCTAGTGGACGGATGTCTGTTCATGGGTACGTGATTACAGGACAGATAATTCCTTTTATTTGAAAGAGTAGGGAAATTTTACAGACTTGGGTTGCAAAAGGTGTGCACATGCGAGTGTGAGTTAAGTTGTTGTCTTTTGCAATCTGTGGGTTAGATTACCCCCTCAAGTAGCTAAAGCCGTGAAGGAATTGGTGAAAAGCGGAGGACTGCAGAAAACAAAATATTCAGAAAGACAGCTTGAGGGAGTTTACCCCCATCTTACACTTGAAAATTTTTTGCTTGTTAATAGCTGCAGACAGAAAATCCACAGGTTTTTCTGATGCTCCTGCCGGAAAAGCCTGCAGAACGTGATGTGGTATCTGGTATGTTGCAGAGAATCCAAGCTATTCACATTGAATGCCTCAGCTCTGACCTTGTAACAGCCTGAATCCATTAAGGTCAAATTACCAGGGTTTCCCATTTGCAGCAGGTTTCTCAATGTCCCAGGGAAAATATGCATCTATAGTGACTTCTGTTGGAGATTGCACAAGTCCAGATGGCAGAACACGACGACTGGTTACCCTCATCTCTTGTTGTGAAGTTTAAAGTTGCAGATGTGTTTCAGGATACTAAAAGACTTTCAACAGCTGGGGCAAGAGGTTTCTTTGCTCAACAATCTCCTGTATTCCCAGCTCATGATTGAGTCTCATGTACCAAGTGAGGTGGGGTGCTCTTCTGAAAGATGTTCAAAGACTGCTTTGCTGTTGGCAAATTGAAGCTGCATAGATAGCCTTCATTGTGGTGGTACCTGATTTTTTAGAGTGGAGTATTTTTTTTATTACAATGTGCTTGGAATATAGTTCTAATTTTCAAATGCTGTTTTATATAAATGAGATCCTTTCCAGAGGGCATTTCCAGAATGTACTTAGCGACATAAGTATCTCAGACCTCAAAAACCCTGAATAGTACCAGTTGCTGTATTGAGCTATACAAATGAGAACATTTTGACTTGCTCATAAAGTAGCTACCTGAATATACAGCAATTTGAGGTACATGCTGAAACTTAAAACAAAATTATGAATTTGTTGCTTTCAAAAGTGCCTCTTGGCAATGCTTGAAGCTGATAACCTCCTTGCATAAAGCCGATGAAATACAACTACTTCCCACTAATTTAAGTCAACACTGGTGTTTCCCTAGCTGAACTGAGAGTTTTACTCAGCTGCATGCCTGTTTATTCCCCAAGCGCTCCATGCAGTTCATCAGGTGTAGAGGTTATGCTGTCCACTGAGAACCAGAAAGTTTCCTAGGAGCGGCCATCGCATGGTAACACTTTTGGGTGGTAGAACTAGTCCATGTTCTTCTGACGGCCTGTGGTAAGGGCAGAGCTGGATGTGCAGTTCCTGTGGCAGCTGATGGCGAATCGCTGCCTTCAGACAAGTGACTAGTGTGTGCCACTGTACGCTGACGGTGCTGGTGGCTTTGACTTTGCACTGGAACTGAAGAAAATTCCCCCTGAGCTGGGAGAGGCTAGGAGCAGCTGCCCTGCCTCGTGTCCCAGTGCTCCATGCTGGTTTGGTCTTTAGTTTTGCAGGGCTCACCTCCGCTCCGCCCAGTGCCTGTGGGCCCCACAGGCTGGCTTTTCTGTGCCACAGTGCTGCTTGGGGGCTTCCAGACTTGTCAGGTGTTTGCAAGTGTTCATTGCGGCCTCAGTTACATCCCCTATCTATGCCTGGAGTTCACTTTGAACCAAGTCAGGGCCCAAGTTGGGCTTTGCCACAGGATCTGACCCACACCATCAGCATTCCTGTATTTAGTGGCTGGATCTCACTGCAACCAGCATGTGAGTTTTTTAAATTTAAAACCTTTTTATTTTGATGCAAATTTCATATGGTACAACTGCATTGTTAGTTTTAGAGTAGTATTTGAGTGTATTCGTTGTATTCATTTTTAAAGACCATACTGTATAAACAGTATTACGTTTTTGTTTGTTGATTGATAATTAAAGAGAATTATATCTGCACCCAATGTACATTTAAAAAATTGTTACGTAGTTAGTGTTAAAAAGTAATATTTGGATCAATGCCTCCTATGGATTTTTGTAGATTTTCTACTCACTGAGGCATGCAGTCAATACCTAATTTCTCTGGAGATATACTGCGCTTAACGTATTGAGTTTTTTTTAAATACTCTGGTCCTGTGCATTGAGTGCGTAAGACCAGTTTTAATTTGCTATCATTGATGAACATAAGAGTATGAGCTGTCTGTGTTGAATTCCCTCCAGCATATATTTGTGTTTGCCATAGATTTCAAGATGACTCTCTTCTTCCTTTTAACAACCTTTCACAGCAACTGTTAGCAGTTTTGCCACCTTGCGCATTGGGTAGAAGGCCTACCGAAATCCTTGCAGAACTTGTATCTACATCTGGAATAGTAAAAGCTGCTTAAAACAGTAGTGGTGACTTTTGACGAGCTTAAGGATAAGTAGAATGTCTGATGATGTTTGCCTTAATTAGGGCCACTGGTTGTCGCTTTTTTGTAGCTGGTCAATAAGTTTTGTCTGAGCTGCTTTCATCAAGCAAAAGTGTGTTTGTTTATTTTCATCTGCTGTGTTGGGGAAGGCAGTTGCAGCTATGTTTGATGCCATATTTTAGCCAGTTCTTTGTGCCCCTCACGTTGGGTTATTGCAACATGCCTTCCTTGAGGTCCGTCCAAATGCTTGTACACTGTGTTTGTACAGGGTAATGCAGGTGTCAGGCTGATTGTAGGGAAAGCTCTGCACTTCTTGTTCTTACTTTCCCCACTGGTCTGACAGAACTCTTGCTGTTTGATATTAAAAACATAGCTCAATGCTGGTCCATTTTTCCTTTTCTTTTACATGCAAGAGTCGACTAGAATATATGCAGGGTTCATTTTGTGAGGAAGGATGTGCAAGAATATAAACACCTATGGCTGGAAACGTAATTTTTCTGAGCCCACGTGGCTTCCAGAGAACAGAGCACTGAATGGCTCTGGATCAAGAGGTTTATTTGGCGTCTGTCCCATGTATAGTTAGGATTCAGAGGGAGCCTGCTGGATTTTTTTGTCGGTCAAATGAATTATTGATTTGCTGCAGTTTCGTATGTGTTTCCCAAAGACTATGTGCAGGACAAATTATAAATCCTAAAAATAAAAGGCAAATATAACTGGTCTGGCGAAAAATGGGTGGAACTTTGCAGTGCAAAATAAATAAAAAGATGTTTTAGTTCCTGAGTGTTGGATTAGAAATGTGTGCCCAGCAGAAGAGGGAGCAGGAAGTCACTGTAAGCGGAAGAAGAGTGGGGCTTTAGCGAGGAAAGATTGAATAGGTTCCTATAACCACCTCTGTAAGCTTATTCTGTCCTGCCGAGAATGTCCAGAAGCAGCAAAAATAATATGATGAGCATCACAACTGATGTTTCTAGCACAACTCATGAGTGTGGCTGGGAGTTGGCTGTTTAATTTTGGCTCTCATTCTTTACACCAGGAATTCAAGAAGTTAGTGAATCACACAGCTGCTTGCCAGCCCCTTACATTTGTGATTTTTTTTTTTTTTTTCTGCCACACAGATGTGAAAGAAGAGTAAAACTTCCTGTCCCCACTCTCCTGCCACACGTTCTCCTTACTGCAAGCTTGGAACCTTTTACTTCTGACCAGGTACCTGCACCTCTTACCACCACCATTTTATCTCCCACCTAGATCTCGTGGTGAATTTCCTTAGCATCTTCCAGCCTTCCCACTACATAAACTTCTCCCCACCAAATAAGGACCATAGCTCTCTTCCTTTCAGCACATCCCATTCCACCAGTCCTGATGATTATTCACTCTCTGGCCACGTTTAGAGGAGAATCTTGCTGCTGGCTACACTCTTCTATTATGGATGCAGCAGAGCAAGTGTGAAAATGAGGAAGGTCTGCAGTTAGATCCTCCTGGTCAGTGGATATGTTTTAACTGTTTGTTTGGAGGTTGCTGTGCGCATCTGCACATAAGGCTGTTGTGACTGTCCGAGACGCTCTGCTATTTTGAAGAGGTTTGAGGATCACAGTTTGGGAACTTCTGGCCTGCAAGATCTGCTGGCTCACAGTGTGCTCATGAGCTTGGCCATGGCAGGAGAGCGGCAGTAGTGTTGTTGCTTTTGTGGGTCTTGAAGCGAGTTATCCAACTACTGTGCTGGGACTGCATCCCGTGACTGACAGGACAGTGCCGATGTGCGGGCTGGTCGCCAGCTTTGATGCTGCCTTTGAGAGGATGTGAGCCCTCAGGACTGTGAGGCCGATATTGTCAGCACGGCACCTCTGTGACCCCCCAAGGTGAGGTCAGTGCTGGGGAGTCACGGTTGTATACTCCCTGTGAGCAACTGTGGGAACTCCTGCCAGCTCTGGAGTATGTTTTGTGCTGATCAGCCATATGACCAGTTGAGTGTATAGCTGTAGGATCTGAGTTTAGGAGAGAGACCATAGCTGGCAGAGGGAAAGTCGCTCATTGCCATGTCCCAGACTGAGCTCTCTGGAAGAGCTGTAGTCCAGTTGTGGTGACACCGTGTTTGCACTAGATTTTTCTTACCGGCATTCTGTGGTGGTGGTTATTGTGAGCAAGTACTGCGGCAACGTGCCAAGCTAACGGTGCAGAACTGTACATGATGGGAGGAGAGATTGTTCCCCACCCCTGCTGGCAGTTGCCCTGCCTGACAGTGGATAACTCTGTACAGAATGGCCTCTAAGCATTAAAATTTGTCGTAAATTTAACTATATTTATCTAACCTTTTCCCTGTAGCCAACCACTCTATTCAGTTAGTCACCGTCCCGCTGCAGTGAACTCCTTGGACTGACCAGTACCTTGGGGAAGCAATACTTCATTATTAGCTTTTTTTGGTCTTTTCCTTTCTCCCGCCCCTAATATAGGCAGGTTTTTGACAAGTCTTGTATTTGTCTGGTTTTTTGTCATCTCAACCTTGAGTTAAGGAGTTATATCACTTTTAGTTCATTTATTAAAACATTGTGATTATACATTTTTAACATAATTGTATTTCTCCATGGTCATGTTAACACTCCTTTCCTTTATGGGCTTTTGGATTAATGGCTATGAGTTATATTTGTTTGTAAATTAACATGAATTTGTATGCTCTAATGCCAGTGAGAATTGGAGGTTCCACTGCATGCAGATGCAATATGAGCAACTAAAATGATCCTTTTTATGAAAACCTTCTAATCTAAAGGAACACTAATGGTGAAATTATAATGTAACAGTGCTAATTAAAAATAATAGAAGAACATTTCATCTGTCACTCGTTAGCCTCCTAGATCTTTACAGAAGGCTTGAGAAAGTTAGCTTAATAAGGGCCATAGAGGAAAACTCCCATTTTTACATGGATTTCACATGAGTTCTTGGGAGCAGTGTAGTTTTGAGAGCATATTGTGGCCAGCGGGGTATAATTTATGATCTATTTTGAAACAGTAATCTGAATACAAATTAGGGCTTAGGTAGCTGCCAAATCCAGTATACAGAGATAGATAATATATTTTCTTCTCAGGGTGAATTGCTTCAGTTATGTTGTTCTGAGTTATTATTGAACCCTGTGCCTGCATGTTGAGTATATGTTTGTGGTGTATATAAAACTTGTTATGGCCTGACTCTGATTTCATTGACATGGTTGTTAATTCATTAACTTCAGTGGAGTTGTTCCTGATTTATCTTGGCAGGAGTGAGGACAGGATCAGGCCTTAAATCTTCAAATTAAAAACTTAAACTATAAAAATATTGTGAAATAAAGTATCGCCAACATGCTCCCCTTAAATAGTATTTCATATGAGACTAAAATAATAATAAAAAAAATTCCTGGTTAATAGAAAAGCAGAAATCAAATATCTATTAAAAAAGAAAGAAAAAAAAAAAAACAACCAACAAGTTTTTAGTCTCCAGAGAAGTAAGAGAATTTGATTTAAATGGGGGTACTATTTTGAATGTATACTCTTGTAACAGTGACAAGTTATCAAGCAGAATAATTTTATTTTTGCATGGCTATCACATTTAAAATGAAGCCAGATTGACTTCTCTCAGTTGATGTTTATCAAGAATTCTTGGAATCTCCAGTTTTATTAGCAGATTTATTT
>JAVKLA010000081.1:11372525-11397669 GCA_034782735.1 Sagittarius serpentarius
GAATCTCCAGTTTTATTAGCAGATTTATTTTTGCAAGTAAACATACAGTTGAAATTTATGTATTAGTGGTTTATGTGGGGTGAAAACCTAATTATTCCATTGTTCATAGATAATATGAATTCATTAAAGATTAGTTAGTTAAATACTTTTTTTATAAGGTTCTAAATGATGTAAAAGTGGAGGAAGTTAGCATCTCTAATACCGCACTGACAAAGGAGCAGAGGGAAAGAATAAGCTAGTACAATCAAATAATCAAACGTTGACATTTTCATGTGGTTCTATGAAAAACACATGTAAATGTCTTTATGTGGTGACACTTGCAGTGACCTGGCAGATAAAGTGATATGGGAGTTTACCATCTCTCTGTAAAACATTTCCTCTTTTATTTTTTAGTGATGTATGGCTTAGTTACATGTACCTTTCCCTCCCCCACCCCCAGCTGACTACTGTGGCTTTAGGAAGGTACTAGTGAAGTCTTGCTTGCACACATCTCCCTATTTGTGATAGTTTTGCCCTAGTGTTAGTCAGGAAATGGCTCAATATTGGCATGTGAGCAAGAAGGTAATTAGTCATGGCCAAACTTAACTGTGAAGTAAACTTTACTCTCTGGGGACTCTTTGTCAGAAAACGAGTTATCTTAGGTTAGCTTCTGAAATATAATTGACTTAGCATTATTTACAGATTCATATCGATTAGCCCCTCAGTGGGAAAAAGTGGTCTATTGTAATTTTGACAATTTTTCTCAAAAGGCTACTTTCTGTAACCCATCTTACACAAGCAGGTGCCAGAAAAACTTTGTGTGAAAATTAGAGGATCTGCAATCAAAAATGCTGGCTTATATGGTTATAATCTGGTATTGCCATAATGGAAAAAGGAGTTGTGAACACATGTGTATGAATGGAATTGTTCCACAGTTAACAGGAGATTTATGCCTGAAGAAATCACTACAGAACAGCAAGTGGTAGAGATTGTGTTTTTATTTTAGTATGAGAGCCAAGTCTTGCATTAGGACGTTACTGAATCTAGTGCAGAAAATAAATGACACCCAAGGGATAGTGTAGCATTCTGTTAGATAGAAGGGCCTTTAATAATCCCATAGTCTAATAGCAGTTAAGATAGAGAATGTATAAGAACTAATCTTCTGCCTTTACAATAAAGTGTGTATGGTAACAAGAAACAGTTATGATGTGTTGGCACTGTAGCTTTTAGCAGATGACTCTTTAAATTAAAAGATACGTTTGCTGAGTGACTTTCTGGAATTTATTTAATGAAGGCCCATAAAATATGGTATCTGTTTACAGCTGGATTAACGGCACTGTGCTCAACTACTAGTCTTTAGGCTAGACAAAAAGTACCAAACAAATCCGAAATCTTCTTTCCTTCCCGCAAAGTGCAAATTCATTTTGGAAAAGCATAAATTTAACTTCTACATTTGTCTTTCTTTAATCACAATTAACAGTTTCTGTTTTTGCAGATTCCATGTGGTCTCGACTTGCACACTATAGGCTGCAAGTCAAATGTGCACGAAGAAATATTGCAGCAATCCTGCTTGTTCATTTTTTTCAAGTTTGGTTTCCTCTGAACAGCAGCAAGCAATAGCAATTCTATTAGTATTGCACTTTTTTCCCCCTCTTTCTCTTGGAAAAGTCAACCTATAGATTAACTTCAGTTACCCTTTTATCTGCAAAGAATATGTTCGGGGAAGGGGTTAATTTTTGATTGAATTATATCTACTGTATTTGTATTCTGTAGTTAGTGTAGCTGTTTGGGGTGTGCATAGTGAGAGTAAGTTGTTCCTGAAATACCTTCCTTTTTGGAAGCAGTAGTGGTAAGTTTACACAGGACTTGCTAAACAGCAAGTGTATTTTAGCCTGTGCTACGACTCTCTAAACAAACAGTTCATGGTACTTGTAAGCAGATGACTTTGGTGTGTAAATGTACACTAGATGGCAGTTTTGTCATATCTTCCAAGTTCAAATTGCTCTGCAGGAGAACAGGAAAGGCCATCAGTGTTTAGTCTGCACTCACAGGGTCCCTGCATGACCAATGTGGACCCCATGGACTTCCTGGAACATGTGTTAGCAATTTAGCAGCAGACATTTATTTCTTTGTTTTACTGCTTGGCTCTTTGAGAAAGTGTTGGTACTCAGTTATAGGCTGTCTGGATCATGTCAGAGGCCATGGGGATCAAGTCCTTGTGACAGGCCAGACTGAGGAAGGATGAAGTTGGAGGAGGTGAGGAAACTGACCCTTACTTCAGCAGTAACAAGTCACTGCCTGTCTGTGGACTGTGGCCAAATGCCGGGGCGTTTTAGGTCTAATACAGCTGAATAAACAAAACACTTTGCCCATTTGGCTGTTTCATATTTCATCAACACTAGTTCAATCAAAGTCTTTTCTATTTCCTAAGAAGAGGTTCTTATTCTTCATCATCTTCTTATTTTTTTTTTTCCCTCCTCTTCCCCCCTCTCTCCCCACATTTTAGCCCCATCCAGACGAGGTGACCTTGAAATCCTTGGCTACTGCATGCTGCAATGGTTATGTGGGAAGCTACCCTGGGAACAGAACCTGAAGGACCCTGTAGCTGTCCAGACTGCGAAAACAAAGTAAAAATAAAACAACACACACATGTACACATGTGCACATGCATACCACCCTAAAACCCTGCAAAGTCCTCATCACTTAACAAAACAGGTCTGAAAAAGACAGCTTTACATGCTGTAGAATAACACCTTATGAGAAAGCTAAACAATTTTCCTTAATTAAGAGAGATGTTAGAAGCAGTTAAAAATGCGGACTCTGTGTGCATGGATACCCTCTTCCACATGTTTACGTATGTACTGCTGTAGAGAGATGATAAATTCACATGCACAGTACACAGTCATTTTTGTCTGCTGTGTATTTTTTTAATACTCCTTTTTAATGAAAACATTTGTGAATTAGTGCAGGCCTGATTGCACATACAGAAGGTTGTGCATTAAACTTCATGGGTGCTTTGTAGAGACTATAGTACAAACATCTCTCAGAAGTTTTTCCACACATGCATTCAATTTATTTAACTTTCTATATGATACTATTTTTCAGATGTCTATGTAGGTTTTTAATGTTATGTAAGCCTACTGCCATTACAAACAATTAAATACCAAAATACTAAGGAACTTGATTAAAATCTTTCCTTTTTCCCAGCGTGACTCATTTAGAGCTTACTAAAGGAGGCGAGTGTATTAGTGTTTTCTTTCTCTGCTTTCACAGTTGGGACTTGAGAGAGTTAACTGCATGTGGTACAGTGTAGCCTGTAGAAGGCTATACAGAAGAGTAGTTACCCATAAATGTAACATCACAATTGGAGAAGGCAGCAAACTTTTAAGTAGGGCAAGTCACAACAGAGGTACACAATAGGGATAGCTGATCCACAGAAATCAATCTGCAAATTCAGTGTGGCATCGGCTCTCAACAGAGAAAAAGGTTAGCCTGCAGACTGTGGATAATACAGATTGCATCTGTAAATGTTGACATCGTATGTTATGTTTAATATTTCTCCTTTAGAAGTTCTGATCATTACACAACCCCCTGCAAGGTAACACTTATACAATTCAATGTTAAATCAGTTTAATCAATCAAGCTGCTTCACTAATTCTTCCCTTGCGGTTAACCCTTAGATTGCTAGCATTTTCAGGATGCCAAGCAAACAGATGCTTTGAGGAAATGCACAGAAAATGATACGGGTTCCATTTATCAGAAATATCCTGTTAGTCTAATGAATTACATTCTTGGTATTGGGTAACTTGCCCAGGTCATCCTCTTTTATTTATCTTAATTTTCAGTGGTTGTACTGTTTTCAAAGGCCAGAAATAGACATCTGGATATATGTGCGTATCCAGTTGCTTACAAGTTAATAAGTGCATTAAGCAGCGCAGGTGAATTGCTTCTGAGCGTGTCGGTCCTTTGCTGCAGAGTCTGTGTGATAGTGAGGAAGAAGGGGCTGGGCCTGGAAGATGGGGTAGTTGAAAGGCAGGAGCCAGAGCAGGACCTCCCACTCTGTTGTTCTCCAGTTGTCTCATCCTCTCACCCCTTCGCTACAAGTTCTTAGTCTTCCCTCCCAGTAATGCTGGGGCAATGAGGCAACTGTGCCAAAGCTTTGGGCATTGGTAAGGGGATATTTAAGGGCTGCCGGTGTATTTGAGTTTACAAATGTTCATGGCATGCCATAATTGGAGGAGAGGCTCCATTAGAGTTGGAATTTAAGCTAGGTTACAGGAGAATCTCTATGTTTAAATGTTTCATTTCCCCGAAATTGAAACCCTATTTCTGATACTAAACAACAGATTACTGAATTGAAGGTATTAGCTTATGTACCCCAACTTCATGCATTTGAGAACATATCCTGTTACTTATTGGTGGAGCTTTGTGGCTCCTTTAAGCAAAAAAAACCCAAAAGGGATCCTTTAGCAGTATTAACAGCTAGACTGAGCTAACAGATTTCACTTACTCGGGGCAAGGGGTCTTGTGCAGCTGCAGGTTCCTACAAGTGCTAGGAGATCACCCCAGTTCATGCCTGCACAAAGATGAGCTGGTGATACTTCATCCGTTTTTAGGGTGTGATTGATTTTGAGCTCCAGTGTCCTTTGCTATTTCTGTTTCTGGATAGATAGAAAGTACATCTGTGGCCCTGCCCTTCAGTTTATGAAGTGCATGGGACTTAAGGTCATTTAACCTCCCTCTCCCCTTTTGTCCCTGCCGTGCCCGCTTGTAATTTTGACAGCCATCACCCAGCTGCCCATGAGCTACGTGGCAGAAAGAGCCTGATGCTAAATGGCTAGTAGGCAGACCAGAACTGCTTCTTAAATTCCAAAATACAAATATTATTCATTAAGCTGAAATCAGAACAAGCCATTTCACCCTCAGAGGATTGTTTTCTTTCTAGAAAGCTTAAAACATTTGCAAAGAAAAACTTAATGTTAAAGTGCAGTCTTAGCTGTAAGCCTGGTCTTGGTGAAATCAGCAGTCTCCAAAGGGTTAAAAACATAGCTGGTAAGAGGAGATTTTTGTTTTAAAAGCAGAACTGTGAATCATTAGCTATCCCGGAGGTCCACTCCCTTTGGAATTGAGACTTGCTGTCTTCCTAAATCCCAAATGAAGAATCACCTGCTCCAAAACCACATAAAATTGTTGCATTCTCATGTTGTTACAGACTTATGGATGAGCTCCCAGATTCAGTGATGGAATGGGATTCTTCTGGAAGCAGCTGTAGTAAGTGTACTTGCACTATGTACCATGTAGCTCTTTAGCCTGTCACAAAAAATACTTAAATGTCTTACTCTATTTGGGGGAAGCCGAAGCTAAGTAAAAGTAACACAAATTTAACACAGTCTTCAATTTAAAATCTTAAATGCAATTGCTAAGTGTTGCACCTTAAGGCAGATGCCTTCACCAGGCCTGAGTCCATGCGGTATTACCAGGCTCTGGTCTTAGGGCAAACTATAGTGTGCAAGCAGAAGTCATCCTTGAATCAACCCCTTGAAATCAAGCCTGCGTGAACCACTCTTACACGTATCCAGCAGAAGAATTCAGCCTGCAATATCTGTATTTAGCTGGTAACACAGCAGTTATGTAATACTCATTCGTAGATTATATGTCACACATTAATTCAGGGTGCCATTTAATTGAACTAATATTTCTGACTTCAGTGGAACTGGGTCAGGCCCTTCATGTACAAGTGTATCGTATTTTGAGCATTTTCAGCTCAAAGGCTTGTTTACTGTAAGGGGAGAAGGTAAATTCTGGATGCTGTTGAATGCTGGTCACTCTGCAATAAATAATTCTTGATGCTTACTGATACAGGATAATTGGAATACTTAATGCTTTTATTGCAGGAACTCGTTTTCTGCTGCTTTCCTGCATTATCCCATAGACAAGTCCTAAGTAGATGAAATGGACATTGAGAGCTAAATTTTCAACCCCGGTGTGCGGTAGTATAAAAATCTTGGGTCAGTCTCATCTGTGATGTATGCCATAGAGTGACATAAGGGATCTTAGCCATACGTAATCCAAGGTGTTAGGAAGCAGTGACTATCTTAGAATTAGCTGTTAGTATGGAAATAGTAAGCAACTACAAAAGGTTTATTGAGAGTATGAAAAAGCAAGTGAGTGGACTGTTTGTCTTATTGTATGTTTCTTCCTTCACTGAAATACAAAAGTAACCCAGGGAAAACACCGCATTTCCTTCAAAAGTCAGTATCCATTTTGATTTATTCACTTATTTTCATAGCATTTCTGTATTGGAATTACTGGAATGCATTGTGTATTATGTAAAATATATTCATGATGTGTATACATATTTAATAAATCTTTACTTCTGGGATTTTACCAGATGCTAATATCTGGTGTAGTACTCCAATTTTAGGATACACTTGGGTCTTCAGCTGAAAGAAAAGTTTGATCCCCCCCATATGTTTTTCCTGATAGCATTATTTCTGCGCCATTCAGTGGCTTTCCTGTTTCTAGAACCAGTTGATAATGATAGCAGAATAATGCTGCTGTTAAGACTGTTTTAGGATGTAATCTCAAAACCAATATGTGTCCAAGTATTAGAAGTAAAAAAAAAAAAAAAAAAAAGTATCCTTTTTCCAAAGCATTCAAAGTATAATATCTATTCAGATTAAAATAGTGTTGTTGAGAGTAGTTAATATTTAAAGGGGTATTATGATCTATCAAATATAAAATACTTTTGTTTTACACAGAACTATCAATATTTGTCAATAAGGTATTTTGATTAATTTTTATACTTAGATAGCTTTTGGTACTGTACAAATTAGTGCATGTGCTTAACAAGACATAGCACTTAAGGGTTAGCTTGTTTATCCAAGTCTGTCTTTTCCTTCTTCTCATCTGAAAAAGACAAGATATTGTCAGTTCTGTGTTTTGAGTGTGTCTGCAGCTGAAATGGTGTCATCTTGTTTGGCAATGTAGGATTGGCATCCATTTTGGAATTAAATTTTTTTCTGAAGTTCTAGGTCTACAGCAAGTGAAATTTACATTAAAATATGCTCCACAGGTGAACTATCCAAGTTTTTGGCATGCGTTTATGGCTTAGCTTATGATGAGAAGCCAAAGTATCAAGTGCTCAAGAAAATCCTGCTGGAGGGACTAGAGTCAAGTGGAACTCGCTACGATGGCCCTCTGGAATTTTCCGCTGCAGCATGCACACAAACTCACTGTGCTGCTAAAGTGTCAAAAGTAAGTGAGACAGTTCTGGGATTATTTCTGACATCTCCTGCTTGATTGTTGCCTTTTCTTTTGTAGAAGAGGAAATGGTTTAAGATCGCAAAATGAGACTGACACAGCAGTTCTTTTGCCTTAAATATACCATGTTTGTTACTTCCTGTTTCCCGTGGCTTTGCTAAAAAGTGGGATGTCATCCCTTAAGGAGGAAGAACTGTCATGAGTCCTTTTGACCTACAGCCTCTCACTTCAAAGCAGTAGGTCTGTGGAGGATGATTTACTTTCAGGATAATGGGGAAGTCAAGGACTTTGTTCACTAACATCTTGAAGACAAGCCTGAACGCCAGGTTTTTCCTTCGTTCCAGATTAAAAGCAAAGTTACCTTTATTAGTGAAAGCATTTAATTCATTTTCTCGTTTTCAAACTGTTCTTTGTTGTTTGCCTTTATACTCCTGCAGCCACTAATGTGGAGGAGGTATTATTCTGGGATTTAACTGTTCTTCGGATGCAGTGCTATGTGATACACGAACACAGAATTTTAAAACTGACAGCTATCGTGTTATATTTTCCTTTTGTACTTTTAAGTCTGAAACTATACAGTTAATAAAACCATGTTTTAATAAGTGGAGATTGAGGTAATTAGCAGTCTTACTGGACTTGCTGTGAAATGTCAGTCCCGTCATACCTCTGCCTGGAAACTCCCCGTATGCAAAAGCCCTGTTTCTGTCTCTGATGCACGTGCAATAAGGCAGGGTCAGAGTGCCATTCATTTTTAATATTTCTGGTGAACTTTGGACCATCACAAGTGTACGTGAGCCAAGAATGCAGGATGCAAACTAATGTGACTGATAGGCTGCTAGATGAATGGTGATTCAAGTATCAGTGCACAGATGGTTCTGATTTGCTGAGTTTTGTAGCTGCTGCAACTGAAGACATAAAATATCCTTCTAGTCATAAATTAGCTCTTTGGAAGCAAAACCTTGGCACCAGAGCTTTACAACCTTCAATTAGTAGGGAAAGAAGTATTTGAATGACTGTGGTATTGACATCTGTAGGCCTGCATAGTAATCATTCCTAATAGAAGAGAATATCTGTTTGAGGGGGTTTTGCATGGCTAATTAACCACCAGTGAGAATATGTAATTTTTTCATGATCTCCTGATTGTCACCTTTCTCTCATGATACAATTACATTTTATTGTAGCAAGTGCCTCACAAACCAATTGTCAGCACTATTTACGTATTATGGAAGGCAGAACAAAAGTTCATGTTTAATAAAAAGGCACTGGGTTTTGATCTTGGTAATTACAGATACTTATTTTAGCAATTTTATTGACTTTTCTGTTTTTATCACTTTTTTCTTTTAACAAAACCAAAAACTATTTCAGTGACAGTATTTCTTTTGCTATGATGGTGACCACTTTGTCCTCACTAACTTGAGATGCTTTTTTTTTTTTTTAAGTTTGTACTGTTTCCTGAACTGAACTGAAATATCAGGTAGCTGTTAACTGATCTCCAGCTGATCCTGTTGGATCTCTGGTCCACAAGAGTCTTTGATTTCTTAGATACTGAATAGTATATCTATTTTCTTCTTATTGCTTGGCCTAACACTTGGCAGTATGCTGGCATAAAGGATGATCCTGACCTTCCAGGCTGTAAAAGCGGCTGTAGCACTTGCTATTTGCAAGTGCACAACCCCACTGAAAAATCCATGAATGAGAAGTGTTGGTTATCAGCACTCTTGTGCTGTAGGACCAAGCAGAATTGGTTTTGATGGCCAGGAACAGGATCAGAGAGAGTATGTCTGCATGTTACTAAATCTTGGCACCTGTCATCACTTTTTCAGAGAAATGGTTAATGTTGAGTGTCTTGCTTCTTGGAATAGTAAGAATGCTAGCACTGCTCCAGTGGTCACCTGTTTCTTACTTGAGTATGTTTCTTCAGCCAGTTCTGCTGCTTACGTGCGCAAGTTGCCTGTACCGTTCACTGCAAAACAGCTGCACAAAGGAAATTTCTAGGGTTACTCAGGGGACTTAAGGAGTACTTAAATACAAGTAGAGAGAGCAGATAACTGAACTTGCTCTAAATTTATTGCTGTTTTCAGAAAATCTGATTTTTCAATCTGTGGCTATTGGCTGCGGCGGACGTTCAAGGCCTGGTGCACTTTGGTGCGACAGTCCTGACAAAGTGTTCGATGACAGGCAGGCACTTCCCACTGCATCTCTTCACGGCACTGTCTGTAGTTATCCTAGGTCTGACTCTTTTCATCTCTGCATTCCCTTGCCACCTCTCCTTTTATTCACCAAGCACTTCTCCCATTAAAGAGGCAACCTAAGAATAGTGGGAGCCACTACAAACAATCCACTGTCTCCTCGCTTCTTTGCTTATGAGCAGAATCTGACTCCAGATGACCTGTCCGATTCCACCTGTACCACTTTGGTACACAGGAAAGAGGTGATTTTGGGTTACTTCCCTTCTGAAGACCAGTAAACATCCGTAAGTACCGATAAGGGGATCCTGTAACACGAGCTCCTTGAAGATGATGTGAAGAGGAATTGCTACAGAACGTGAATTTTCAGATGTGGCTCCCTGTATAGTACATGAGCCTCATCTTGAGAAGACAGAAAAAGCCTAGCAGTGGCTACATCCTGGTTCTTTCTTTCAATTGCACACCAAACGCAGGTGATAAAATATTAACTGCGTTAATTCTCAGATTTGTTTCCTGCAGTGTTTGGCACTGGATACATATTTTCAGCTTTTTCACCTGCAGAGAAAGTGCTAGCATTCGGGCCAAATGTAGTATGGTAAGGCTAGCTGACTATTTGCTAGATGTTGTAGATGTCATATTAAAAAATAATTACATCAATACCAACCTGTAATTTTTATTAGTGTGGACTATGGTGATTTTTAGGCATAAAATAAATATTTTCACAAGTGCTCTAAGTCCTGTTTTGAAAGTGATGTAGTCATTTAAAGTATGTATATGTTGTGAAGATACCAGAGTTTGCTGGCGACAAGATCAGCAGTTCTTGCGTGGTGCAGGAGGGTGCCGGGGTGCAGAGAAAACAGCTTGGGCCCCTGCGTTCAGGTAACTGTCCGCATGGCACCGAGCCCCACCTATGCAACTCCGTTTCTCAGGGCTATCTACAGTGTTATGGCCTGAGGCAGACTGTTTGAAACTAGCTTGAGTTGTTGTTCAGAACAGATACACCTTCGCGTTTCTAAACATTAATAATTTTCACAGAGTGGAACTATGGATTATATTCTTAAAAGGTGTTTTGGATTCAACACTATACAAAGTGCCTACTGGCACTTTCAATGGTATTTAGTTTGTGCAGTTTCTATCTATCTCCTGTATGTATTTAATTTGTAGAATAAAAAAGCAGCCCATTATTTCTTTTTTAGCTGCTATATTCAGATACAGCTGCTGCATAGAGGACCATATGCAAACATTACAGTTACAGAGTTATTAGTGTGCCAGAAGTACCAAAGGCATGTGGCATACAGCCTGTGTTTTGGCTACGTTTGTCTTCCAAGTTACAAAAGCCAAAACCAGACATCATTTGATACTTGGTGCTTAGAGCAGCACTGGAAAAAACTTGCATTAACTCATGCAACTATTCAGCGTTTGTTCTCTACTTACATTTTAGAAGACTGTAGAAGAATATAAGCCTTAAGTCTTAAATTAGATTACCCGAGTCAGAAGACTTCGTGATTACCTTACTTTAGAGTTTTGCACTTGACTCAATCCAGTGATATGAAATGCATTCAGCTCTACTTGTTAATGAAACACACAGCGACTTACTGGCATCATTCCCAATAAAGGCTATTAGTGAATGTTTTGAAATGTATAACCGAAGTTTATTTTATAGCATACTTCCCAAATACAGCAGAGCTCTAACTTTGTACTGTTTGAAGAAGACATTTATTGATAATTAAAATGCTGAAAACAATTCTTTTGAGAGAGATAAAAGCTTACTCTCATTCTGTGTTCTCAGAACTGAAGGTGGAACATTTTTCTTTTTGAAATACTTCACTATGCAAAATTGTTCACTGTACATCAACAGGTTCACTTACCGAAGTCTATGCCAAAGCCAGTTCAGCAGAAGCAAAAAAAGATGGAAGGTGAAGAATACGTCTGTCAAAACAAAGCCTGCACTGGGGTAACAGGCAAACAACTCCGAGATGGAGAAAAGGCAAGCAAATTAAACAGGATGCTTCACCAAATGGAGCATCAGCAGGTGAGGATTTGGGCATCACAGTAATGCAGGGTATCTCCTGGGAGTGTGTCAGCTCAGTGTCTGCCTTTTGGGGTGGGCGAGGGAAAAAAAGTGCTTGAAAAAAGCCAGGAGCTACGTCTCAAACTCCAGAAGTTGGCATATGCTTACTGGCTTGTATTGTTCCAAACATGAAACTCAGTTTCTTGCAAGCCCAGGGAATAAGTGCCAACAGGGCGCTACCCTTACCTGTCTCAAGCCTGACAGTTCCGAGTATCGGAATGGTACCCGTGGTAATTTTGAAAGTTACTGAATTCTTTTCCACATACAGAACTACTATCTGTACATCTGCAGGTTCACTTACCGACGCCTTCACCGAAACCAGTGCAACAGAAGCAAAACACAGTGAAAGAGGAAGAATGTAACTACCTAAGCAGGCCCCGTGCTCGGGTAGCGTGCCGGCAATTCCAGGCTGAAGAGAAGCCAATTAAATCTGACACTGTGATTCAGGAGCCTGACCACCCACAAAAGGTGAGGGCTTTGGTGTTACCTTAGAACAGTGATGGCACCCTGCAAGAGAAAAATCAGCTTTTCTAAAAATAAGTTTTTTGAAAAAAAAGAGCAACACACTACCACAAACAAAGCCTAAACTAAACGTGTGCCACAGACGCTTAAGTTTGTGTATAATTGCTTGGTCGTACTATTCCCAAACTACCACTCCCAGCTTTTTATAGCTTGATAGTAAAGCACTGCCCTTCCAGTACTGCACCAGTGCGTCTGCCCAACAGATAAAAGTGCTGGGGAAACAGCAGTCTCCATTTGTGAACCCTGATGTTTTCTTGGTAGAAACTTACTTCGGTAGTTTCCTTTTCTGCGTAGTGGAAAACTTCATAGCAGTCAAGTTCTTAAATTCTGACTTTTTAATCTGAGGATTTTAGGAGTTAACTAACCTCAAATGTTATTGGTCATTTACTGCATAAAAGGGTTGAACGAATGTATTCAGGTTTACTCTTCAACTGTACATGAAAAAATTAATGAAAAAAAAAATTCATTCGTCAAGGTTTTCATAAAAATAACGCAGAATAAAGTACACCTTAGTAATCATACTGTGCTCCTTTTCTGTGGAGTTTAAGTAGAATCTCTTTGTTAAAATATACCGTTTGTTTCTTTCATATAAAAAAATTACTTGTTAAATGAGGACAATTTCTAATAAGCACAAAAATGCAACTTTAAAGATAGCTTTATTATTAATCCAAAGTTCTTTGCTTCAAGCAGTCTGCTGATCAGTGCCTGGAGACTCCGGTACAAGCTAGGAGAGTGAAGCAGAAAAAGCACAGCTGTACCTGAGAGCATCAGGCAGTAGAGTGGTGAGCAGAACAATTTTTGGCGATGTTTGGCCTGATAGTAAGGTAGACAGATTCTGAAAAGTCTCTTTGAGTCCTGACACAACAGTGACTCAAAGTAACAAACAGGATTTTTAAATATGAAGATATTCCAGTGCTACTTCCTAGTCCTCAAATGTAACTTTTAAAATATATTAGGAAAAAAGGTAGCAAATTTCTCCCTCACATCTCCTCCCTCCTTTTATTTTGTGTAAAAGCTACTGTAGTCTTAAGAAAGAAGTAGATATGGAAAAAAGCAGCAGATATGGAAAGAGAGCCATGTTTAGGTTTCCAACATGACATAGGAAAAAAAAAAAAAAAGAGCTGGGGTAACTTCTGTTGACTTGAACAGCAAGCACACAGTATGGATCGCAGGTCTTGACACTAGAGAATAACTTGGGCATTTGCGTTTCCCTCCTTTCTGTGGAAGGAAAAGCACATTTTTACAGAAAAGTGACAAATCACTGGTCTAGTATTTAGATTATATTTGTGTTTCGATTTGGTCTCTATAAAGGAGAAGCTGCTGTTCCTATATCATTAATAATGCTGCATCCATGTAGAATAGTTCTGTGGTACTCACTGAATGTTACGCATAATAGGGGAGAGTTAAAATGGGTGTTAGATAACATTTAAGATATTCAAATGAGAAACTGGAGAAGGAAAAAAAAAAAAGGCAGGATTGTATTAGTTTCATTTTGCAGACTTCCTCTCCATTCCTTTCATGTAATTTAGGAGATGGGTAAAGGAAAGCTATATAGGAAATTTTAGAGTACTGAGGTTATGAAAATTCAGGTGGATTCTTCAGGCACAAAGCAGGGAAAAACCAATGGTTCATGCAGGAACGAGAGTGGCGAGAGGCTGTCAAGCATTCTCCAGAGAGCAATTCCAAACACTTTGGTTAGGCACCTCACTCGAAGTTAGACACGTAGATGAGAGGGACGGCCACGAACAGACAATGCAGTCAGTGGTCTGAATACAGAACTTGGAGGGAAAGTTCTCTTTCTCCCTGATTTTTTTTTTTTTTTTTATTTTGGGGAAGTCCATTCAGGAAAACATCATGCAGCTGGGACAGTGAACAAACGAGTGTCTGCTTAGTAAGATGCTACTGGAAAGCAGTTAGAGTGTAGGTGTAAGTTAAACCAAGAAACCTTTCAGTACTGAAAGGGGAACGCCTGACCGAGAGGAGTAGGACAAGGAGGGCAGGAACGCTTGTGAGAGACAGGAAGCTGACAAGCGGGGAAAGAAAGATAGAACAGGGAAGACAGAAGCAATGTCTAGAAAATAATGTGGAAACAAAAAGCAGAGAAGGAAAAACCTATGAGCTGCCTTTGTGCTGGACATAATAGTATCTTTCTATCAGATGGGGCCCATGTTTAGTGAAAAGAAAAGAAACAGGTCTGTCACTAATTTGAAAGCGGAATAAAACAGGAAGACAGAAAATTTCTGTTGGAGAAATACAATTGAGGTTATGAATATTCACGAAGAAAACTATATTGCTCGGGTTGAAATGGAGGGGGATGTATTGCTAAGAAATAGCAAATTGTGGATAGGATTGTGGAAGTCTTTCTAAGGGACAGTGGAAAATATGGTCAAGTCTTGAATATGTGAGAAACAGAATCGTAGTGGTTGAGGATTCCTTTCAGAGATGGAGCTCAAAAAGGTAAGGTAAGCTAAGGATCCCATTGCTCCTGGAGACCTGAAAACCCCCAAACACCGCCCCTGTCCAACTAGACAGAACCCACACTATGAGCATATTTGTGCTATCTGTGATAAATCAGGAGAAGTTTAGCTTCACTAGGAAATGCAAAAACCTACCCAACTTAGGACGGCAAATCAGACTTCAGAGTAATGTCTAGGGTTTCCAGGCTAAACTTTATTAGCAAGAACACTGCAAAGACTTAAAATATTAACATTTTTTGGAAACAAGATATAGAAGAATTTCAGCTGTTGACTGCAGTAATAACATAAAGTATGTCTTCTTAGAAGGTGTTTAATCATACCTAATGTTGTACACTTAATATACAATGTACTTATACCTGCAAATTCCAGGGTTAAGACTTTGTTAAGAACTGTATTGCTTTCTCTAGGGTAATTTAAATACCTAGATGGCATCTTGGTTTTTCCGATTCACACTCACTTATTCAATATTATTATTACTATTTTTTTTTTCCCTGCAGAAAGACACTGCAAGAGAATTACCACCATTTGACCCCCAAGCACCATTCTCGGACTCCAGAAAGAAACACTGTCAACTCTTAACTACAGATCATCCGGTAGCACTGCAAGAAACTGGTTCTGACATCACTAGTCCTTCTGTGTCTGTTATATTTAGACTTGCATTTACTGACGAAACATACCACTACAGTATAGCTATACTTGTACTTCTGCTACTAATATTACTTTCCTTGTATTTTCTTTGATGTCACTGTTTCAGTGTCTTCAGTGTAAGTGCAGCAGTGTTCCCATCACACAGTTTTTTCTCAGAGTTTCTTCACTGAAGATTTCAGTGTCAGTGGCTTGAAAAAGATTTTTTTTTTTAAAATAATACCGTCAGTACATCTCTTTTACAGGCAAGTTCTCTTAAACTTTCCAAGTCTGTACTCAATAGTTACGTATGCACTAAACTATTTGTACAAGGCTGGTTTGTGTTACGAATGTTGGGATTCTTTTTTTTTTGTGAAACTGGACCTTTGCTACAGCAACATTAAAAAAGTATCGTGAAATACAATGGGTTGTGGTATTTAATTACTCTCACACGAGTATGTTGATAACTGGTGTGTAGCCATCTTTATACTGTTTCAGAAAACCTTTAGTTAAACACTGGTGCGTTAAATGCATGGGGAGTTAAAGGTTTCCTCTCTTTATTCCAATGTGTAAAGGGAAGATGGTAGCCACATACTCTGTGTTACAACTGACCTTATTAGAGTTTTTGCCTTTACCTAGGCTACCACAGACTATTTAGTTCGATCACTTATTTTCATTAGATTTCCTTACCTTATTACAATAGGGACATTCACCGAAGATGACATTAAAACTCTGTCTGCTAGAAGGAAGACCTTGTAGCCACTGCAACGCAAAAGTAAGTGGATTAAAATCTGCATTTGTTCCATATCAAATTTAAGAACAGTCTATTACCTGGTTTTTTTCCCAAACAGAATTCATTTGATCAACACCTGACACTATGCGTGTCAAGTCACAGTCTGTATAACCGCAAGGTGAGGCAGGTTCCCTTCCACAGGGAGCTTATGTACGAATTGTGAGTTAGAAGAGAAGAGGAAGCAGAGTGGCTGTTGTAGCACTCCTTAAAGGATTTTGCTTCATCTGGAATTTCAGTGGGCAATGCTTGCTTTCTAGAATCTGTGAGTTAATGAGCAAGTCTGTCCCATTAATTACTTTACCTCATACAGGCAAGCCTGGTGAAAAGGTTGTCCGCATCGGGGATCATCACACATTTGATCTGGAGTAGTGCCATCCAGTCGATAGGCATAGCAGATTCCACAGTCCTTAGCAAAATCCTTAAAACACAACAGGTTTTAGCTTACAGTCCAACTGAAAGGAAGAAACAGGGCTGGTAACAGAGAAAACATGTTCATCTCTCTGTCTTTGCTTTTGCCGTCTTTGTTACTTAGAGTTTACTAAATATTTTTGCCTTCAGTGTATATCTTTACACCATTATGGCATAAAGAGTGAGATTAGTCACCAGGTGTACAAGACTTTACTAGGTTATATTTTATCCTCTCACTGAATTACGTGTAGTTTGACAAGCATTTTCATACTTTTGGGCCCCATTGTTTGTTTTTTATTAAACAGAATGATTTGTCATTACAGCTGGACATTAGACACAAGACCTCAGTCAGGCATTAATTTAAAAATTTCACAAGTGAAAGCGAAGCTCGTAGTACAGCATTGTCAAAAATTAATTCCAAGTTTGTCTGAAATGCACCGGTATTTGGACGGCCTCTTGTCCCCTCTAAGCAGCTCTACCTCATTAGAACTGAAGTCATCAACATCCGTAACAGAATGTTTGGATTTTCCACATCTCATTAGCTACTCTAGAACTTCCTCTTTCCCTTTTAATAGTAAAGCCCGTTATCAATCGCCTTACTGCTATGAAGGCCGCAGGAAAGTCTGCACCTCCAAGCAGAGGTTAACAAGCTCTGACAATCGTTGCTTGAAGTTCAGAAGTCCTTATGACAATATACTAATCCAATTACCTCTCTTCTGAGTCTCTTATTTTTGCTGGCAGTTACAAAGTGACCATTTACTTATTCAGAAATAACGACTGATGATTAACAAAAAGCAACTTACACTTCTTTCTAACACAGCACGCGATGGAAAATCAATTTCTAAGAGGTCTTTCAAGTTTTGTAATAAACTGATTTCTGGATCCCTGCAGATTGGAGGGAGGAAAAAAGTCAACACTAGGAACAGCAAATAGCATTTCAGTTTCAAACCTATGTTATGGAAGATGCTTACCATAAGTGCATATTGTCGTTCAGCTTAATTCTCAAAGGGTTAACCACTGCAAACAATGTACATACATAAATAATTACATCATCTTTAGGATCCCCTTTGCTCCTCCACCCAATTTAACCTCGTATTTCAGCACTGAAGAGGAAGGCAGGGGTTGGGTTTTTTTAAATTATTCAAGGTAACGAAGTCAATGACTGCTCTTAGTTTGGGGAATTCATTACACTGGCATTAAAAATACCATACTGTTGAAGATATGATCACACTTCATATTCCCAAACAAACACTATGAGGACATACGTAGTAAATTTTTATTTTTTTAAAGAAAATTATATTAAAATGTAAATGTGATCGGGTAATCATCTGTAGGACACAGTTCCCTCTAAACTGTGCTAGGAAAGCACTGGAAAAAAGAAGTGCCGCTCACAGAGCAAAACAGCACGCTATGGATTTAGGCTGTTAAAAACCCCAGCATCTACTGTGTAACACCCTCCTACGCACAGGTATTCAGCTTAATTCCTGGCTCTGCTTAAGTAAAGGTTACCCCAGGGGTCTGACATAGCGTACGCTAGTATCTGCTCGCCAGAGATCAGATTCTAGAAGAGAAACAAACGGTGTGTGTCTCTGCTGCCTTACCGTGATCTGCTCCAAGGAAATAACACTCGGGGAGCATGCTTGGATGCCGAGGATCTACCTCGACGTTCACAGAGACATTGTTCCCTACAATGAGAAACAAGTCAGTCATAGGGGAAAAGCTTTCATTTGCAGTCAAGTATTTGGAAATGGAAACATTAACCTTTTCTTAAAAGCAGTTTCAAATTGGTTAATTCAGGCTGTTTTTCATTACGATAAATAATAAAAAAAGTTGGTAGGTATCCAAAATAATTGTGCAAAATATCAGTATATATTAAATATTTAAGTTTCAATGGACTGTAATTAAAAAGGGCAATTGATTAAAAAGACCTGCCCATCTAGCATTTCTTTTAACCTAGTCTTAACCTAACACTTAAGACTTGTTGTTTCTGAATAATCAAGCTAGATGACACAATCCCTGCGAAATCTTAGTGAAATTTTAAAGGTAGTAGGGAGGTAATTGTTATTAATTCCTCTTTATCTTTTACAGTGAAAGAGAGAAGCATAAAGACCATTTTAAGCAGTAAAAGTCAGTCCCCTCCACAGCATACTCCTGGACTGAGCAAACAATAGTGTATTTTTGAAATAGCAAATGCTTTTCTTTTACAAGACGCCCCTCATCCTCATCAAGTCTGCTATTCATATAGGTAAGCAGCTCAAAAATGTTCTGAATCCAGGTTAAAAACCTCACAGCAAATTCTCTTCTAAACAAAAACAGGTGAAACCCAACATTTTTTGTAATGAAGAGGTACGTTAGGCTTGTCCCCCCTTGAAGAAACTGGAATGAATGAAGTGAAAGTTCAGTCATAACTGTGGTCGGCCAGAGACAGTCTTCAAAGGGCTCAAAGCCTCCTAACTGCCCGCCACTGATGTAACGTGGGGCGCTTCCTTCCTTTCCACTGCTCTGTGTCAAAGTACACCAGAACCAAGCTAAAGGCACCCTGACTGCACGCACGCACAAAAAAGAAAGGTTGTCCGACCCACGTCATTTTAGTCATTTTAGCCAGTTGCTGAGCTTTTTCTGTCCCTCCCTCCACCCCCAATGAAGGAGCAGCCTCAGCACCCCACTAGCAACTTTCCTTCTTCACTCTGCAGGCAAGTAGTCTTTCTGCAGGTTTTGGGGACAACTTGGGACTACTTTGGTCCATTGTACGTTCTCAGATTTCTACGGTATGCTATTGATAGTCTGGATTTAAGCTAAAAATCAGAACTCTTCTTTCAAAGATAACATCCCCCCCCCACGCCTGCATTTCTAACCTCAGACAGTGGCAAGTTTCTCCTTTACAATTACAAGAATCCTCATCCTAAATACATAAAGACCTTGAAATGCCAGCCATCAGCATGTGAACTAAGGTACTTGAAACACTGTAAGCCTCTAATTTCCTCTCTTCTCTTACTTCTTTGTCCTTTCTACCTGCCTCTTTTAACCCCCTTTTCTCCCTTTTGACTGCACTCTAATATTCCTTTCACTCTCCCAGGACAGGATCAATCTAAAGTAGCAGTCTGTTAAAATATCTGGAATTTGTGAATAAGGGCTTTGTGTAAGCCAATTTTTTAAAAATACTGATTTTTCTAGCGTTATCATGCAAGTCCTCAGTTTTTGACAGTTACATGTTCATAATTTACAAACACACAAAATTTTCCTCCAGAAACTTTCATTTTATGCTACACCATGAAGTTGTAATTTATCTCCTAAACAGGTCCAGTATTCTGTGGAAGGTTATTTTTTTAAGATACACAGAATAACAGAGTTGTGTCTTGCTGGTTTTAAGCATTCCTTTCATTTTCCTAACTCTAACAAGCACCATCTGATTAGATAAGCAAAGCACAACAGCATCCCGAGTTCTACTTCTCAGACCCACTGTACTCCTTCAAATCTTTTCGTACCTATTGCAATTCTTCTTGTAGTAGCACTCCGTGCGGGATTTTCTGGCTCGAGCACCCATGTCTTCCCATCAATTTCATCCATGGCGTCCCAGAATTCTTTCAGCGATTCTAATGCCGCCAGGAACTGATTATAAATGTCTATTAAGGAGTTCTAAGAAAAGAAGTTTAAGCAGATTTCATACAGTTTCCACCTACAGCCATATAGAATATTTAAAAAACAAACTGAAAAACAAATTTAAGAAGTGTTACAATTTAGTATGTATCCAATTGCATCATGGTAGCGTAAACCACTGAATCTCATAGGTTTTTTAACTGAAACACCACAAGTAAAGAATAGCTGTGTCCTGAGTACAAATAAGTACGCTAATCCTGGTAGTTCTAACGTGTTGTGATACATGTACATCATAGCTGGATTTGATAGTGTTTTATACTCCTTTTCAGAAAACTGGTAATAGCTATTAGTTTGAATTGTAACTTGTAACGAACTACTGTAAAATTAAAGTAAAAATCATCATTATCTACTGTTAAACTTCTAACATTCTGATATTTTGTCTCTGCTTCAGCTGAGCAACACGGCAGTGGTACCAAATATAAGTACACAGAAATACCCATGTAACTCAAGTAGCTTATTTATTTTTTAAAGTCTCTGAAGAAATACAGCCTAACAATGTCATAATTATCTCAAAATTAAGCAGTATAAAAACAGGTACTTAACATTAGATTTCAAGCCATGTAAGGACGGTAAGAAAAGGAGAAACCATCTAATAATCAGTGGATTACACTCAAGGGATTTCAATATTTGAGAGTGGATTAGATGGAATCAGAAAAATCTTTCATTATACAGGAAAATATATGGAACAGCAATGCAAAAGAAGTCTTTTTAAAATCATCACTGAGCACAAAAGAAGTAACTATTTCTACGGGGAAGGACTTCTCCAAGTGGAGAAAACACTCAGCAGTCAGTCAGGTTAAGCCCTTTCCAAATGCCGATGCCCAGAGGGTACAAAACATGAACTTAGGGAACCGAAAGGAGGTGAAGAATGCATGAGAAGGAGCGAGATGAGTTCTGTTTGGAGTAACGCCCCATACGGCTTTTGAGCCTGACGTCAGACGGAACCAGCGGAGGGACTGGGAAGTGTCCCAAGCAGACCAGTAGGAGAACAAGGAGCCCTCAGAACTTGGCTTCCTGGGGAGAGATGAAGCTAGGACAGGAACAAAGCGAAGGTGTCAAGGAACTACGACAGGTATACAAGGGGGGCAGTGAAGGGAGACCAAGGGTGAGGGGAAGCTTTTTGGAGACAAACTCTTCGCGGATAACTTGTTTTCTCAACTTGTTTGGTAGTGGGAAACTCAAGTCGAAAGAGAGGAATCGTTTGGGAGCACCAAAGGGGATTTTGAAATCGTTCACACAGAACACAAGTGACCAGTTAAATGCACGAGTAAAAAGCAGGAAGGATAGGAGAGAACTGACAGGACTTCTTCAGTTAGGATAAAGAGATAGTAAAGTACGTTTTAAAAAAACAAAAAAATAACAAAAAGGTTTCAGGTATCTTTTGGCCTGGGAACAAGTCCTTGGGGTCAAAAAGAAAAAGCAAAGCAAACTATCAGTTCTTAAAGAGGTGTTTTTCTATAAATAACACAAAATATCCAGGGAACGGTTTCCTTTAACCTTTAGCGATTATGTTCTTCCTTTCTCCCCTGGACAAAAAGCAGCAAATTATATGAACGTTCTCAGATGAAGAAATAGGATTTTTACATGTAATAAGTTTTTATATTTTACACATACATATTTTAGAAAGAAACGGTGTAGCTTAGAAATAAAATGCTACATTTTTTCCTGCTGTTATTAAATTATATTAAAGTAGGAAAGCACTTAAGCAGAAAAGTGTGAATACTGCCAATCTCAAAATGTAACGCTTATTATCTTTAAAAGCATTTTGTTACTTTTATAATACCTGAAGTGATATAATAGTGTCAGTCACTTAACCACATCTTAGAGTATAATATCTTCATCTTAAGTACTATTATTTCCAGTATTTTAATAATTTTCACACAGTCCTGAAATGTGATCTTTTGTGCTCTGATGACACTTAAATTAATAGCATAATTTTCTGGTACTTGCAACAGTTGCTTTCCATTTTGATTTTTTACATTTTTCTATATCACATACAGATAAATCCTCTAATAATCATTTTTATCTTTATCTTCCGGGAATTCAAAGGGTTTCACTAGAAAAAAGAAACATCAAGGGATTATAACCCACAGATAAGTTTTAAAATCCAATTAATTTTAATACTAATTGTAATTTTTCAATGATGTTCCTTAAAAAGGTAGTTAAATCTTTTTTTTTAATGCACTGTTCATTTGATCTTATTTGCATGCTTCATTGATGTTGCCAGCTGTCTCCTGCTATATACATAAATGCATCTATAGCTATTTAAATACATCACATGCTTGTCATGCAAACCATGAAAACTATAACATTCCTTTTTATTTGATTAACCAACTAATTTTTGGTCATTGCCCAATACTCTTCCTAGAAAAGACTGCTATCATGCTTTTTTTTGTTGTCTACACTATACCAAAAGAGTCATTAATAATGTCAAACGGCACAAACTCTTTGTTTCTTGGTAACCTTTGTACAAATGCATTAGAGTTTGTATGAAATAAGTCAAATTTTCTTTGGAAAATAAGACATTCATAATTCAGAATATCATCACTGGGTGCCCTGACTCTAAAAAGCACTAGCGAAACCAAAGTGGTTACTCCATCCTCTGTATCCGTTAGGTTACCGTGTTCATCAGGCAAAACATCCATTACAAAAACAAAGAACATTGTGGCAGTCTAATCTTTCACAACAACTTAAAACAAAATGAAGATATTTTTAGCGTATAGCATAAACCTTGCATTTGATTTCTTAACTACCGAGGATACTGACATCAGCCGCCCATACAAGTAGTAATGACTAGCTAGCGGAGATGAGGAAGTACTAGCGCTGGAATAGTCACAAAACCTTAATGCAGTTTTTTGCGCAAGTGGGTGTCGCACTCTTTTCTAACTTGATCACATACTACTTTTTTTTTCTCCCCTATGGGATCGCTGACATCTCTTGCACTGGCTGGAAAGTGATCCCTTGGCAGCTGTGCTCCCCCCATCCCCAGCCTGAGCGGGCACTACTGACATTGGGGCAGAAGGCACTAGTGAGGGTGCGTGGTCCAAGCTGAAACGCGTGATTCTGACCAGACCTTCTCAAGTAAACCAACCACGGCGGGGACAAAGAAGTTTCCAAGATGAGGAAGGGAGAGTCCACCATTAGATGAGGTCAAAAAAGTTTTACCGGTTTAGACTAGCAAAACAGCCTAAGAGGAGATGCGACAATTAACTGCTATTACCTGCACTATGGTAGGTGCACAAGATACCTAGAGCTAGGGCTGGCTGAAGGACCCATCAAATGTGAATTCATAGAAAATCAGCGGCTGGAGCCAGCTCCCTCTCCATTACCGCACTGAGGTCCGCAGAAAGCCTTACAGTCCCAGCACACCTCATTACTTTCAAGTGGGAGCTTGGTAAGTTTTTGACAGAGAGATGCTGCATGATTTAATGACCCCGTTCCCTTCGGTTCTCTACAATGACCACCACAGCAACTGAGCAGCCCAAAAACATTATTGGGTTTATCATCAAAACATATTTTCACATTAGATGGCCTCATTCTGACTTTTCATATGGAAAAACAGACTGAGAAAATGTTACTTTGGAATACTCAGCTTGAGATCCCTTCATCTGGCTTTAAGAGGACTGGTTTTATTAGAGCATCACCTCCCATGACCATAGTAATAGCTTTAAACACTCAACACTTCTCCAGCTTTTTCAAATTTCAAGTTGGGAGTGTAGAAAACAAAGAATACAATTAGTGACAACTCTTGAAAAGGCACTGTAAGTGACTCTCAGCACAGACACTTCTCTCTCTAAACAAAGTATATATTCAGCCTCAAAGTCCTTGTCACTCAAGGCAAAAACCTGACACATACAGATACAAGCTATACCAACGCAGTCCTTTGGACTGAACAGCAATTTAACGTTAATTTGGAAGGCCGTGATTCTGTGATCTTAACTTCTGAAAACAGGTGTTTGTAGAGACTGGGTAAAATTGGTTATTTTACAGGAAAACAGACATGGAAACATACCAACTTTGATGATTCCCCAGCACTTTTAGAAAACTTGGACCCAAATGTTACCTTTGTGCTGTCAGACTGTCTGTATCCTCCATTCATTTCAACAGCTGGTGGGAGACAAAGCGCTTACTGTGGTCAGTGAAAACCAGATATTCAGCACCTATCTGTTCCTGCGGGGGACATACCTTCTCTGCTACCAGGGAAGAGTCTCGCGTAGTTTTGCAACATCTTTGTTTCCATTTCTATCCTCTGCACTCTCGTCTCCATCTCATCACTGGTAGCTCCTCATGCCAGTTCTTTCCTTTTCTTTTTTACTTTACTCCAATTCAAACACTTTCCCAAGTTCACCCCTATTGCCCATACACTGTTTCCTTCAATGAAAGGAATAATAAGGAATGGGAAAAAAGTCACTCTATAGTGAGCCATAGAAGCTGGGAAGAATAGAGAGAAAGTCTTGAGTCTGCGCTGCCATAAAATCCACGAAGCCTTTCCATAACTCTTAAGTAATGCTTAATGCCTGTATGGCTGTTCTGCCAAATTTCAAACACCTGCTCCAAATCCTGGATGAACTAAACATTAATCAAATAGTAGTAAGACTGTTCTAAATAAGGTAAATACAGCACAGTTTGTTAACATTTATTAAAAAAAAGATTAAAATATTATCTTTATTCTGACGGTTTTTTTCCTAAAATTCTTCCTAACACAAAATTTGCTTATCCAAAATTAAAACAACTGCAAAGCCTCCTAATGGAAAAGGTAAAGTAGCCTAAACTGCAGGTGCTGTTACTTTTTTGCCCTTTATGAATTCATAGGTGAAATACAGTCTAATAAAGTGAACAGCTGTTGGCTGGAAAAGGGATCACCTGTATCACCTAAATAATTTAGGATTCTTTAGATTTCTTTGGGAACTGTTCATTTCTCACAAACACAAGTTTAGCAATTTTTCCCCTCCTCAGCACAAATCAAACTGAGACACAACACTCCGAAATCTTTATGAAGTGTCTTGTCAACCATCTCCATTTTTTGTATTTATAGAGGCATATAAAGCTGGTGTCTTTGAAGCTTCTTTGCTAAGAAAAAGCACAATTATCATGCATTTTACTGTGTCTTCATCAAAAGAACTGAAGAATAATCTCATTCATACCACTATACCTTCTGAATATT
>JAVKLA010000081.1:11397769-11409473 GCA_034782735.1 Sagittarius serpentarius
ACAGTGGGAGGGGCTTTTCTCCCCCAGTCCCTGCCCTGAGGTCCATCCACTCGAGAGTTGTGGGAAGAGAGGTTGCCGGAGAAGACTGAGGCAAAAAAGTTGTTGAGTACATCAGCCTTCTCCTTGTCTGCTATTGCCAGTCTTCTGGTCTTGCTTGTCACCTGAATCCCTGCCTCGTAGATACTCTGATCGTTCTGCTGTGAGGAGTTTTCCGATCTTAGCTGGAACTGTGAATGAGTCTGGGTTTGTATCTGTCTAGTTTATCAATCAAGTCAGCTGTCTGCTGTGACAAAGAGGTGAAGCTGCTCTCTTCTTCAGTGATGTTTCCCGTTCAAAGTAAGAAACATTTTGTGTATACATACATGTATTTGATTTTGTAACCCTGATAGTTTTAATTATTTAAGCAGTTATTCATTAAGCCAGACAATTTTAAAGTAGTGGACAACATTTGGTTACTTAAGCAAAAGCGTAGAAGTTTTTTCCAAATGAGCTGGAGTAGCCTTATAGTTACCCCTGACCTGAATTACCACTACAATTAATGTGCACACAACAAATTTTTTAAGCCACCCACAGGTCAGAGAATGGCTTACTTTCATATCTATTCAATTATTCTTGTTCATCTGTGCTGTAATAATGATGATTATTTAAAAAGCTTTAAAATTACTTTGATGGAAAACCAAACAGAGAGAAAACAATACAAAAGCCAGCAGACATTCGCCACATCTATTTCCCAAACCCACTTAAAAATAGAGATGAATTTGGAAAAGTCTTTTATATCAGAGCTTGGGCTCTGGCTGTATAAGATTACTTTTCAACAATATAAGGTGCATAAGAGCCTTTTCATCGTATGAAGAAAGCATGCCTGCTGGCAAATGAATCATATTATAAAAATTGATTGTATCCCAAAAGGGAAAAATGTTATTGAAGATCCAATGGCCTGGGATGATACACCATTGATCATTGTAAGAAATACTTCCAGAAACTGTTTTTAATCTTTCCGCCAGAGCATTAGCAATTATTCTTTAGCCCATGGTGAGTAATGACTTGAGTTTCCCAGTTTCCCAATCGATAAAACATTTACCCTACCGCTACAAATGTGCTCTTCGCTTAGACAAGCAGAATTTTTCTTCCAATTACTCTTTTTTTAGTGTGACCTCATAAAATGTTTTTAAACATATTTCAAGGTTTTTTAAAGAAAAGGAACAATACTTTTCCTCCCATGTACTTTTCCTTCCTTTCTTCATTCTGTTTTGAGAAATAAGTCATTAAGCTTTCATAGGACTCAGGCTCTTGTTGGATTGCTTATTGGATGCTCTGCATTATTTCCTCAAAATTCGAAGTAATGGATGCAACTAAACTGCCACTTACGTTTTTAACGTAGAAAGAAAAGTTATACAAAAAGATACTAACTTCCTTCCGAAGTGTTTTATATTTCTTAAACAAATGTAAAAGCTGCCTGTGCCCCTTCATAATACTATACACATACAGAATAAAAAATGCTTAAATGTCCTTGCATCTATGCTGTAATACTGTGGCTAATGAAGAACAATCACAAAGCACAGTGTTAGCAGGCTAATGACTAACTTTGCAGCAAGTCAGGTATGTTGAGATACAAAGATAGATGCTCGTAAATGCTCTTTGATTGGAAAGTTAATGTTCGATCAAGTTTCTCTTCCCCAGAGATTGCATATTATCTCTCTCTGTATGAAACAGGCACACACATCTAATGTAAAAAGTTCATAGACATTATTTCGTATTCTAAATGCCTTCTGCTTGGAACAAGGTGTGTTTTACTGCATTCATTAGAAGCTTCAACTCTCACATTTGTACAGTGAAGTCTGAGATCTTAAAAGGAGCTAGTTACTTATGTGCTTCAGTGGATTTAATGGAGAGATGAAATTTCACAGCATAAACTTTCTTGTGAGCAGGGAGGTAAATAAAATTAAGTACTTTTAATCCAGACTGTGCATACTCTGTGAGTTGTGTTTGGTCTTGACCAGAGCGAAAAGCAAGAGGAGACTTGAGGAAAGAGGTGGAGGATGGAAGATAAACAGATTGTAAAGGTGTATTTGCAATTCAAAATATTATCCAAATGCTTAGCTATTGTGGGACAGAGTAGACTTTATAGACTTCATTGATCTAAATCATCTGGAGATTCATCCCAAGAAATTATGATGATGTATGTCATGTTCCTTGCAGAAAAAGTAGACTACTGATTTATGTTTTTACAGGTAGGGATAGAAAAGGTATAGCAAACACTTAACAAAAAAGATCGTCAGAATGAAAATCTGGGGTAAAGTGACCTTTGAGAGTAGGAAAGATAAACTGGAGCTCCAAATGCCTCTCACCACTTTTAATTTTTCCTGTGGTAAACAGGGACAGAGACAGGGTAATACAAAAGAGTGCAGAAACTATACCTGGCTGCTGGAAACCGGTCAACTAACCACTTCAGCAATGTCCCTTCTGTAAATTATCTGCACCATATTAGGGATTCAACGATGCAAAACTACATGAGGAAGCAGGAACCGTACATATTTAGTACACATAGGGCAATATGTAGTTTTTTATCAGTGTATCATACTATTTTTGTTAACACTGAAGGTGAAGGGCTGGTGCTTTACACTATGGAATTGATGTGTTTTGTTAGAACAAGTAATAAAATAAGTGACTACAAAATAAACAGTCTAAAACACATTGTTATCCAAAATACCATATAGAAAGTTGGGCATCTTATAAATCCTTTTCTAGGCCAACCATTGATTCCACAGCACAGATTAACTTTATGTTTTGTATTAACCTAATAAGGAGTAATCTGACCAAGCGCCACAGCAGCAGGATGCAAGGGTTAAAGAGAATATAAAGCTAGATTTTTTTGTAGCTTGGCTGAAGGATTCGGTGCTTATTCTGGTTGCCATGAAGCCTGGGACTCAGGGAGAGGACAGGATTGCTCATCTAGCCATGTACCTTGTGCTTTGGTCAGTTTGGGGGCAGATGCACACTTTGCATACCTGCTCCATTGATCAAGATGCCGTGTACAGTTCTAAAGATGTTTCCTCTGGTCATCTCTTTATCTGCCTTACTGAATCTCAGATTCTAGCCTCCTAAGCTGTGACTCTGAAACTGATACACTAGGCTTAGCATTAGGAATCTATTTTTAAAATGCTGATGCCTACGGACTCTAATGTTCCCACAGCCAGCACGCTAACATATCTTTACAACTATTCCAGCAGAGGAATTTTGCTTATTGGATTTATTCTACAGATTACTATGGTTCAGTGAGGGCCCCATGGGATGATACAAGTTTTTTTGTCTTCTGTGCTGCTCTTCTGTACCCCTCAATTGCTATACAGGCAGCAATAAAATTAAAGGTCCCAGGTCCTAGGGAGATACTATTTTGACTGAAATAACCAGTCAAAATAATGTGGATTTTTTTCTTCCCCTCCCCCCGCCACCCCAAGACAAGCATCTGCTTCCTATCAGAGCAAAGTATAGGCAGTCCTATATTTAGAGAAAAGAATCTTCATTTCTATTTCTTTTGTGTTTTGAGCAGTACCAATATCGTTATTTGCATTCATAACTATGTGGAGTCATTTAGCTCAAACTGGAGGATGTGGTGTTATTTAAAGTTTGTACATTCAAAATCCAGAGAAAGCTTATATTTAACACCAATAATTTTCCTTGCCAAATCATACTAGTGGGAAGTGTCACCTGGTAGGCCTTGGTCAAATGTTGCTTTGTAAAGGCCCTTGGCTTCCACTTGTAGTGACTCATAATACATAATAGTAAAGAATATGTGTCAGCACTGTTCTCATGCCTTGTCGCCCTGAGGAATGAATATAGATTTAGTAAATCCCAAAGGATTGTCAGGGTGATGGGAATGTTCTGAGCCACCTATTCCTCAGGGAATGAACAGAGAATATTTGGAGGCAGCCACACATTTCTATTCATCCAGAAGATAACCTGAAGTGTGACATCCTTGTGCTTTCTCAAAGGACAGAGGTTACTGGGCTTTCCTCTTTTTTGATGAAGATGAGTGTGAAGACGTGATATAAAATTTTCACAGAGGTGTAAATGGACAGATAAAAGCAGAGTTCCTGAGAACAACATATCGTCTAAATTATTTTATTCCTTTAATGACAATTTATAAAGGAAACCATCTGCTTAGAGAGGCAAAATTACCTATTTTCATGGAATAGTACCTTGCTATTATCCACACGTGATATGTAAAGTTGTAATGTGTTATTCTGATTTGTGAAATGCAGTTCTTGCCTCCGTTTTTTGCTGCTGTGGTAACAGCCTTGGTTAGGCTAAGGCCCAGCTCTTACACTTCAGCAATGTTGCAATGAGGTAACTGGCCAGAAAAGTTCCATTGAAGAAAGTGTGCATCAGGTGCAGCAAGATGCAGCTGCTGGGCTGGCTAGTCATGTCAACTCTCTCAGTACTCAGAAGCACAGCTGTCATTGGCAGGTCTGCAGGGCCTGACTCGGTATCATCTTCCAGTTTGAATCTCAGCTATAAGCCCTTTCCTTGTATTTTCTTCCAAAATTTCAGCTTTCTATTTTTGCAAATTTGGTTTTGCCACGGTGAGGAGAATCAATGGAGAGTTTGGAACCCAAATAATCTAGAAAAGTCCAAACACTGGCCTTTAGATGGCAGTGTGTACTTGTTGAATAGGAATTCTTACACCACAGGGTACATCTGTGAAGCAGAAACAATTTTCTAAGGTGGAACTGAGACGAGGTTATATTATTGAACTAAAATGAAGAGGAGATCTCACCTGAGATTCCACCTTATCAGAATTTCATTGTTGGCTGGCTGCATGACCTCATTAGTCATTAATTTCCACTCTCATGACCTTCATGTAGCCAGCCAGGTGGGCAGTGGTCAGTATAGAAACAATACCCTGATGGGAGCGCAGCAGAATATAGATGCACTGAAACTGCAGTACCATGCTTACAGTGTATGCTAAAATGTGGAGACAGCGCATTTCTCTGGTTATTTAGAAAAAGAATACAACTGAAATAAGTAGATGTTCTTGCACTTGTCATTGAGAAGCACTCTGCATTTATTTGGCACTTATAACAGTAGCAGCAGCAGCAGCAGCATTGCCCTTGGTGCTGATTTCTTACTACTCTAAAATGTCTCCTCTGAGCCAGAATACACTGGCTGTTGCTGATCATGCTGTGAGACACCTGCACTGGCTACTAGGCTTGTCATGACGCACAAAACCCTACCATCTTCAGCTTGACATTGTGCAAGTTATAATTATTCATCCAAATGAATATGTCAGAGCAGCAGCAGCAGACCTCTCATCAGAGCAAAAGAAAAATACATCAAAACATTATCAACCCAGCAGGAAGACAGGGACCATAAGGAAAATTACCCATTTTTAATATGGATGCCATAAAGCCATGTCTATTATTATACGGGGAGGGGGGGAAGAAAAAAAAAACCCAGCCACCCAACAACCCCTCAAGTTTAAAGTCCACGAGCACTGAAAAGAATCTGAAATAGGCAACAGCACACACAGGGGGGTGGGGAAAAAAAAATAAATCAATTACCTGAAATCTATTTATATTTTCTTTCATAGGCATTTCGTTTCTAATAGTGCAATTGTGTAATTTTCGTTAAGCCTTGTCAGTTTTTACATTAAAGATGACCAATAAATATTAAAATTTAAGACCTATCAGTATCAAAACTTCATGTTATTTTACTAGAAAATAAGTATAGTGTGTTCTTTTTCCCTTTTAGGAACCAAAATTTTCAGCCACTTCAGGACCTGTTAAATTCTGCTACCAGTGGTGTTTCAGCCTTATCTAAGCCTAACCCTTATTTTACCACGGCGTGAAGACTGCTCACAGCAGTGATTTCCGTGCATTTTGAAAATAAACACGATTTACACAATTACTACACACATTTTTTTCCAAGGAGCGTTAGGTTCACATCACCCGCACAGATAAGATCAATTTTCAGAAAAGACTGTACAACTAAAGCATTTCTGTCAGCATAACATGCAGGTTGCTGGTATTTGGTTCAGTACTGTAGCAGGCTATCTGCAGCTAGAATTAGTATCTCATGATTTCAAAACCAGGCCTTCAGTTACATACAAACATCTATTGTTCATGTTTTCAAATAGCCCACAGGTAATTCTAACTGTAAAAAGATTTTAAGATCTCAAGCATTAGAATGTCGTATTTTTAACATTAGATTTTTAACTTGGTTGTAGTGTTAATATTAATGTATTCGCTCCCATCTTTAACTTGTCAAAGAAGGCTGCTTCATATCATGTTTTTCAAGAACATTTCATTAAAACTTTAAGTCCAGCTAGTAGCTTTAAAATTACTAACAGTAAACACAGAGAAGCAATGACTGTCAAGGATATTTGAAATGTTGTTAATTTGAGGCAACATAAATTGCAAGGCTGTAAAATTTAATAGAATACTATTAAAAGTATGTATAAAGTTTGAGGTTAGAAACAGTACTTGAAATCTGGCCTGCAGTATATGGAATACAGTAAAATTTATGGGAAAAACATTATCTGTTTAAATTGTTCCAAACCATACCAGGCAATCAAAACCTAAAAATACATGTGAAACTAAATATATTTTTCATTTACAATGGTCCATTCTTGCAGTTATTTCCTCACATTAGAGGATCTGAGGCGACACACAGAACCTTGAGCTTTGCAGTCAAAATTATATGCCCGTCTTAAAGTTGTTCTGATGCAACCTTTCAGCCATGTTCCCTATGTAAATTTAGTACCATAAAGACAGGCTTTATTGATGGGTAGAAATCCTCACAAGAGTTACAATTATGAAATGCAATCATTTATGTAAAATCTATTTTCCTGAATTAAATGAAATTAAACATCACTTATTTTCTACAGATAATTTAAATTAACTTACATCTAAGTGGTCACAGTTAAATCCATTTATTCAAGTACAAATGCTCTACTAAGGAAAAAAGATACAAGAAATAATGCAAGAGAGACTAAAAAAAGAAAACGGCTTTTGGTTCTTAATATTAACAATATCAGTTAAGCTATGAAATCAGAATTCTATTAAGTACTTTCCTGTTGTTTTGATTGCAACTGAAAAAGTTTTATTATGTTACGAAAACTACATAGGATAACAAACTGGGGGGCTGCCCTTTTTTTAATGTCTGTCAACTTTAGAGGGTGCTCGTTTTCTGTAAGACAATCGTTTCTCATGCATGTATTTTCCCAGTATCACTCCTAAAGATATTTCAGCCATATGAACAGGTTAAAGAAAAAACCAGCCAGTATGAATGCAAAGCATACAACGTGCAAGGTATATCTATATGGCAAGGAAAATATTTAAACACTTATCATAAGGAATATGGAGTTCAGTATTATTACATTTACATAAGCATATATAAAAGTAAGATGTACACAGGGAAAAAAGCTGGAGTGAAAAAATAAAGTCCAACCCCTCATTACCACCTACATATTGGATATGTATCTCAGTTATGAAAAAAAGCAGCATAGTGCTGCAGTTTACCTGTGGTATCCAAGAAATAGCAAACTGAACAGGAAAATCCACAAGGCAATCTGGTGCTTCAGTTGGATACTGAGGGAGGGAAAAAAAATACAGCTTTGGTTTGGTTTTTTTTTAAGTGATTTAAAGTCAGACTAATACTGAGTTGCCAAATTTCATAACGAAATATGAGCACTGCAAGAATCTTGAGAACTTGGCTCTTAGAGGAAACAGTATGTAAAGCATTTTCAGAAAGTTATGAATGTTAATTATCATTTAAAGAAGAAATGTACATGTAAACAGGTTTTATATATCAGTTTTTAGTAAAGGCAGGAGAATTGTTTTTCTGTGTTCAGAAAGGCACATTAAAAAATAGCTTAAAACATCAAATATTTTAAAAAAAATTCTCCTCAATTACCTGTACCAGATAGGAAAGGTTAAAAAAAAAAATAAACAACCCTTTCATAAGTCAAGAACTATTTTTCATTTAAACTAGAATATTTGCACCGATTGGCAACATTTTTTGTTTTAAAAATGAAAGTAATCAGAGTAAGTACATAACTATTTAGAAAGAGATGAATAAACATACACCCAAAATTAAAAC
This sequence comes from Sagittarius serpentarius, assembly GCA_034782735.1. Lineage (NCBI taxonomy): Eukaryota > Metazoa > Chordata > Aves > Accipitriformes > Sagittariidae > Sagittarius > Sagittarius serpentarius. The sequence continues at coordinate 11,405,870 of JAVKLA010000081.1, forward strand.
AGCTCCCCACCCCCAACCCCCAATTAAAAGGTATCAGTGAGGAAATGAAAAAAATAGCTGTATGAAGAAAACTGAAGCTATAAAAGGTTTGATAACTCCAAAAATAACCACTGACTGTTCATTACACTAGTAAATCTATTGCTGTTCCGCATCCAATATGAAATCTGTGGAAAAAAAATGCTGGTTTCTGAAAAATAAAGCAGCAAAGGAAAGAAACAGCTAATTACAAATAAACTGTGTCCTTTCTAAGAGCACCTGTCCAAGATTTTATTCACCTGAGAAGTTGCCTCCTTTAGTTCTATGCAACCTTTCAAATTCTACCAATGACGTACCCAGCAGTTTTATAGAAATTGTGTTAGTATTGCATCAGCTGCCAACACAAGAAAATGTTACAGAGAATCTTATTTGGGGAGACATATGAAAAAGTCCCAGCTTCCTCACAGAATTAAAGAGAGCCAAGACACAGAAGGGAAGTTTAGCTGCGCTGCTTCCCATAACCATTCTCCATCCAAAGTAAACCTCTAGACATAGACACCGTCCTTATTTATCAGCCATCTGGCAATCAATTTATCAGAGTTTTTTATATGTGTCTTTATTTCACGTAAAATGTAATTCTACAGTAATTAGTTTCAAATTGTTCTCTATGGCAAAGAGCAAAAAAGAGACTTCGCTTCCCTAGAGCATCCATTCTTCATTGCTTGACTTCAGTCATAATCTAGTGGATTTATGATTTCACAGAAATTTATTTAAACTTGTTTTTTAATTTGCCTTCATTTGTGGTTTCTGTTAGGTATCCACTTTCTGAAGACAACTCCTACAACCTGAACATCTTGTGCTTTACCATTTTATCAAATCAGTGGCAGACAAGTTAAATAACACTGACAGAGCAAGAGAAGCGAAACAACTAATTTGGACAGGAGGTGGTTACAACTTCAAAAGGCATACCTATAAAAGCTGTTCCAGTTTCTTTTATTGTAGTGTTACTGTTCTTGTATTGTAGGCATTGTAGTGTTAGTGGTTTTGTACTGGAGGTATTATTTTTCATGAAATACTTCAATGTTTGCATAGAAATAAACTTGTTTTCAATGTATAAAAGTATGCCTAGAACAAACTAAGTCAGAACAATTTTTCCGTAGGATTGGTTTTAGGACTACCTCATTTAAATCCCAGCAGCACTAGCCAATTATGTGTTTACTTTCTTGGTAAGTAAATTCATTTTATGCAGTCTTTTGTAGGGTGCCTTTGAACAAGTGCTTACAAACAGATTCTACTAACTTTTTATTACTTAAAAAAAAAAAAAAACCACCACAAAAAACCTACAGCACTTTTTCCCTGCATTGTTAGTCAAATTTTCTTTAAGAGCACAATACTGTACTGTGCATCAGATAACTGCCAAGACCTAAGCAATGATGATTCTGTACATATGTACATAATGTTTTTAGACCTTGCAGAGTGAAATCCTATATAAAATAAGGTGATTCCCCAGAAGACAGTATTTTAAAATACTATACCAGAGCATATCAAGGACATCATATGTTACTACAGTTACGTTCAAATGTGTATGTCAGAAATCATCCTATTATTCTTTAGAACAATTTAAGCAATTGTTAAACAAAATATTTACATTGCATTTTTGAGCATGCAGCTAACTTTACGTAGAAAAAGTATTTTCACAACCCTTGCCAAATCATTCAGATTATTACCAAAGCATCTTGAGTACTATGTGGCATGCAAATTCTTGCAGTGGCCTATTTGAATTCTTGGGATCTGAAATGGCCGAGCACCCAACCCACTTCTCATGCAATACAAAATGAAATCTGATACATAAAACACAACGTGTTTGGTTTCAGACTTGCAGAGATGCATGCTTTGTTTTCAGAAAACTTCCCTAGTCATTTATTTAAATTGTGAATGGGTAAAGATTTCTAGACCAGGCATTTTTCAACCAAATAAATCGGAAAACTATTTCACAAAATGTAATCTAAGCATTAAACAATATATCCTCTTAAGAGATTTAAGCCTAATCATTTACAAAAGTCAAAATTGTGTAGCACATGATTTGGCTAACATACCTAACTATGCTATGACCATTCTCAATTCTTCCCAGTTTAAATTGATTGCCCCAAGTTTCCAAGGCACTTTACAAGTGCAGTTTATAGAGAGCAAGTGTTTTGACAGGACAGTTCCTAACACAAAGCACATTAAGAGAAGGATAACAAGTGGAAACATTTGACTGTGCTTTAAGGAAAAGTCCTCAAAACACATGCAAACTCTTAAGAATGACAGCAAGGGAATATTTAGGGGATTATCTGGATACACATGGTAACTTTATGAAAAAGAATTTACTAAATCACTTATTGAAGACTTTCTTCCTGAAAACATTGTCAGCAGGCTCATAAACTCATTTCACTGTATGGCATCCATGAGGACAAGGCTGAACAAACCCATCTGCCAGAATACAGACAAGAGCCAGCAATATATTCTGGGGAGGAGAGCTTTAGCTCACATACTGATCTTAATCAAAGAAACAGCATAACAAAAATAAAAATACTTTTAAAGCAGGTTATCAGAAGAAATCCCTTCAAAAAAAACACTGCAGCAGTCTTTTCAAATGTATTAGATACGTACATGAAGGAAAATCAAATCCCCATGTCACCAAAACCATGTTTCACATATAAATTTTCTCTTGTGGCAAGCTTAAATGCCAGACATGGTTTAAAAAGGACAAGCAATTGATCCTTCATCATAACAATCACTTGGAAAAAAAAAAAAAAAGACTGATGATTACTCATTACAATAGACAAGCTGGATAATCTAGTCTCTTTATTAGACTATACCCTTAGTTGTTAGATGGTGCTTTCTTCTGCTATGAGGAGTTGCAACTTCAGATATTTTATTACTATAAAGAAAATACACAAGTTTTTACAAGAACAGAAAACAGTAATCTTGATTCCCCTTACAGTACAGTGATATGTTAAAGCTAAACAGAACCAGCCAATGCCCAAGTGTAATAGTGTTTGACTGTGGCAGCTGCTTGGTAAAAATGGGTATTGCACTCTGGTTTTTTTCCGCACTTTTATACTTCCAAATAGTTAAAATACTTTAACTTCAGTTGCCATAAAATCAAGAAAAAACTTACGGGCAACAGGCTGCACTTAATTTCCAGTGTCATACTAAGTATGGGATAGCAGCTCCCTTATAAACAACAACAATACAGTCTCATTACTCTCCTCGCACATTAAATAGACCATAATTGTACTGCCTATTTTTTCCATCAATGTATTTAGTAACAGACTGACTAGCAAATTAATGATGCCTTCGTTACTCTGTGCAGGTAGGATGGTTTTAGTCTTTTTTTTTTTTTTTTTTTAATGTACTTGTCCTGGTTTCGGCTGGGATAGAGTTAATTGGCTTCCCAGTAGCTGGTACAGCGCTGTGTTTTGCGTTGAGTATGAGAAGAATGTGGGTAACACCCTGACGGTTTCAGTTGTTGCTAAGTCGTGTTTAGACTTAAGTCGAGGACTTTCCAGCTTCTCCTGCCCAGCCAGCAAGAAGGCTGGAGGGGCACAAGAAAGCTGGGAGGGGACACAGCCGGGACAGCTGA
>JAVKLA010000081.1:11409675-11451260 GCA_034782735.1 Sagittarius serpentarius
TATTAGTGTCATTGTTAGTTTCTTCCTTTCTGTTCTATTAAACTGTTCTTATCTCAACCCACGAGCTTTACTTTTTTATTTTTCCAATCCTCTCCCCCATCCCACTGGGTTGGGGGGAAAGCGAGTGAGCAGCTGTGTGGTGCTTAGTTGCTGTCTGGGGTTAAACCACAACACCACTTTAGTACTGTTTGGGAATCGAGGTTGCTTTTTCCACAGGCTCCTTTTTCTCTTCTAAGGTAAAATTAGCTTGTCGTATGTAAAACTAAAAAACTCCTAGTATTTAAAGGAATACAGAATGCCTGTGAGGGTGAAATTTAATCTTACAATACCATGCCCAGTCCTCATCTCTTCAAGTTTTTTACTCCAGATGATGGACCAAGGATAGTCCCAAACAACTTTTGAATCCACTTTTCCCCCTGATTTTATGAAGACAACAGCTATTACCATACAATTGTCACCATGCATAATTTCCAATAAGAGATTTATGCCTTGAAATGAGAAATTCTATGAAGACACATTGCAATTTGAGTTCTAAGTATCAGGAAGAATTAAAATTTTTCTGCTTGCGCACACGCCATGGATTTGCTTTGCAAGCACTGTCAAAATCAGCCAATTATTTAGACTAAAAAGAAATAATTTTTTTAACATAAGGAACTCACTTCTGTAGTCAGTTTTTCATAAATCTTTATCTCTATGGCTTTAACAGTAAGACTTGCTAAAGAAGAAACGCAACATCCTCTAATTCTTGTTATATGCATAGTCTCTGGATGGAGTGATAATGAATGGAAAGTCTCCCAGATGGCTTTGTCTGTAATCCAGTAAAAGAACTGCAATATCATAAAGTGTTTTTCATGTGATGCACAATTTCATATGAAAAGATTCTTGGATAACCATAACGCAATATTAATTTTAAATATAGTTAAAGTCTGAAAACTCTCTATAAAAAAAAAATTCTCAGACACCCCCCCCCCTTATCTTGCAGAACAGACATACTAGCAAACAAACCAACTCTCCAAAATCCTTACGAATTAACAAAAATCCATTTATTTCAAGGAAGCCTTAAATATTTTCTTCCACATAAATTCACCTTTGCATTTAACTTCAGAGTCATGAGATGTTGTCGACCACAAGAGTCTTCGGCTTTTAGCTTGATTGTGGTAAGACCAGTATCCACATATGTGACTCTGAAAGGGAAAAGAAAACTCTAACAGCATTGTAAGAAGTACAGTTTGAAATGTCTGCAATGCTCTTATTAGTCTGTTACAATATTAATCAGAGGAAGTCCTAGATGCCAACCATTTCTGCTGTTCTAGATTTACTGCTGTTAATACGCCAGTCTACTGCTTAATGCAGTCATATATCTTTGGGTTATTTACAATGTGTGTCAAGGCTCATGCTGTGGTCAGTGAGCACTGTGTTTCAGTTTTCCATCACTGGAACCTTTGACACACACAGCATGTTCCTGTCAGCCTCTACTTATGTACACATTAAACTTCCTGTCAAATCTTTGATCCATTTCTGCAGTTTCTTACTGTATGAGACTTTTATGCTCTTGATTTGCTTTTCTCTTCAATGAAGTTCTCTTTTATTATCAATACTATTATTGTGGAAAATTCAGTGGATATTGGTTCATATTCTGAAATTGATTTTCTGCAGAAAACAGTACCCAAACAAGTACAAAATGAGTTATTTATGATGATTTGCCTTTGTTTCATGGCAGTTTTACACAGTATACATGCACCCAAGCAAGTAGCAAGTACATACTAAATGTAAATAAGTTTTAAAACTTCTGACATAATCACTGACTCTTTGCTTAAGATGTCACTGATCTGTGCTTCCCACAACAATGAAGATGAATGCAATTGTAAAATACATTGTTCTCTAGAAATATATTCTGCTGAATAGCTTCAACAACTGCCAAAAGGGTTCAAACTTCTTCATATATTTACCAGTGAACTGGGCATGTGGATATTTTGGCATTTTTACTATGTCACTCTTGTGTAAAGATACAAAGCAGTCCAAGATTATTGTACAACTTATCACCTAGACTGATGGAAAGGCCTATCAGAGTTCAAAGAAAGCCTCTGCTTGCTGGCCTAAGTAACATGGGTTTGCTTTTTAAACCATTACATACTAGCCCAGTCACTCAGGCCAGCATGCTGGGAAAAATGGTTCTCTTTCAAGTGAAACTGGCAAGAGAGCTGTAGAAGCCTGTACAAGAAAAAGCAGACATACACCAAAGGGTGTGCACATTCCTAGGAGGGAAGTGAAAAGAAGAAAAGAAAGTTATCTACATAAATGACATAGCCTCAATATGAAGGACCTGAAAAATACAGATAGAAAAAGCAGTAGTGGTAGTAAGTAGGGAAGAGATATATAATTTCATGTTTAATGCTGATTAACTTTAATGCAATATTAAATAGTCCTACAGATTCCTGGGAGTATTTTGAGACTCCTTTTCTCCACAGCCGTTGAAAGAAATACAAGTCTTGATAAAAGTATAATTCAACTGTAGTCAATTAAACTCAATTTATTTAGAAGGAATTGGAGCATTCTTCCTCTAATTGGGGGGGGGGGGGGGGGAATCATTACTCCCGCTTTTTTCAAACTTTACCTCAAAATTTTATCACAGAATTTTATAAAGATAAGAAAATACCTATATCCCACATCTCCGTCTCCTGTTGCCTGGAGTGGGGAAATCCTAAACCAGCAGCTAAGGCACAGTTTGGTTACTGCAATAAAACATACAGCAGTGTCCAAAACAAAGCACAACTGGTGCCTGCATCAATGCACTGTGAGGTTAGACAGCAAAAGAGAACGGAAAAATTAAAGGGATGCAGTCAAGACGTTTAGGATTTAAAATTATGTGTTCTGACAGTCATTCTGTTTGGACCACTTCACTCTTGAGGTGCCAGAAAGGTAGAGATTATTTTAGTTTAAAATCAAACATTTTTGCAGTTCCTTACGCTATACTGGGTGAGAGGGAGCAAGATTTAAAAAATATTTTTATTTCTTAGATAGCAATGGACAGATCTAAAAATTTATTTCTGAAATCCTTAAGAGCTCAGTATATTCACAATTAGTTTAACAACCCCAGAGCCTCTAAAATAAACATATATACATGTGTGCACCTATTTAGATATTTAAAATATAAATACATGCACACCATTATCTCAAAAATATAGTGACAATGATTATGCTCAATCATATTTGTAAAGTACCTTCACATTCAGTTTTATTGACAGTGCAAATGAGACAAAGTTTAAAAAAAAAAAAAAGCATTTGGAAAAGGTGGTACGAGCACAAACAATAGCTACTTGTTTAATTATGTATAGAGGGATACATCATAAAATTATTTTCAAGTTCTGTCTGTTATTCAATTTTTAACATATTTTTATTTTTAGAATTCATATTCATACTGAGCTTGGAAATAACAGGAAAAACACTATAAAAAACCATTGATCATCACCGCTATGAAGTGCCACCATAATCCAGACCAATCTGGAAATTCTTATGACTTGTATTTAATTTTGACTTCAACAACTAGCCGCTAGTAGAAGACAACTATTCAAGCTAAGCAACACACCTTTTAAGTAGTATTCATTACAAACCATATAGTTGGAGGTTTTTTTAGGAAAATGTTCTCTTCCCTTTCAAACTTTTTCACAAACAGGAACACCAAGGAATAAAAAAAATCCTCAGACAAGGGGCATACAGGGTTGAAGAATGCCCAGAATGAAAATTTCTTAGCTAGCCTTCCTTCTTCTCAACAGAATGTAAAAACAGTGAACTGCGTTCCATGGAATGAAGGAGTATTCACTTTTCCGTTTAGGACAGAAAAAAGGAACTCAGTAGCTTTGTGGCTACCCGTTCTGTAACGTCACTCTACCATTCTTTGGATAACAAGAGATGAAAGGGTCAGTTCCGTAAGACTGGAGAAAGTTGGACAACGCTGTAAAAGTCGTATGAACTTCTTCTTATGATTCTATAATCAAATAAGGAATTGTTTACATAGATGATATTTCAGTTACATAAACCTTCATTCCTCTGTAGGCTCCATCATTTCATCACATAGAAAAAAATGGAATGACCATAAAGGTGGAAAGCCTCAGTTAAATCTCTGAAGTACTGTAATTCAGCATAACACACAAAAATGATTGAGAGCACATGACAAGGCAGGATTCCCTTGGAAATGGAGAAGGCAAGAGGAGGAGATACTTTCTGTGAAAAAACTTGGCAAGTATCAAGCAGAAATGCATTGAGACTTGAGAGATCATGACTCACACCATGGACTTGAGATACTAGCAACCTTTATGAATCCACATGAGGGTGATAAGAGTCCTACGAATGTTTTATAGTTGATAATTTACCTTCCCAAGACATTGTCGTTGAATCAACTAGCAAGATTATGAGGTAGTATTAGAAGAGCCTTTCCTATAGCTTAATACTACTACACGTCCTCTCTCCCACCTCAGCTGATTAGGTTTGTGCTGGTAATTTTCCATGTTCTTAAAATGAAGGAAGTATCCTCCTTTGAACTCCTCTGCTGTTAGGACAGCACTTAAGTGTTGGAAATTTGGTACAATTTGGTAACCTGTTGAACGGTGACTTTTGTGTACAAGTATTTGAATACGAAAGCATATTCACCCTCCCTCATACCTAGATTAGGTCAAAGAATCAAGTTTCTGTATCACAGAGAAAGTGATTATACCTAATCACACCAGCCTGCCCATTTGCAATCTTCATTACTGTTTGTACTTTCAGCGGTTTAAGAAGAAAGAGGTGTAAGATCACTGCAGATAATGTCTTCAATTTGTTTCTGAGAAACTTCACATATTCCTTAGATGAAAGCCATTAGAACACACTAAATTTGTGCCATACCTGAGAGCTTCTTAACTCACTTCAGAGGTAAAGCAACCACAGCCGATTGCTTTGATTCTCCTTCAGACAAAATATTCTTCAGTTTTTCAGTTGGATTTGGATGCAGTCAGCTTCCAGCATGACCCAAAACTCACTAAGAAAAACTAAATCTAGGGTCCACAACAAATGAGTTCTTTTTTTAAGAAAAATCCTGATATATAAAGCTGGAGGCTTCTCAAGATGTGAGCAGTGATTGATCCTTACTGCCAGTACTAAACACAGGCTTAGTTTTGTGCTTAAAGACCATACCAGGATGTTTTTAACTGACATGCAAATATGCATCACCTGCAACACAAAATCAGTCTAGGTTAAGAGGCCTTCTTAGTAGTTCATTATACTGTTAACAGCACACTAAAATTAGAGGTGTAACTTACCAATGTACTTCAAATCGCCTCTGTAGGTTATTCTCCTTCCAACTCATAGTAACCCAGGTATGATCGATCCTCTATGTACAGCCTAGCCCTTTGATTAATGATTGACTTCCCCAACCAAAAAAACCCCAATCAGAGACTTTATCTGTAACATAAGTCAACCAAGAGGTGTATGTTTAGTGAATTACATGACTACACTGGACAAAAGCACAGCATAAGTTGTGTGTCTACATGAAGACCATTTTTGCCTAAAAAACGGGTCAAATTCTGCCCTAGAAGCATGCTCTCTGGTAAAAACACTGATGTGCTTTTTAGTAATAAACCACTGGATGTTTTGTATGTACAGCAAGTCAGAAGAAATACCAGTTTTGAAACAAGCTACTAAATTGTATTTGCAAAGTGTATTTTTAGTATATTTAGCTGTATATTTATATATCCAACTATAAATATAGTACATTTTATACATTTATATCTTTAAAGTATATTTATTATGTGTCAGTGTCTGTTTTGCTGGCATAGGCTTTTTGAAGGTTTTGGGGTTTTTTTCATTTAGGAGAGCGGGCATGATTGAAAATCTATTTTCCATGCGTTTAGGAAATTTTAACTAGTATACTCACACCTGATTCTGAGAAATTTGAATAGAGAATGTCATCACCTGGCACAACTACACAGTTAATAATGGAAATCACTGAAAAAACTTCAACTGATTTAACAAGGATGTTTTAAATCTTTAAATAAAAGTAGGCCTTCAAAGCAAATTCCTACTTAATGTTAATCACGATATTTTTTTATATATAAATCAGGTGAGAAGACTCAAAACTATTCTTTAACCCAAGGCTTCTTTATTTCATTTAGCAAAATAAACACTTGTTAAAGTTAAGTTACCATCCAAGACTAAGGTAAAAGTAGATTTGTGGTGTTGAAAACCACAAATGTAAATTTTTTTTAACTTTCATTTTTACTGAAACTAAAAAAATTGCTTCTCATTCAAAACTCTTCAACATCACACAGAACCTTTTGCCTTAACCCCTTGAAAGATGGCACTGTGAGATTAATTGCATATTATTAAAGACAGCCTTCAAATATATTTCCTTAATGCCTCCCTACACAGAAACAACTACCTTCTTCAACCCCATGGAAGTCTCCTGGAGGTTCTAGGGGAAAGGATAGCCGTCAGTCTATTCCAGGCTCTCTGCTGGAGAAGTAAAAGACTCAGTATCAGAGAACTTGCCAGTAGTGGCACATGTGATGGCAGTTAAAGCCTTTCAAGTAAAAGTCTGCAAAACAGGAAGCTTTGCAGATTTCTGAAAAACTTCCACATGGACCTTGTCTACTTGATCACAACTGTGTTCTTTCAGGTTTCTGTAAGAGGTAGGAGAACAACTTTGTTTTCCTCTGTAGGGGGTGAAATTAAATTTGTTCTATGAGCTCATGTGAGACTATATGGGACTGTGAATAATATAATCTGTTTGCACTTATTCAAGACCCTAATGAGAAGGCATCCAGAGGCACCTATGTGTATATTTCATTCTTCAACAAAGTCAAATATCCTTTGATAATGTGACATTCTTTCCCATGGTATTAAACCAACCATTTTCTTGGGGTGAAAAGATTCATTTCTAGTTCTCTTTCCCCCAGAAAAAGAGCTGAACTGTCACTTCTTGTTCCAAAGATACTCAACTTTTAATACAGCACACACATGAAACCATGTTCTTGGGTGCACTAAGTCTCCATCCTCAAGTGATACAGTTTATATTTGTGCAGTAACCCACATTTTTCCCCCCATGGAGATGTCCCCTGCTACCCCAAACATGATCTGCTTGCACAGTTTTTGGAGACTAATTAATGCTTTTCATTAGCCCTCATTGCTGTTTGAACCCATCTGGGTAGCAAACAAAATATATATATGTTTCTCTCTATAGGTGTTGCAAAAAGCTGGCTGTTTTGAAGTTCTGGATTTACAGCTTTCCAAATTCTCCCCTCCACTCACTTATTTTTTTTGCAGATTTACCTTTTTGTGGATTAACTATGTTATTCCTATGTCTAAGGAGATCCTTGTGCTATAGAGAGCAAGATAGAACTGTTCTTTAAAAATAATTATTCTAGTTCTAAGAAATGTATGAACTGTTTTTATGAAAGCATAAAGGTACATGATGATCAACCACAGCACATGGGAATAGTCAAAAAAACCTGTACAAAGTAGGGAAAAGAAGGAAGAAAAAGGAGACCTGTAAAAGTTGTATTAAACATATTTGCTATGCCAATAGTTTACAGGTCAAAGAAGAATTGATTTCTCAGTAGTAGCATCTCACCTTTCAGCTCAGTTATTTGAGACTGAAAGTATACCTTCAGTTGATACAGGTTTGTTGGGCTTTTTAAAGTTAAAAACAAAGCAGCAGAGCTTTTAAAGGAAAACCAGTTTCTGAACAGGATAAATTAACAAGTACATTTGACATGTTCAACTCACAAATACAAAAGAAGAACAGATATTCTAAAGATAATGTCTGGTAAGAAATAAAATAAACATACTTATTCCAACCCAGTACTTCTAGATCTCTGACAAGACAGGAGTAGTATTCTGGAGGCCGTGGTATATGCAGGTCTTGTGTATTCTTTAAAGCAATTTCCTATTTAAAATAACATTAAAAACATCATTAAGAGAGATTTCAATATTTTTGCATCTATTTGGTCATGTGATTTTTGCAATTCATTCAAAAATATTAAGCTTATGTAAAATTAACTGTGCACTGCATTTGTTTTGTTATAGCCTCCAGCTACAGCAGACAAAAGCCGTTTGGTAAATTACTTCAGATACTGGTAATGAAAACATCTGCAATTTAAAAAAACCCCCCACAGATGTTGACAACATAGTCTTCAGATGCAAATATCAAATGTGCCTCTTTTTCAGGTAATAAATTTCAAGTCAAGCATCTTGACTGAAAGAACATCACAAAAGAAAGTTCTATTAAGCCCACAGCTGTCTCCTGGGCTCCACAGCCACAAAAGATGACACATATATGAAATCCCCCATGCTATTTTTAAGTAGCTATATACAACTTTATATAGCAATTAAAAAAAAAGTCAGTTTCTCAGTTTTAACATCATAGGACCCCAGACAGTAAGTTATACTACAGATACTCATCAAGTATGTCCTGATGCCTCCAGAAGAAATTTTTATCAAAAAGGTAATGCCACTTTACAAAGAAAAATAAAACCAAAACACTTGTTCCACATTCGTGTTGTGCTACTTGTTCTTTAAAAGCGTACTTAAGTTAAAATTATGCTTACAGGACAAATACATAAAATTTATAATAAATTAGTAATTTAAAATAGATTTAAATAAAAAACATAAATAGAATTAATAATAACATTTGTATGAGAATCATTTCCGCCCAGTTCTTCCACAGTGTCTTCTGTTGTTTTTACTGTCTGCACTGAGGATCACTATTTTACTATTTTGAACACATCATACTTCCATAGCGTTCTCATTTTCTGAGTGCTTGTGTATCCAGGCAAATAGATTGGAATAACTATTGTAAAATATTCCAAAATAGCCACATATAGATATTCTTATTTAGTCCTATTCCAAGCATCTTTGCCTGGTTTAGTGTAATCCAGTTTGGCAGGGACTGAACCAATACTGAGGAAAGGCATTCCTGGTGTAGAGCTGTAATACCAGGAGTATGTTTTTGTTGTTGCTTTGAAGAATACTTACTGTGTTTTATTTCTAACTTAAGTTAGGTTGTAGGGGAGTATTCTTTGCCAAGAATGCTCATAGAATAATGTTTTACTAACAGACAAGAAATTGTCAGTTTCATGTTGTTAACTAAAGACTTTGCTACTCTTCAATGCCAGATTAGAAAAACTTTTGAAAAAGAATAAGCAGCAGTCCCTGAACTATAAGAGAAGCTTTCTGCATTTATTGGTCAAATTGTCACACAGGTGAAAGCACCTTCAGCAATCCACCGACTGTATAATCCTTTGTGTGATGATAAGCCTTCTTTACCGTCTGGACAATACCAGGAATTCCAAGAAAACAACTGTAGAGGATGGCTCTACACCGAGGTCCCTTGCCAGGATTTCAATTTTTCTATAATAGTGCAATTTCCAGAGAATACAGTTACTTAAAATCCTAAAGGATATTTATACAAATATTACATGCACAGCATACATACAAACTTACCTCTACTTAAAACCGTAAATCCATCTACCAAACAGTAAACTATAAAAAACCTGAAAGTAAAACCCAAAGCTATAAGAAGATCCCATCTCCCACATACATATTCCATCACTTACCAAAATAGTTTTCAGCTCCACCATAAAACTGACAAGATCTGGACAGCTGTGCAACCTCTGGAAGGAATACAATATCAGTTAGTTTTCTTCAACTCATAACTTTTAGTGGTAAACAATTTCAGTCTAACTATCTATTTTTCTAGTATTGTCAAATCAATTATCATTAAAAAAACCAATCATATAACACGTTTAAATAATTCAGTTACAGAACAAATCTCCCAGAGTGCAGAAAACTTTACTGAAAATTAACCACCACCTTTGTCACATCAGTCACATTACGCATGTATATAGTTTATGAAGACTTCACACTTTATGTATTTATGAAGACTTCAGTCTTCAATAAGAACAAAAGCTTCAGAATCACTCAAAAACATTTCTTGGTTCATTACATTTTCTTTAGGAATTCTCCAGACCCATCCACTTTTAGATGCTGTACATGATAAAGGATCCTTGTCTATCTTCAGATGCGGTACATATTTACACTTCCATTTCCTCAGCTCTGTATCTGTGTTTACTAGCAACTCACAATCCTTGTTCTACAAAAGGGTGCCCAGTCTGTAAGATATAGTGTCTCAACTAGCACACGTGGCAAAGATGCCTTCTTAGAAACAAAATACGCTTTGTGACTGCAGGGCTGTTGTACTCTTGCTCCAAAGTTCCTTCTGGATAGGGAGGTTTAACTTGGATTCCTTGACTGTCTACAAGAGGGAATGAGCTAGATCTGTCAATAATTAAGGTGAATTCTGTTCTTTGCATTATGAACAGTTTGTAAAAAATAAATATATAAAAATGAAAAAAAAAAAATCCGTTTCTAATTGAGAGATTAAAGAAAACTTCCAGTAAAATGTCAGCAGCCATTTATTAAAAATCATTCTAACTCAATCTTCAAAAAAATAAAATAATTCACTAAATTCTATCCATGTCTCTCCAGATTGACCTGCAAATCCTCAAGCATTTCAAAACAAATCTTGGCTATACAATGAAAGGAGAGTTCTTTAACACTTTTACAATAAGTGTATGAGTTAAGCTTTTCAGAATTATTATAAGTATATGTTAAACAGAAAAGGTTTTAAAAGTTGTATACCTGCTTTAAAATATGCCGATATCCATCCAGTATCTTCTTTAGGTGCCAGCTACACTCCATCCTAGACAAACAGTATTTTGTATAAATTCTAAAAATCATGTACTGTGAATTTAAAAGAGATCAGAAAGTCTGCTAAACAACAACATAAAAGTTTTTCTTAAAAAAACCAAAGAAAACAAACAATACTTCAAAGTTTCTTTGAGTTTCATACTCATAGTTATTTCAAACTTTCAAATGTCACTATCCCAAAGCCCATTAAAAATTAAGCATTTACCTACAAAAACCTGTTCTTTGCCGAAGACAACATAAGTCTTGCAAGCTAATACGACTTCATAAAATACACCAATATTTAAAAATCATATCCTGAAAATGTCAAAGTTAACCTATAATGCAGTTTTAAGTATCCGACCTAGAATGTAATAAAGCTATTGAGTACCACATCTGTTCACAGTTCAAAGCAGGCTGGCCTAGGCAGAAGTATGGAATACAATGTTAGAGACTAATCCATGTATGTGTGTGTACACACAATACATCCCCCCCGCCCCCATATTACTATGATAAAACACTCACAGTAATAAGAACTGCACTTTTAAAGAGAAGTTGGGTAATGCAAATTAATACATATTAACAGCAAAGAGAAAATGAAGTTAAAAAAGCTATGCTAACCATCAAATACATAATGGCTTAAATTTATAACTTTGGACCGAATTTTCTCTTTCCCAAATGGTGACATATAAGTAATCTGATTTAAATGAACAATTTTTTTCCAACTACACTGATTTATATATAAATACAACCAATTAATTATAACAGGTTTCAAAGTTAATTAACTACAAAATATTTTGATATAGGCAATGTTTATTGTCAGCATTTATTAACCCTAATGCTGTACAATTTTGTTGCAAGGTTAAGCTGAAACCAGTAAGAATTAATTACCAACACTGATATTGGAAAAAAGAAAAATTCATATGCATAACCATCATTGCTTTTATCAAAATAAACTTGTTACATACACTTACAAATTGCTTTCATAAAACTATCTTACTTTGCATTTTTCAGTTGAAAATCCATTGGTAACAGTATCCTGATATGGAAGTCTCTACCCTTGAAAATAAACATTTAGTTAATAGGAAGGTCAGCAAAGAAAAAGATTAGACACTTGTGGGAAGCATTCCCCATAAGATCAGCTACTGAGAAAGAAAGTTTGTCTTATCTGACTTTCAGGAGTATTATTCACAATTTCTTTCTTTAGGAAAAAGCTGCATGAGTGACAGGTAGAAATAATGCTGATATTAATTCCGAAGTTGAACTACTCTTGACCTCTAACTCACAGAATTCAGTGAAAACTCTTCAGCGCATCACATTTCATAAAGCAAAAATAACACCTTTCAGAAGGAGAAGTAAACATCCAAATCTGGACAAAAGCAAGAAATATAATTTAATCCAAGTCATGATGAAGTACATGAAAGTCTGTCTTCAACACAAGTAAAAGTCAAAACAGACTCCTATCATAAAAGTACTACCCTAAAAAGGAACTTGGGCACTGATCCACAGTACATGAACCTTCACTAGTGACCTGGATGATGCGACAGGATGCACTCTCGCTCAGCGAGTTGGCAGAGGATACAAAACTGGGAGGAGTGGTTGATAGACTCTGTAATTGTGCTACCGTTCAGAGGGACTTCCACGGGCTGAGGAAACGGGCTGACAGGAAACTCACGAACTTAAGAAAGGAAAGTGCAAAGTCTTGCACCAGGAGAGGATTTGCCCCATGCACCAGCACACGCTGGTGGCTGACCAGCTAGAGAGCACCTCTGCAGAAAAGGACCTGGTGGTCCTCGTGGACAAGATGTCGACCCTGAGCCAGCAATACAGCCTTGCAGCAAGGAAGGCCAACAGCCTTGTGTGCTGGAGCATTTCCAGCAGGTCAAGGCGGGTTATCCTTCCCCTCTGCTCAGCGCTGGAGAGGCACACCTGGAGTGCTGGGTCCCCAGTACAAGAAAGGCATGGACATATTGGAGTTAGTCCAGCAAAGAGCTTTGAAGGTGACTATGAGCTTGAAGCACCTCTCATACGAGGAGAGACTGAGGCAGCTGGGACTGGTTAGCCTGGAGAAAAGGCGGCTCAGGGTGTGTCTTGCCAGTCTGTGCAAATACCTGATGGAGGAGGACTAAAGAAGGCATAGCCAGACTCTGAGTGACACACACTGACAGGATGACAGGCAATGGGTACAAGTTGAAACACAGGAAATTTCACTTAAATACAATGAAAAAAAACCTTAGTGAGGGTAGTCAAACACCAGAACAGGCTGCCCGAGAGGTTGCGCAATCTCTGTGTTTGGAGATATTCAAAACCAGACTGGACATGGTCTTGAGTAACCTGCTCCAGCTGAGCCTGCCAGAGGGCTTCCAGAGGTTCCTTTCAACCTCAGTGTTTCTGCGATGCTCGCAAGCAAAAAACAAGAAACCTGTTTCAGAGCTGAATATAGCCCCTTGGCACATCAGTTGCTTCCAAACTCCTCCAAAGCTGATGTTTGCTGTATGCTTAAATTAAGTGCATAACCTCAGACTTTGCTACATTATGGCCTTAACTCTAATCAAAAAATCACATCTGAGAACAGATGTTCGCACTTGCATCTTAAACTTCCCATTAACTCCAGAATGCATTCTAACACACAGAACATTTCAAAAGTTGCATCTTTTAGAGTAATGCAAATATAAATGCACGCTCGCAAATGTCTTGTGAAAGCTGAATATGAAAGTCATCAAAAACCTTCCTGAATTTTGACTGCTAAACTACATTTTTGAAAATGCAAGTGTGACACAGCCCCTGTCTTTTGACTTTTACAGGAAGAAAATCCCACGCTATTTTTAAATGAAAATACACCTGTTAAGAGCTGTTTCGGTGGTCTGTGTGCACGCCCCTGTGTGATATTTTAATGAGCCACGGCTGTAGCGTCACTGCATAGTGCCTCTGATAGCAAAGTTTGCTTAAGAGCTTCCACTCTCAACCTGGTTTAGGTGCTGTTCTTCTCCCGGCATTGCAATTTAGCACACCCTCAGAGAGATGACGCAGCTGCTTAAGCTGAAACCTCATAAGCACAGTAAGTGAAAGGAAGATACCCGCAATTAGTCATTCGCTTCAGCCTCTACCCTAGGCCAAGAGCGCAGGCACATTGAACCTGCCCCCCAAAAAAAACACTTGCCAGCACAACAAATGCAGCCCACAAGCCATCCGCGAGACCGCGCCGCCAAAACACGAGCAATTCCGCGTGCACAAACAGCGCAGACCCGCGGGGCCGCGACGCCGGCGCCTCTCCACAGCACCCTCACGGCACACGGCAGGGAACCGGGCGCAGGAAGGCGCCGCAAGCCGAGGTGCCCCGCTACACCCCGCGGCGTTTCCTGCTCCACAAACCCGGCGGCTCCGCGCTCGGCCGGGAAGCTGCCGGCAAGCTGCCGGCCCCGGCAAGGGGCGAGGCGGGAAGCGCTCCCCCCTCACGCGGACCCGGTCACGGGACTGGCCGCCCGTGCAGGCCTTGGAGGGAGCGGGGGAGGCTGACGCGGAGTAACGGCAGCCGGCCAAGCAGCGCGCGGGCCCCGATACCTGCGCGGTGACGAAGCCCTCGTAGGCCGTCCCCTCCCGGTTCTGAGGCAGCAGCAGCGGGCACTGGCGGAGCAAGGCCCCCGAGCCCGCCATGCCGCGCCGCTCCTTCCCGCCCGCCGTCACGGCCGTTCGAATCCGACGCGCCGCCGGGTGAGGCCCCGCCCCCGACAGCAGACGGCGCACGCGCCTGAGGGGAAGGAAGGGTCGCGCGGCGCAGCCGTTAGGGAGGGCGCGTGCCGACCGTTACCTGGGGGGGGCGGCGCCGGCCGTTACCTGAGGCGGGCAGTCGTGTGGAGATTCCTGCGGCGAGGAGCAGCCTCTAGGACTCTGAGGAGCAAGGCTTCCCGGGAGCCGAGGCGCTGACCAGCCCCGGGGTTTCCTCACGCTTTAGCACGTCCTGAGAGCACAAGCGCCCTGGACTAAGGAGAACCATCGAGCAAGGCTCGTAATACGCAGCCGGCTGCGCCGAGCAGGTTGCAGTGCCACCCAAGGCAAGTCAAGGGGTTACTTCTGGCTCGATTCATGCATTGCTCTTCTAGGAATCATAGTTTTTCCTGCCACAACACATTCAGGGTGATAAAAGCTCTTCTGCCCCCCTCACTTTTCTGGGTGTGCTGCCACTAGGACCTGACAGTCACTGTGTTTGGGAAAGCCTGAGGAAAGAGACTTAAAACACAACTTGCGGTTTATTATGTATGTTTCAGGAGGCGTTAAGACTTTGCATATCACTAAGGCTGAGCATCATGCAAAACACAGTGAGAGGCAGTTTCTGCCTAAATAGACGTGTTTGAGAATGAAAAAAACAATTTTACAAAGGGATAGGTGACTTACCAAAGTCACCTAAGAGGTGTGTTCCAGAACTAGTGACTGAATCTTGAGAATCCCTGAGGCTGCTTCCTTTGGGAACAAATGCAAATGCAATCTGATTAGCATGCAATATATTACTGAAATTTGTAGAAGGTCATATATTTATAGGCCAGCTGATCAGGCCTCCACTGTTGGATATGGTATGAATGACTAAAGTGGCTAAATCTTGTCAACTTTTCCAGTTATTTGTCTCTTGTAATGGAGGAGGTTATTTCTCCCAACACACGTTGAGTCATTCATATCTTTAAACCAGTGCTTCTCACTGTGGAAATGAGTACAGAAGGCTTACAAAATGTAGAAGAGGCATTATTAGCAGGAGCTCAGCTGTTCCAGGCCAGGGAACTGGGATCTGGCTTCAAGGGTTTTCTGCAAGTTCTTATGGCAGTCAGAGAACCACTGTCTCTGATTGCTGGTAGCAGCTCAGTACCTGCAGGACATGAGGAGAATTGAAAGAGAAGCAAAGAAAACAACGTACAGTGTTTATACCTGCAGCTAGATCTTGTTCCCTTAGCTTGGGAGACCTGTACATGGCGATCGCATGGAAACAGAGGAGTCAAAAGGAGTCACACCCTTTGCAGTTCTATATTATTGTAGTGGCTATTAGAAGTATAGTGACTATGTGAAGGAAAGAACGTAAAGCCTTGTTTGCTCATTTGGGCTAGATGTTAAACTCTCTTGTGTTCTGTGTTCTTTTTGTATGCTGCTAAAGCTCCTGTGTCCTGTATCCAAATTCTGCCAATGATTTGCCCAAGCATCAGGCGTAAAATGCACGAAGAAAAGTCAATAGAGAGGTGAAGGAGTCCCAAGATTTGCCATTTAAATTCATCATAGTAAGATTTTCAGGAATACGTGCTAATAAAAATACCTCCTCAGTGCTGGTTAACGTGGTTTTTTACACCTTGCAAGTGCCACCGATGACTTCCAGACTTCCAGCAAGTTACCAGTGTACCTGAGAAAGACACGTTCAAGCGCTTCAGTTCTTTGCAAGAATGTTGCTCTAGTCACCCTTTTTTGCTCCAGAGAACTTTGGACAATGCAAGACTCGGTTACCAATTCAAGAAACATTTTCTAAATATATGCACAAACAGGTTTTAAATACCATTATGTTTAACCTGTATACCCATAATTTGCTCCCCTAAAGCTGTTCATGTGCATTTCAATACCCAGCATGGCTCACCTTGAGCAGTTAATGCAATGCTTCATAGTAAATTGCGTCCTTCATATTATCTATTAATTTCATTTTGATCAAAACATTTCTTTTCTTGAGCTGTTTTCTCTCAATATGCATTACACTAGAAATTACCTTATTTAACTGTGAAGTATCTACCAGGTAGAGAGATTATTTCTTAATTGTATCAAATGCAAAACTGAAGACAGTTTTTCTTCTTCTTTTGGACATGTTTCTCTTAGTCTCTGACATTGAAATAAATGTCAAGTCACTTTAGACAAGGGCAGATATGGAGTAATGTATCTAAATAAAAATAGTGCAATATTAGAACCATAAAATACTTCAGTACTGGGGCCCAGAGAACATTAGTGGTTATCTTACATTGTATATACTGCACACTTTTAAACTTTGTATAAAAATGCTGTTACTTGAAACATCATGTTACCTTGATCTGGCACACACTCTTCAGCATTTTTAAAACAGGAATATAACAAAATAAAAGCAAGAAAGAGGTTTGACAGGTATACTTCTTAAGGCAAAGGAGACCTGATCTGATCTTTCAGCCGCAGGCCACCTTTACTAATTTGATTACAATCACTGTTTGCAAGAATCATAATGGAGTTTGTTATTATTTGTCCATTCAAATATCACATTCAACCAGTTAAGTAATAAAAAAAATCATGACTTGAGTGACAAAACAGACTGTATGCAGTCCAAACACTTGAAAGCGACAATTTCTAGGCTAGATTTTGTTAGTAAAATTGTCCCACAGTCAGACAGCAAGTACATTCACAAAAGACAGAATTCACATGAAACCACTCAGTAACCAAAAAAAAAAAAATTCATTGAAATAATGTAGATTTCTTAAGAGCTTGATTTTTTTATTTATTTAGGGATATTATGAAAGGCAAGAAAATAACAGTGCATTGTTCTCCAACATTAGTATCTCTAACATATCCAATCAATTTAAAAACATGCAAAATCGCTAATACTGTTATTGCTGTCCTTCTTCATAACTCAGTGTCATTTCTTTCATCTCGCCCCGAAAAAATGACCTTTTCTGTGCATATCCCCACCTTTTTCCACAAATCCCCCGAGTGACAGAATCTCATCCTAATCCCATTTCCATTTAGATGTTATAGAAAAGCATTGTAGACCTTAGAGGGGGTAAGTAATCATAATGGAAAGATAATAATATGTTTATGAAATCTGGATTTTATAATAACAAATTGAAAAATTACAATAGTATTTCAAGCCACTAAAGGTCAATGTTACCAAGAGTGCAAAGCCATCGATCGAGTGTTTTTAAACTTTCATCGTTCAGATTATTTTTTAATACAGAACATCTCTCAGAGAGCACCTCTCTTCTGAGGTCTTTCCCCATCTATCTAGCGATCAAAAAATCTGGTGTTAAAAGTAGTAGCTGTTTGTAAGGAAAAGCCACTATAGAAGAATATTTAGTATATTTTAGCTTTTACACAGACCTAAAGACACAAAACAACTTCACAGGCCTCTACAAAATGCACCATAGACCACACTTTAAGAATTCCAGCCCTAATTAATTCTTACAAGTAGAAGCATATGAAAGTACTCTTAAATATAGCAAAAGAATACTTCGAATAATATGCAGTTGTACCTTTTTTTACTAAAGGTAAATTCGCTTGCTTATGCCTAAAAGCTACACCAAAGGTGTACATACTGAAAACCAGTGAAACTTAACTGAGGTCCTAGACAACAAAATAATGCTGAAACCTTGTCCTCAGCTAACTGAGGAGTTTCCCTCTCTTGAGCTTGAATTTTCCACTGTTTGAAAGCACAGCTCAGACACGCTAACAGCCATTGGGACTAGCTGGAGGGTTCTGTGACTAAACCAGCAGGCCATGGTTGTCATCTGAAAGAGGTTTTATTGCACTGCTGCTCCCACTGAATGACTCACTGTCGTGAAGGACAGTCATGCTCTTCCCTTCACCCTGCTCCTGGCCCTGCAGCCCCTTCTCACTTATGCCAACTCCGGTTCCCGATCGATCCCCTTGTACACTGGGCCAGTTTGTTCACTGACCAAAAACTAACTGTTTTTTTGATGAATTAGTTTTAGGCTGGCCTGGCTTGCTGAAGCTGTGACACAAGCACTAGAGGTTCCATGAAGAAAGCGTCAGGAGGGCACATCCACAAGCCAAACCACCCTTTTTGGAAACAGTGAGATGTTAGATCAGACGCTGGAAGAGCACACAGGTGAGCCACCAGGCTTCCCCTTCTACCACAATCCTCCCAGGCCACAGCCTGTTACTGGCACAGTTTTAATGTATAGTCCTTCCTGTGGTTTACCCATGAAATTTTTGCTACAAAACACTTCTAGTGATTTGCTTAGAGTTGTCTTACTCTATACTGTTATTTCTGACTATTTAAAAACCATTTTTGCATGATTAACAGTTCACAAACTCAGACAGAGACTCTGGACATCTCTAATACCTCAATACAAAGCAGTGCAGCTGTTAACAAAAGTGCCTGAAGCAGCAAATGAGTCTGTTCTGATGATTTTGAATGCAATTCTTCTGTATTTGAGAACTTTAATATTAGAAAACTTATGCTGGTACCGAAACAAAAAACACTGATTGATCTATTAACAGTATAAAATTATTAAGTAAGCATTGGATATTTTAAAATGTTTTAGGTCTAGAGGGCTCTCAAAGCTCATGTTCATCTTTGTACATATAGGCAAAATCTTGGCATTCTTTTTGGCAGATGGCCCAGTGAAATGACTGATGTATGAACATTAATGCATTCACATAAATTAACTTCTGCACATAAAAAACACAGAGGCTTTAAGCCCAATTACATCTTCCTGATTTGTACAAATACTCCCTTTGCAGTCAGTGGCAACTCAAGAAGACAAGGCCAATCCATATGTTATATTGATTCTAAAGGCACAAGAGTATGCAGTTAATCCCTTTCAAACCTTGCAGAGCACAGACTCTTGGAGATCTTCCAAGCAGCCAGATGAAAGTTGCCTTTCAGAGCCAGGGAACGTATGTTGTTAGGGATTCCAAAAGATGCTGGGCCAAAATCTGGCCTTGCTTTTACTAGTGTAAAATGAGGCTATTTCAGTGGAGAGGTATATGTGTACGCCAATATAAAATTGATCGTTATCTTGCAAGATAGACTATAACGCTAACATCCTCTTTTTTGTTAATCTTTAAGAAAATCAGAGTGAAGATAACAAACAAATGAAAATATTGTCTTGTTCCAGCTAGAAGTTTTATAACCCCTAAAATATTTGTCAGATACTTCATGATAGCTTTGAGGGTCTTTTGTGCTGCTAATAGGTTTTACCTGGAGATAATTCAGATACCAGAGTGATGATTGACAGTATAAATTCTCCCAGGTAGGTTGAAAACTGTTAAAAGTTGCAAACACACCCATGGTCTGTGTTTGCATACGAATGGGATCTCCTGTACACGCGTGACTTGTAGCATCCATGACAGTCATTACAGATGTGAAACTTGAGAAACATCTTTCTGTAAAGTTAAAGGCTTAGCACCTTTAGATGTGTTCACACTGAATTTTTGTTCGTCAGCCAGCCACTGAATCAGAGTATTTTGAACCTATGATATTTCACTTGGGTGCTGGCACTGCCTTTTTGTGGCATTTCCTAAATACTGTAGGAATAAAAAACCATCTCTCAAGCATAGCTCAGAATCCACACTCTGACTCCCAGGATCCAGGTCAGACTCCTCAGATTTCACAGTGTAGCTGGATCATGCAAGTAACACTGAGGTTGAAATGAACTATGTTACTAAATAAATGTTGCATTTGTGTGGTGTTGAAGTATTCTGTTATGACTGGCTAAGTTTCAACCTTAGTGCCCATTATAAGTCAATATTGTCTAGCAAAATAAAATAAAATGCCTGTATTATCCAAAATGAGGGAAGTAATTAAGACAGAGCTGTATCACCAAGCATAATTTTCCCTACATTTTCAAAGTTTCCTCACCACAGTTTAGAAAACTTACATAATAATAACAAATTTTGAAGCCAAACTAAATATGTTTTTGTAAATTTCGTGGTGACATAAGTAAAACAAAAAGGATCTAAGTTTGTGTGCATTTTCAAATGATAAAATTACTCCATATCCCCAGATTGTTGGGAAGTGCAAAGTATACTTACAGCAAACACTGATTTTTAGACACTAAGGGCAGAAACGTGAGTCATTGCTGCCCAGTATATTAAGAATGTCTTTAATTACTTTTAACTCTTGAACCATTTAAAAGAGTTGCCTCAAAACTCAGAAAAAACAGGCATTATTCATGGATAGCAGTTGATAAATTGGGGCAAATCCATTCTTTGTCTTAGAAACAAAGAAGATGAATACTTACTGTTCTGTCTAAAGTTAAAGTTGTATGTGATCAGTGGCTTAAAAATTCATTGTATCTGTATATGCATCTTATGAAGAAAGCTAGTATTTGTCCAGATTAGTTTTCAAGCCAGTAGAGGCATCTCTAGTGATTTTATGCTAAGCAAAAACTTTACGTTACAGCACTTTATTACATTTAACTTTATAATAGTTTTAAGTAAATGCCTAAGAGGAGCACAGACTATAAAAGTAGAGAATACTGTGCAGAAATTAGAAAGAAAAAAGAAAAATACATAATGTATGATGTAAAAAGAAACAGATAAAGAAAATTAAAAGGATTTTACTAGAGAAAAACAATTTCATTTTATTGTAAAGCTCTAAATGAATAAAATAAAGTCTTTGAATGTGAAGATGATTAAAAAGACAAAATAATTAGCTAAAGATATTTACAAGTTTAGACTTTCATTTTGATTGTAATTTTAATTAGCTGGACACTGGGGGGGATGAAAATGAAAGCCTACATCATCTACTTACTCTTTAAATTGCATTCCACCTTAATTTTCTGCTCTTCAGTTCTTAATTTTCTCTATTTTTGTTCTAAGTAATCCGGTTATCAGAATAAAGTGATTTTCTCTCAGCCAGGTTTAACATTCAGTATTTGAGTCTGTGAACCAAAAGTTCACCCCACTGCTTCAATTTTTATTCTTTCAATAGCAGAAACTCTCCAGGAAACTTTTCCAGTCTTTTGTCTGTACAGCAGGGTGCTTTATGTACACATGACAGTTATGTAGCTAATAACAAAGGATTCTATTTTAAAAATAATTATGTTCCATTTACACAGTTTCCCACGGAATTTACTCATAAAATGCAGGATGCACTGAAAGATTAAATGCCATTTTCCTCTTCATTAAAGCCATTTTTCTAAATGTAACTGAGTTATTTGCCTTTTTGTCTTGAAGGAACCACATGCCCAAGAAGCGGTTAGAGTCAGTTTATTCTTAAACAAAAGAACTAATTACATTTAGGCTGTATCTGCAGTGTACAGCTAACTCGCAGATTTGTACCACAACATCAGGCCATGGACAGATACTCCTTTCATGAACAGCTGTACTGGTTGAAGATGCTGAAGACACTGTTGACCTGACTGTGCCTTCTGTGCCCAAAAGGGCTTCTTCAGCTGATCAGTTTGAGTGAGGGAATGCAGCAGATCCTCCTGCTTCTAGCAAAGCCATCCAGGTTGATTTAAGTATTTGATGAAGGCAATTGAAGCAGATTATGTTGCCTGTTCCAGAAGAGCTCTGGAAGCAGAAATCCAGAGCTGAGAGGGCTGCTGCAGGTGCATAAGGCAGACAGTTTATTCACTGTGT
Organism: Sagittarius serpentarius; assembly: GCA_034782735.1. NCBI lineage: Eukaryota > Metazoa > Chordata > Aves > Accipitriformes > Sagittariidae > Sagittarius > Sagittarius serpentarius. The sequence goes on from JAVKLA010000081.1 coordinate 11,431,705, forward strand.
GAGCATCCCCTCTATGAAGCCTTATCTGTATGAAGGATTCCTTATAGTTCTTGCCTTCCTCTGAACATGACCTGTTGTCAAGTAACATGGGATTCTTCTGCAAGTTGACTGTCAAGACACCTTGTTGGCCCATGAGGGTGAGCTGTGAAAAGGGTCTAAAGGGACTATCAACACATTAGGACTTCCATCTGTACTGAAAATGAAAGATGTTACATAAAAGAGAGCAAGCCTGTATTTCAGCTCTTAACCTAGCCAGGTTAGCTGGTTTGGACTAGAAGTATCTACACTGCAATTGATGTTTTCTCTTAAAGAAGAATTAATGTCATCTCAGTTAAGTCCTTGTTCCTTTTAGGAACAATTCAGTCCTAAAAGATGTCTTACATGCCATTCTTATATTACATGATGAGTTTTAGCTGGCTAAAAAACAGCAAGCATAGTTTGATCTTGACAAGATCATTTTATCTTATTAGTTAAAAAGCAATTCTTTCACAGGCCTTCTTGCCCTGTCTTCCCACTTCAGGAAAGAACGCAGATAGGAGTCACCCACAGATAGGGTCTTTTTGTGAGACAGTTTCCACGGAGTGGATAAACAGTCTTCAGCAAAGCCTACAAATATCTTTCTGTACCTGGGAGTTCTCTTTTTAGTGTGATTTTAGTTCAGATTAGCACTGTGCTTTTGAAGTGAATCTCTGATTGTCCCGATGTTCTGTGCTTTAATTCACATCATGATGTGGTATTGAAGAACATGAACTGAATTCCTTTTGGATTAAACTGAAGTGGAAAATGCTGGAATGCATCTAATACACTCCAGCTGCAAATGGGCATTCAGTCAATTGAATGCAACTACAGCTTCTTTTAAATAATAAAAAAAGTGTGACATGGACGTCACACCCTTATCACCACCTGTTTTGCTTTAAGTTAACACTCCTCCTGGTCTATGAACGCTGCTTATGCAGGTGCAAGTTTAAGGATAATCTACTTCAAATTCAGCACCTCCCTATTTCTAGTTTTACTTACCTCTCTTTTATAGAATTAAGTGTTCATCATGTAGTCACCCTCTCCCAACTAATACTAATAGGTCCAGAACTCTGTCAAGATACAGTTGTCTGTTTCTGGGCAGAACAGCCAATTGCAAATGTTATATTTAAAACTAAAGGTCCAATTACAGGACCAATTTATGATCTCAGTTGAGCCAATATAAATCTGATATACATCATTGATTTTAACCTGACTGCAGTACCTTTATTCAAGATTTGCTCATGTGTAATGAAATTGAGTTCAGAGAATGGCTCCCATTATTACTTCTTTAAGAATTAACTAGTAATCTAAGTTGCAATTCAGAGTCCTTCCATCTTTGAAACAAGGCTTCATAATTATCACTTGTGTGTCAAAAGCATATATTCAGTCCAATGGTGCTTCAAGGACCGAAGAGCTGTAAAGATTTTGCTTAAGAAAGCAAGAGGTTGTCATATCGAGACATGAAGACTTCAGCAACGCTGCCTGGAAATGAGGACTGGTCACCTGGTATAATGTATACATACATAAATACATAAAAGGTTTTGTTTATCCAAAGTAACTGATAAGGTTAACTTTCTTTCTGTGTGCATGCTGTAGAAGTATTAACAATTTTTATGGGTTTCAGTTTACAGGGTTTGGTGGAATTCTCCAAAGGGGAGGTACACTATGCAGAATCTGCAAAGGGAACATTACTGCAGACATTGTTTTCAATATCCACATTGAGAATACAGATATTGCCATAGAGTGTCAGTGCTTCCATCTTATTCTTTAGGGGCTGTGCACGTATGCTGACTTTAACACTGTCAAGCACTATCTGTATAGCAAGAACCCAATCCTTCCAAAAGCAATTCAAAGCACTTAAAATTAGGCTTTTGCTCTGTATTACTCCCCAGAGGAGCCTGTCTATCTGTTTAGTAAGGCAAATCTCTGTAGGCAAAATTGAGATTTTTTTTTTTTCAGAACATTCACTTATTCCTAAAGAAACATAGTAGTTTTGTGGGTGTGCCATTAACTATGTAGTAGAAATTTGTATACAGATTATTTTTTTTAAACACATAGGAAGAAAATACTGTCTTATTTTTGTGCACTCCGCAAAATGTGGTTTAAAGACCTAAGCAGGCACATATGACTTCTGTAGTGCACACAGCTATTGAAGAAGCAAGCATCAGTACTGCATAGTCACTTTTCAAACCAGAACTTAAAGTATATTTTCAAGTTTTAAGTGATGAGTCCCCATCAGATATTTAGCATCTACACTTTGTTTCCTCTTTTTTTTAAGTTATTTATCTTTCTGGAATTTCCTTAACAGTGGCAGGTACCTTAAAGGTTTTTGTTTGGTTGGGGGTTTTGTTTTGGGTTTGGTGTTTTTTTTTTGTTTCCTTGTTTGTTTTTTTAAATGTTATGCAGTACAGTTATGTTAGAACTTGCCAATAGTTCAATGGCAATTCTATTGTGTCTCTTTTTTTTTCCTTATTGGCATTTTTCAGAGAGTCCAGGGAGCAGTTTGAATTTCCCTGTTTCCCAGTACTTTAAAGACTAGCAGAAACCTGTCAAAGGAGAAATATGGCAGTAGAACTCTCTTTTGGGCTTTCACAGTCAACCTAGTCCCCTGGTTTCTGTGATAACTATTTGTGAATTGCTAGAGAAGAAAGGAAAAGATACTCTCATAAGTAACTTTCTTATGTTAAATAGTCCAGTTGAAATAAATACGGTTGTTCACCCCCCATATTCAAGAAAGAAGAGTCATTCTGAAAAATATTTAAGTAAACATTTAACATAAATACCTATTTCAGAGCTGCCCAGTTCAGGTATGGTTTTAAGTAGGTGCTATCCTCAGAGAAGCTTTGATCCAAAATTACCTGAAATTCATAGATATCCCACTTTACTGTATAGAGTTTTATTTTTGTCAAATTAGCAAGAAAGAAGTTAAAGTGAATAAATGCTCTCCTTAGTTAGTCTGCTGCAAAATAGCTGCAGGTAGTTGATTTTCAGAGTCACTGGCTAAATTACATTGGAACAGAGGACTAACTATAGACAGTGAGTACTAGATCCAATAAAGCACATGGGGACTCAACACAGGGTTAAAACAGAATTTAGGTGTCTGAACTGAAACTGCACTGTATACCATACATTAGATATATAATAAATAAACTTGTTTCAGTTAAAGCTAAAAGTTAAATTCTTGATACTGACAAATTTTTTTTACCCGTGGATCAGAATCTTGCATAACACTCCAGGACAACTCTATCAACTTCTGACTTTATACTGGCCCTGGGTTTAAGTCTGTATGCTTGAATGCCAGGAATTAGTTTCAGGTGCAGTAATCACAGAAAGAAAACATGTGCAGAGACATAACCTTTTAAAGAAATAACAACTGAAACAGGTTCAGAGAATTATCCATCAAATTACGTTTTCAAGAGTGGCTATTAAAATGTTGATGAAAGAATATAAGATGATGAGTCAGGGGCACTAAAAGGCAAAATGCATGGGTTCTACAAGATACTACACTAAGTACTAAGAATTTCACTTTATAACCCAATGTGATTAAATAGCATACTGCTGAAAATGCAGATGTTATACTACTATAGTAAAAAAAAAGGCGCCTTTTAAAGATGTTTCTAATTAAATCATGAAAGATCACAAAGAAAATAGGGAGGGTCTTTGCTAAGAGTGCAGTCATATAGAAGCACTAGGATTTGAGGCTGATGTTTGAAGTTTCCTTCTTCAAACTATGTGGTCTTGAAGCTGTTGAAAGCTTGAAAGATTTTTCTGGTGAAACAGAGTGATGTTATGGTTATGTTGTACTACTCAGTAATATGTGTGAGCTGTTTGTAATGAAGGATTATTTTTAAGGAAAATGTTTTCAGGTTGACCTTGGATTGGTGTTTCTAAGGCAGCTAAAGAGAAGGCAGCATTCACAGCAGTGAAGATTCCTGCCAGCTATATAACATTCAAATCTCAGTTAAGCATGTTTTCAAATGGCAGTGATAGTGACAGATAGAAAAAGTGAAATAATTCACCTATTTTTCAAAACAGAGGTGTTAATATAAAATAAGGCTTCAGCAAGGACAGCAGGATTTATGAAAACAATCATTTGTATATGGGATTTTTTAATTTTTAAATGATCCTGATTTCTTAGGCGTTAGACAGACTTTCTGAACTAAAAGAAGTGTGAGCATTCTGTTATGTTTTATAGGGTTAGAAGCAGATGCCAGTAAATATTAAAATAGTTCATAACACAGTTGAGATTGTAGACCTTGCTTAATCTCAGAATATTCCAGTACTTGCAGAATAATGTCTTCTGTATTCCAAAGGCTTTTCTTCTGCTATTCAATCTACTGTCATTATGAATTCTTTGAAGGAAGTACTTAACCATAAGAAGTTACGGATGAATATGTTCAAGTATGGGAACAAGCCAATGATTGTATGCCAGACCCCCTTGTTCTGGGATATTCCATTCATACACTTAAATCCATTTTTACAGTGTCATGCCTCGCTCTTTGTCACTATTTTCTTCTACATAACCAATTTCTTCCAGGCTGAACAAGAAGTGTGTTTCTGTTCAGTCTAATGTTCTTTATCCTTTATAGAAATTAAACATTCTGGTTTGGGAGCTGATCTTCTTCACTTCCCAGCAGGTCAGTAGTAATTACTTGATTCCATGCTGTCCACACCCTTCAAAATCTGCAACAAGATACTCTTAAAAATCAGGTGCTGATGGAATTGTGAAACATATTCATTCTTGCAAACCTCGTCTAAAAATTGTTGAAGGAACAAATTCTTTATAGAGTTTGATTTGCCAGTTTCCTTGGCTGACATCCCAAACTAAAAGCTCTCGCATTTTGAAGTCCAGATGTGACCTCTTCACCTGCTCTTCTGGGGAACTACTTTAGGCTGATTACTTTATTCATGTCTTTCTTATCTCTAAAGTTCTCATAACTTTTTTTGTTGTTTTAGTACAGTGACCATACTATTAACCCGGTCAATGGTGTCTGAATTAACTCCAAATGATTGAGTCATCTGGTGAAGTTCAGTTTGTATTCTGTCTCTGGGAGTTAATTGGGTTTTATGTGGCATATCTACCTCAGAAAGCACATTGGGGCCTATAGCAATGTGATATATTACAGAGTTAATGCATCCCAATCCGTTAAAAACTTCATCAGATTCATTAACTGTAGTTTGTACATCCATTTCAGTAGACAAATTTGTTTGATCATATGCACTTGCAGTTGGTTGTTATATCTAAGCATGTTTCCTCTTCCACTGCTTATGACTTTAACCAGTGGCATCTCCTCTATAGAAAGAACAGTTTGGCTTCATCTCCTTAACATTTTAATTGCTCACTAATGAATCGTATTTAGTATTTCAGTATTTGAGCATTGGGTGGTTATTAGTTTTTCTGCATATGTTTACCACTATTACATTTCACACAATTTGCAAAACTACTGCATGTTGCCTTTATTTCTAGTGTCGCAAGCTATTACTTAAAGGGTCTCTTTTGAATGTTTGTATAGAAACAGAATAATTAACTCAGTTTCCTCATGACCATCTAAACTGTGCTCTTTGAATATGTGCCCAGGCATGTAATTTGGTTTTGTGAATATTAAATTTTTGCTGGACATAAAACAATTTTGCAAAATGGATGCTCTCATGGCATACCTTGTATCTAGCCAAAGCTGTGAATTTTAGAGATGTGACTTTAGATACCATGGCTATTTTTAAAAGGCCTAGCTGCTGAGAACAGCTTAAGTGGATGACGTCATGGCTGTCAGCAGATACTTGGAAGCACAAATTCTATGTTCTCTATACTAACAATAAAATAGAATAAAATTTTTTTGCCTTAAAGCAATGACTTTAATGATAATCTTATGATTCATTAGAGGCGGATGCCTTATTTACGATCATTTACAGGTTGCAAGTATTATGCAGTCTTTCTTCATATCTCTTCATCCTGGTGTGATTACTTATCTTTTCTTTGTATTTTTTTAATTGTTTAGCCTTGAACTTCATCTTTATTGAGAGAAATGGATTTTTTTACTCAGATACATTTCAGTTATTTTTCCAAAACTTGCTATTTAGTTTAGAAAACAATTACATGGAAACTGAAATTTATCATTTTTTAAAAAATATTTTACAAGAATATTTATTTTATGCTTAGCTAGCCTGTATTTATTTAAAATGTTATTGTAATACTTTTTGTTTCTAGAGTTACCATTTTTCATTAAGAGAAAAATATCAGCAATCATTCTTACAAACCTTCTTTAGATTTTTTGATAAAGAGGGAATGACATTTTTATAGGAAAATAAACAAATCTGAAAAGGGTATCATCTTCCTCACAAAAATTATAAGCTTCAATGAAAAAAACCCTGAATTAAGTTGTTTTGGTACAGTCTTTTGAATGTTCCATGAGTAGGCTATCCACATCTGAAACATTCTGCACTGTCCGGTGCACGTTCAAAGTATCACTTAGTGGTCTTTTCATGCTACTAGTTTAAAAATGAAATGTTTCTGTACCAATAACTTTTTGGGGTAGATCAATGTTTATTTGACTTTTTTTTCTTAATTGTTCAGTAATTTCCAGCTATTTCTTGTTGCAAAGAAATATACAATAGGTCTTGAAGCCCTCTGGGCCTGTGACATGCAACAGCGTACATGATTTCTCTCCCTTCTGTCTTATTTCTTTACAGTTCTTCTTCCCGGAAAATTTCGGTATGCTTCAACTATTTCTGGGATTGCAAAATTCCTTCCAGCATGAGGAACAGTGGTAAGTTTATTTGCTCTACTTTTGTCAAGATCCCATTTTTTTCTGACACTATATAATTAGAACAAGTGGTGGTTAAAAATTCTCCCCCAAAATAATTTCCTGCTCCCGTTCAAAAGCATAGATCGAGGTCATGACAGGCTATGCTCCTTTCACATCTCAGCATGTACTGACCGTAATGGATCCTCAACAAAATTCTGGAGTTGATACACTTAAAGAAGGCATGTCTTCCATGACATTATGAGTTTTCCTTTTAAAGACAAACCAAAAGAGAAATTCCAACCATTTAAACAGAAATTCAGTGGAAAAATTGAACGTGTTCAGTGTATGGCATCCCCAAACACCTGATATTTTAAACCTATAGTAAATGTCAAGAACATTTTTACTGTCCTCCCTACATTACCTCACTTGGATCATTTGTCTTTCAAAGGACTAGTAAACCTTAATTTGCTTTAGCAGCTTTGAATGGATTTTTATTGTTTCTTACCACAGCCTTTCAACTCTAGTAATTTGAAAACTAAATATGAACTGCAGAACTCAATCAATCCTGTAGTATTCTTTTAATATCAATTTTTATATAATTAGCCCCCAAACTGTGTTCTATTACTGACAATTATTCTCAAGCACTTTGAGGGACAACACTAATTTCACACTTAGCAGCATTTTAAAAGGAAGGTGATTCTAACACTGTGTAAAAAAGTTCCTCTCTCAAGAGCTATAGAGCATTGTTGCAGACTTTATGAGAAAAATAGGATTCCACTGTGGTACAATACCGGAGTTCAGATTTTACAAAACCACCCATGTGTATGTGATTCTGTTTGGCAGGTAGTTTGTGTTAGTATTCTTATAATACTAACTAGGCCTATTATAAGCTTGACTGTATTCTTTTTAAACCAATAAAATTATGGAAAGATCCACAGAAATTGATGGGCCAGATTAAGACTAAGGATTAAAGTGATATAATCAGGATCTCTTACATCCATATTCCTCTCTCTTAAGTAGTCTTACGGATATTAGAAGTATCCTTCTTAGAACTGCTACAAGGTACCTTCCCTCAGTTTATAAAATCATGTGTTTTCTCATCTTTGGCCCATTCGTTCTCCTTATCCCATAAGAATATAGGTGGAAAGGATTGGTGATGTCATTATGGTACCACAGTAATGATAGACAGCTTCTGTTCAAGTGAGGTCATTGGAACTATCAGTCACTTTGTAGGGACAAATTATTTTTGTTATGTCTATTTTGTTGCTGGACTCTGATGGATCTTGTGACAACTGGAAATTCTATTTATTTATGTGCATATTTTTAAAAGGTTGTCAGTAGACTCCAGAGAATTGACTGGGTACTTTTATTATAGAGTAGTAAATATCCAAATAAAGAAATAAATCAAATGACACCTTCCTCAAATGAGAGTTACGAAATGGAGCTAACAAATATTGATAAGTAGCAGTCTTCAGAAGATCTTCTAAATTATCTAGTATGTGCTATGAAGTTTAAGCAGAGGAGACAAGAAAACAGAAGAGTTATTGTCAAAACAGCATGCAGACACTTAACAACAAAAATAACAACCTTTTGTTGGCAAATGACAGCCAACCTTAGCTCTAGTGTATATCTCAATGATATGAAGGGAAGTTATACGATAAATAAAATTGTGTGCATTGCAACTTCCCAAACACACTGAATGGCTGAAGAATAAAGACCAGTAACTAAATTCCTGCAAAGGGTAGATACAAGGCCATTTTAGTTTAAATGTAAATTTTGGGTGGTCCTACAAACACCATGAAGTGTAGTGGTTTTGTTGTTAAGATTTCATTCTTTATAGTAGGCTCTAATTTCAAGTGAAATGCTGATTTAAACCTCTATAATCATGATTTTAAGGTGAATCAAAGCCAGCCCACAGTACTAAGTGTGATAACCAGTTGCAGGTTTTTGTAGTATCTTGTATTGGGTTGGTTCCTGTTTTTTCCAGAAAGCTGAGCTGTATCTTCTTTCCCCTTTATGGGATACCAGTGCCATTATAAGTCACCAGGAAAAAAGTAAAAAATTTATAAAACTGTAAGAGTCAACTACAGATCGTGCCCGTGACTGCTTGGTAACATGAGCGACAGGGTGAGAATGTAATAATAAAACGAAGCCCCAAATCATGCTCAGTCAGCAGCACTGGAAAAAAAAGAAGACATAACTTGGGGGAAAAAGGTGACCAAAATGCAATGGAGCCCCTTGAGGACATAAGTAAATTATGACTCATCGGCTAAGTAGGATCTGTCTTTGGGGGAAAATAAGAGCCGCGCACGTATAAATCCCATCTTTGAAAGGTATATTAAAATGTGGACTAATCCAAAGCCCACTGAAGGCAATAAATTTTTTTTCTGCTGACTCGGGAGGCTTTGGGTAATGATCCTGCAGGTGACAGAAGCAGCCTCAGAAGCTCTTACAGACTATGGGAACGTATGATTTCTACAGTATTCCACTGTTTGTATGCGTCCAGTATTGAGAACAGTCTGAATGCTGTTAGTAATGCTTAACAATACACAACTTCACAGCAGTAGTTATCCTCTCTGAAGTGAATGTCTGTAAGAATTAGAGGCAAAAAGTATTTATAACAAACACTGTAATGACTTTGACAAGAGCTTTTACAGTTTATTGAGTAAGACACATTTTAAAATTAGGTTGCTCTAATTTAGCCAATTGCAGTGTTTTTTAGCATTGTAGATCCAAACTATTATGTGTATAATGTCTTTTAGAAGAAGTTAGCTAAACATTTTACGTATTCACACAAGAGATCCCTAAGGATATTTTTCACTGGATCACATAGTCTCAACAAACATTTTAAAGTTGAAAAACTGAAATAGCAAAAGATAAAATTCAGGTAATATAAAAGGTCTGGTTAAAACAGTCAGGGCACAGAATCTGATAGTGAAGACTGAAGTTTGTTGTGAGCTCACCTGCTTTTATTTACCTATTGCAGTGTTCTTGGTATATATCAAAACAATATGTACAGCAATACCTAGGCACAACATAGTGAGTTAATAATGGAGATTCAGTCTTAACTGTGAATTCTTTTGCATTAGTTGGTATATTGCTGATATAGATAGGGTTTTGTGGCTTAATACGTAGCAGCACATAGAATGTCAGCTGGAAATCCAATTCATAGTTGTGGAACAATATACAGAATACCATAAACTCATTCCCACCTTCCCATTCCTTTCTTACAGTAGGAAGCCAACATTTAGAAACCCATAGCAAGCAAACACCTGCTAAGCATAAATCACAAGCATGAACAGAGCACTGGACAAGTTCAGAGAGATACGATGGGAGAAAAATCCATGAAAAACCTTAATAGTCATTAGGAAAGCCTAACATTTATTTCACAAACTGACAGGTGGCCAGTGAATCGACTTCACAACAACCGTAAAGAGAGAACTGGTTATTATGCTAGTAAAACTTAAACAGCAGAGCTTTTTAATAAGCTGCACTCTGTTAGGAGTACACTGAGGGAGCCCAAGCAGGAAAAAACAATAATCACATCTAGCAATAACAAGAGGATCAACTAATATCCATCATAATTTCTCCCTGTTTTGCTTCTCCCTATTAGTATGACATATAGTAGAAGTAGAAGCAGCCTAACAAGATACTGAGCAAAACAGGTGCAGAAACAAAAGCATCTTCCATTTAGAAAGTCAGCATCTTTCTTTGAAAAAAACTCTTTTTCTATGCAGGTTGGAGCCTAGGTTGCCCATTGTTTATACCCATTGTGTGATGTGTGCACTATTTTATCTCTTCCTGCAGAGTTTGGTTGTGACATCCATAACACATGTGCCCATAAAGTTACTCAGAAATGCACTGAAAAGGTTCAATATATGTCATGGCAAGCGTATTTCTTTGTTAATTCCATGAAGACAGTCTGGAGAAGCCAAGTCTCCTACAATTTTTGTGTCCGCAGTGGGGAGAAAACAGCACATTGCATGTTATCATTATCACAGAATTATAGTGTACTATGTAATACTTTTACTCTTGCCAGAGAATGATAGTGGAAATGGCATTGCCCCATTACTAATGCTTAATGTATGACCAATCAGAAGCTGAAAATCATATGACCAGTGGCAGCTTATGCCATCCCATCAGTTAGTAAATTGGATGCAGTTTGTCAGATGGACACAATATCCCTCCACTGTAGGTGGTCTCTGTTTCATTAGGTTTCAGATTGATGGTAGTGAACAATAATCCAGAAATGTGCAATAGGTACATCAACCTCATTTTTCATTAACAGTGCTTCCCAAATGTATTGGAAGCAGGTACAAAACATAGATTTTGTTTGGCTTACTTTGATCCATGCAGAGACTATTGGGTATCTGACTTCGCTGCTGGAGGCTTATGGTTTCGGTTAGCAGAACCTGGTACAGCAACCGGATGAGGTGTTTTTGATCTAATCTAGTCATTTAGGTATGACGCAGAAATAGTGGGTGGCAGAGTTGTTTGTTTTTTTTTTTTAATGTAGTAATGAGCAACCAACATTCTATTTACATACAAGGCACTGGAGTTACTAGAGCATCTTTCTAAATTATATAGTAGATACAAGAGTGGTAGTGATTTTTTTTTTTTTTATTTCCCAAGAGATTAACAGAAATCTTGGTGCATTTTTGCTGCTTCTAAAAGAAACGAAAAGACTGAAAGTCTTTTCCAGGGTCACTGAAATGACATACAAACCAGCTGCTGGTGTATCTTACACATTTTTGGCTTATAGGGATATATTTTACTTCACAGTGAAATAAATTAAAGTAGTATACTATGTTGCTCAAATACTGGCTAATTGAAAAGGCATTTTTAAAGCAGAAGACTTTGGATCCCTGCAAATAATATTTATAAAGATGGCAGAAAACTGATATTAGACACTGCAGCAGATGAGTAAGAACTGCTATCATCAGAACTGATAGGGTACTACAGGCTTTCACTATCTTTGATACAGGTTTCTTTCTAATTCTTATATTGAAAAAGTGTGCACATATATTATTAGCAAGTTAAACATACTTACTTTTAAAAATAAAATCAAATCTCTGAGTAAAATATTATGAAGCAAATCACCATCAATTTTCTCTTATTTAAATTAGTTTTAATGTTAAGATGAATGGATCTTATTATGTAGAAGTATATATACTGTTAATCATGTAACATCAAGCTATACATGTAGTCAAGATAGGCAATATAGTTTACTCTTTAGATGCATTTCTTATCTCAATTTTGCAAGAAGTTTCCATACGCAATATTTCATTGTCTCATTCTGAGAAATGTAAGTCTAGATCCTGAAGATTTAAAGAAACCTCTCCATTTGAACAGCATGAACATGAGCACTGTTCTATATGGGGCTGAGAGAGGGGGATGTCTGTGTGTGCATGTATTTGGCATGAATTTATATGGAATATATTGACGCAGGGTCTCACATCATGCCATTTTTTCAGGCATCTCTTATCGTTTAAGAATATCTTTTCACTTTTATGCTTTTCTGTAGTTATCTAACATAACTGGGCAACTTTTCTTCTGAAGTTCTAAAACATATGTCCATTGCCCTGGTTTTTCAGCCTTTAGCATATCTCTTTAATAGATCACTTTCAAGATGATGATACATTGATATTCTGCTTTAATTAGTGTCATGAAAGAGAAAGAGCCCTTCAAATGTCAATGGCTTGCAAAAGTTGTTGGAGCACCTTCTTAAAGCAAATCTGAAGGACTGGCCCTCACTATTTTTTTTTTTTCTTCCTTTCACATGATCCTATTACAGGAGTTTTTTTGTAAACTGGTGTTATAAACGATTATTTTTAGTTAAGAGAAGCACCAGGAAAGATTAAAAAATTGATATAAAGACATTTTGGTTCTTGATCTTCTTTCTTCTCATCTCAACCTTTAGAAAGTCTTGCTGGAAGAACACAAGGAACAGCAGGAAGGTTTCTAACAGATCTTTGAGACCTCCTTGCAGTCAGATCCCAGGGGAGCTAGAACAGTATACCTCTGTGGTTCAAAAACTCTTTGGGCCAGAAAAAGAGGCCTTTATCTGCTGACATTTCAAACATATTCAATCAAATATTGATCTAGAAAATCAGCCACTTTTTCTCTAGCGAAGAAATTAAATTAGTGCTACCTACTGAAGATCTACAAATGGTTCTCCTGAAGATAATGATAGTACCCTAGGCTATTCCTAGGATCAAAAGTTTTTATGGACACCAAACTGATTTAATATTTTCTGTAATGCACGGAGAAAAAAGGGTGAAAGATCTGGTTGCCAATAGTAATGCGCTGGAGATGATCTCATGTGGCGAGTCCTTGCATCAAGGAGCCAGGTAGGTTTTTCAAATCCATCTCATCTTTGGAATAAAAGAAATAGAATGTATCCCATTTCACCTTACACAAAGATTTTCATCACCAGAAACATCTGATACCTCTTACTTCAGTTGGCTCTGGTAGCACATGCTCCTCTAACTCATAAACATTTCCTGTCTCTGTTGTGTTCTGTTTTCAAGATGTCACTTATGTTGCTTTGGAAGAAGTAAGAAGTCTCTTCTTCATACTCTAAACACTAACATATCATAAAACATGTCTATGTGCAATAATGGGGTAAAGATTCCTTCGAAAATATTTTAAGTACCGTTATTGAAACATTATCATCATTTATATTATGATAAAAGGTAGTTTACAAAAGAGCATAAGGGTTTAATAATTTCATTAGTACTCTATTCTATGAATTTACTGGGAAAAAAATAATGAGGCATTAGTTTTTATTAAAGCGTTTCTCACATTTTCACCCATAAAATCGTGTCTTGGGGATTTAACTACACTGAGACAAGTAACTGAATTGTTACTGGCTGAATCAGTAAAGGGTGGATTTTTTACTTCTCTCACTTCTTCACAAGAGAGAGGTGCATAGATTTGATGATGTTTTGAAATTCTGACAGTTTATATTCATTGCTGGATGTGTATAATTGGACTAAATTTATGCACAAAGAAGAGGCACTAGGTATAAATTTTGTAAATGCATCGAAGCATCTCAGAAGTTTTGAAGGACTGACTTCAAAAGGAGTTAAGTGGTTTGGAAATTCCAAGCTTCACCAAAGACTGAACTACTCTCATCTGTTATTTGGTTTGGCTGGTTTTGGATTATGTTTGACTTGTTAATTAGTTCCTGTGTTAAGACTGTCTGTTATAGCTAGCATTAAATCATCTGTATACATTTATACAGAATTGTTTAGATTGGAAGGGATGGATCATCTAGTCCAACCTAAACACCTGATCTTGGATCATCTAGTCCAACCCCCTGGCTCAAGCACAGTCAGCTGGCTGCCCAGGACTGTTTCCAGTCAAGTTTTGAGTTATCTCCACAAATGGATTCCACAGTCTCTCTGGGCAGTCTGCTCTAGTGTTTGACCATCCTCACAGTAAAAAACTTGTCTTGTGTTCAGACTGAATTTTAGATTTTTATTTTGTGTCCATCATCTTTTGTCCTGTCAGTAGGCACTACCAAGAAGAATCTGGCTCCTTATTCTTCACTCCCTCTGATCAGGTATTTATGCACGTTGATAAGATCCCCCATCAGCTTTCTCTTCTCCAGGCTGTAGTCCTAGTTCTCTGAGCCTATTCTCACATGAAGAGATGATCTTAAGTCATCAGGTCACCCCAAAAAATTCAGCTTATGTATCTTGAAACTGTTTGTACAATGCAATATAAATTTCCAAGGTGTATAGAACCAAAAAAAATTGATGTGTGCCACCCTTTCACTAGAATTTTTCTAACAGTGATCTTGTATACAACAGATAATCCAGCAAAGAGGTAGGGACTCCAACTTGTAAAAGGACTCCTTTGTGTAAAAAATGTTTCTATTCTGCATAGTGAGCTCTCAGGTGTTCAAAAAGCTCCACAAATCTAAGGCATGGAAAAAAATTCTGTAACGTGGGTTACATCCAGATTACATAATTACCAGACAGATATGTTAATCCTGTGTATAATATATTGTAACCCATGTTCCTGGGAAAATTGTAACATAGATTTCTTTTAAAGGAATTACAGAGCATCAAGATGTGGAGTTAATTATTAATACAATTTAGAGGATTACTTTCCGATTTTAGGGAAGCATCAGTGATACTTCTATAGCTTCCAGTTACCTCCCTCTACTAAATCCTTAGCAAACTCAATAAACTTTCTCAGAATATCTTAGGGAGGTTGGCAAATAATTTCCTCTATCCTCTGTTATTCATTCCCTTTTCCACCTTCCAAAATACCGGGCTTGAGAAAAGTCCTCGTTTCAGACAGTGGAAGGCTCCAATGTTGCTATTAATTTCACTTTCATCATCAGGCAGAGGACACCAGCAGAGTAGGGTCTCATCTTTCATGGGGAAGACAGGTAGCCCTGACATACTTGCTTACAGTCTGGTTACTTTCAAAGTAGTAGTATGGCCCATTCTTTGGCCTTCATTGAACTGATAACTTGCTTTCAAGGGACAGAGAACTGAGGAAATCTGCTAGTTAGAAATACAGAGAATTTCTATGTTTCAGCTAACAACTGCAAATCCTTCTTTGCAGGAACAAGAAACTTAGCCTCTCAGTACTGGTAATGATTTTGCTTGCCAGACTATCCTAGGGACCAATTACATGTCAGATGGGGAAACAGGTTGCTTGTTTGCTTCTGAAAATGAAACCTTGCAGGGCTAAAAGAGGCTCCAAGTGTGCCGAGTGTCCTCTCAAACATAAGTGACAAATACGGGGAGCCACACATTCTGAAGGAATTCAATTAACCCCTTCAGACAAATATTCTAAGGATGCATGTTGAAATGTCCAAAGTGCTCGGAACAATACACTCTAGAATTAGTATAATATAAATACTACTTTTAAATGAATCTGATCTGGTAAACAAAAATTGTTTTTCTGATTTTCTGTAAACAACAGAACATTCACGTACTAATTTATCTATTAGACCTCACTGAATATGTCATAAAAATGTGGACAAAGGTAAACTGCTTAATCATTTAAGTCTAGCCTTTAAAACCCTCACAAATTTTACAGAAATTAAGTAGTCACAAAGCTGGAGACAAAAATAGAAATTCCATGCCCAATGAAGTTCCCATAGCTTTCAGTCAAAAAAGGTTTCACTTAATTTTTGTCATGGATCAATCCAACTAGGAGATATAAAAAGGAAGAACAAATGAATTCTCAGTTTTTACCACAGTAGAATTTGACATCCAAGTACATGCTATTCTGCAGCAGGAGTGGCATAGTTTAATATATTTTTTAATGAACTGGAAAAAGGGATGAGCACTGAGGTGATAAAATTCACAGGTGACACAAAATTATTCAGGTTAATCAAGTCCAGAGAGGGTAATAAGAAACTTCAGATGAAAATAAACAAGTTAGGTGAATGATCAACCTGATGGCAGATTAAATTCAGTGTTGATATATGCAAATTAATGTACTTCACAAGGATTTTTTTTGTCTATTTTTATACCTTAGTGAGTTATAAACTAATTGTATCAAAGGAAAAGGACCTAGATAGCATTGTCAAGAGGGCAATAAAGTCCTCCACTTGGCATGCAGCTATAGTAGAAAGTTTTGGTACAGGAATGAAGAATAATATGAAAAACTCTTTAATGTAATTAAATCAGTTGTCCTCCACATTTCAAACACCATGTACAATCCTGGTCACCAACTGCAAAGGGAAGTTTTGCAAAATTAGAAGCAGCTCGGTTCTATCTGGCAAGAATGACAGAGGATAAAGAGAAAAGACTGGAACAATTGGCATCACCAGCTTCACAGAAGGGCTACATGATAGATATGATAAAAAGCTACATCTTGATAAGGATGGTTAGGATCTTGTCACGTATGATAAAAACACTCAGTGAAATTTAAAGCTGAAGACATACTTCTCACACAATGTGGAGCTTGTTGCTATGGAATGTTAGTTTGGCAAAAGTCAAAGAGGGATTGGACATTTATACGAACATGGAGGTCTCAAACTCTGGAGTTAAATTTTTCACTTTGTTTTTTGCTTTGTTTTACAAAGATAGTTCTGCAAGAATTGCTTCTATCTATTATATATAGACTGTTTAATCATAATTTTCCTCAAAGTATTTCTTCAGGATGATAATTCCCCATGAAAAACATCTGTAGTAAGACAAATAAGAGAAAAATTGAGAGATAGAGTGATAAAGAGGGTAAGGAATGTTATGTAAATAGAACCTAAATGCAGGTGATACACTTTTAGCATGGGTCAGCTGTACGTTAATTGTGAGCTAAATTTAGTTGAATTAGTAGACTGCAAACAGGCAACGCAGATTGCTAAAGAGCTGTCCTTGAGTTAATTTGGTAGCATACTACTACTTTTGAAAAATGCTCATAGTATTTCTTTAAGGAGAGTTTTCACTAGTTTGTTTAAGGTTGATTGCTATTGAAATTGAATCCACAGAAGCAATTAACAGTAAGCAGTGCTTTACTGTAACCAGTGAAGAAGCCATATACTGTACAGTGTGGTGAACATGAGGTTTAATAAATAGAAATTCCAAGGGATTTTCACAGGTTTAGTAGAGTGGTGACATATGTTATCATCTTGCTCACCACAGACTGGAATATGATTTTACACTGTCATGTCACATCGGCCCATGATAACCAGAAGTCATTTGTTTCCTAAGAAAATAGTAACTAGATATGACAACCTGTGTTGCCTCATGGTGAGGTTATGGTAGTATTTACTGATAATGTGAAGTATAACTTGTGTCATCTATTATATTTTTCAGTAGAAAATCAGAGCATTTCTAAGATAAAAAGAACAGTCCAGCTTTTTTGTTTCTTTTCTTTTTGGTTGGTCATACAAGAACTTCTGTCACTTGCATAAAGCTTACACGAAAAATTATATAGAAATTCTCAAACTAAGAATTAATATATCTTCAGTGTACAATAAATAATTAGACTGCTTTTTAGTTATAAGATTCCTCATTATTTAGCTCCATTTTTTGCAGAGGTAGGGAGAGGTATCTGTCTGTCTGTCTGTGTTTCTCTCTCTCTCCCCTGCCCCTACGTCTCTTCTGCTTTTATTTTTCTACATAGGATATATTAATTGTACTTTAATGCTGCAGAATCTAAAATGAGACCTCTATTAAACTAAGACTGCATAGTTACCATCTTGTTTTTATTTTCCTCAGAAAACATAAATAATTAAACTTGGCTTCAAATAAAAAGATGAAGTTAGCCTTCCTACTGTACTACAATCTTTTTCCTTTATGGTTTGTCTAGCAGAATGGTAATCCTGTACTCTTGCTAAGATACGATGCTAGAAATTATCTCGTAAGAGTTCTCTTCATTTTAGTCCTTTCGCAAGATGGATGCAGTGGATGTATACAACACAATTTAAAAGACTTTTCATCAGGCTTCATTCTTGATTTCTACTGTAAATTCCACAAGCTACAGTAGTTTAATGCAGAAGCGTAGATGTCCATAAAAAGCTGGAGGGAATGGTGTATGTTATAATGCTGTTATAAAACTGTCTGTGATATTAACACACACTGTATATTAAATACACAAAACTGTTACAATAACTTGAAGGTTGAGACAAACTCATGAAAACAAATAAATTCTTAGGACAGTAGGCAAAAGGTTGTTCTTTGCAAAAAGATTTAAATACAGTTGTACAGCAGTCCAAATTACCCCTCCCAAAATAAAAACCATTCTCCCAGTAGTCATGTAGTATATGCATAAAAATCCATGCACAAAATAGATCCTCCAGGGAGGTTCTTCACCTTCATGTAAATTTAGGCACCCAGTGTATATTGGGGGGAAAGCAATCTCCCTATATATGAAGAGTGAAAGGACGTGCCGCAGAGCAGTTCAGAGCAGAAGCCTAATTCAGGAGCTCTCAGATACTCTCTGGAGGAGCTTTTCTTTCTGCATGGATTACACAGGAAGCTTTTGGAGACTACCTCCTCACTGAGACAAAGTTCTCAGTTTACTGTCAGATGCCAGGAGGGATGAATACTTCCTTGTTGCCTGCCACATTCATACCATTGGTCCTCCCAGTGTGGCAAATTATGTAAAAACAAAATTGTGAAAACTGCATGTAAAAATAGAGTAAGACACAAATTCATGCTCACACTCTGCTCATAGTTACATTATTGTAAATCCAGAATAACTCCAGTGATACCCTTGAAAATAATTTATCTTAGTTTCTAAAAGAATTATCCTACATTATCTGAAGTGAAAGTAGGATCTTCTGTTATCATAACTAAGAACTGCTCTGAGTGTACTAGCTCAAGACAAATAGAGTGGTTGTTCAGTAAACCTGATGGGGTTTGCAACCCTTGCAAATATTTTGGATTTTTTAAGCAGAAACAACTTGTTATTGGGTTTTTGTTAAGTAACATAAAGAATCTAAGAAGGAAAGAAATCCAGTTGTTTGGGTTTTTTTTGGGGGGGTGGGGTTCAGTTAATTCTGAAAGATAGATAAATGTTGCTTTTAGTTGTACTACTACAATACATGGAAAACACCACCATCCACTAAATGTTGTATTTGGGTTCCCATATTACAAGGCATCTAGGAATTTAAGATTTTTTTAGATTTCCACATTTGTCTGAAATGCCTGGGCAACAATGATGAAAGTGAGCACTGGAAATTCTGAAAACTAAACCCAGGGAAGATATTTGTCTCAGAAGCATTAGACATTGTCCTGGTTTTGGCTGGGATAGAGTTAATTGTCTTCCTAGTAGCTGGTACAGTGCTGTGTTTTCAGTGCGGTATGAGAAGAATGTTGA
>JAVKLA010000081.1:11456469-11476756 GCA_034782735.1 Sagittarius serpentarius
GGGCATCGGTCAGCAAGTGGTGAGCAATTGCATTGTGCATCACTTGTTTTGTGTATTCCAATCCTTTTATTATTATTATTGTTACTTTAATGTTATTAGTGTCATTGTTAGTTTCTTCCTTTCTGTTCTATTAAACTGTTCTTATCTCAAGCCACGACTTTTACTTTTTTTTCTGATTCTCTTCCCCATCCCACTGGGTTGGGGGGAAAGTGAGTGAGCGGCTGCGTGGTGCTTAGTTGCTGGCTGGGGTTAAACCACAACAATCATCTATATCTGTTCCCACATGTTAAAGCATACCTACAATAATTTACTTTTAAAGTAATTTCTATTAATCATGTAACACTAGTAAAATATTTATAAATGTACCTTAATTTAAAATGTCACCATTTTATTCTCATAAGTCAATAACTGGTGACAAATTACTGGTAAAGAATGATGTTGCATTAGAATAATCCACAATTCTGGAGACTTCAAAGCTTCAATGCATAGTTGTTTCTCCTTGTATTGTCAATGTATGCAATTTCGCTACTTTTTGCCCTTTCAGATTCACAATATATTTCCTGTTGTCTCTTTCAATGCCCTCAAATCCTGAGGGGGGCAATCTTGTAATTACATGCATTAACTCTATTATATTGTGGACTTCCATGATTCTGCACCCACAGAACGAGTAGCTGCTGCGTTCTTAAATGCCAGCTACTCTTTAACTGTAAAGGCACCTACTATTTTATTGGAACTATTCTTGCTTTATTACTGTAAACAACTTTGATCATAATGATGCCATTTGAAAGAGCTGATCAAGCTGAGAAAAATGACACCACAGTCATAAAGTCACACTAAATTTTGCTATTAACATTTTATAGTGCATATAAGGAAAGCATTCCAAGTTGCAACTACAGACAAAAGAGAAAATTAATTTTACATAGAAATGTAGATTTAAGCATTAGCAATATACTGGTACAATCATTTGCACCATATTCTTAAGCACAACAGATGACCCTCTTTGTAGATAAGAAAGCATGTTTTTTGTCATATCTTAGATGAATCTGTGCTTGCTCTGTGGCAAACATGAGAATGTATTATGGCACTTATTCCTGAAACAAAGATAGAATTATTGTGTTAGGAAGAAAATACAGAAATGTCATATAAAACAATTTGAAAAGTTATCAGAAAGAAAACACAGTTCACAGTAGAGCTCTTGATAGAAAAGAAAACCTTAGTTGAAGGCTAAATCGCTTTTTCCAGCAAAACTGATCATCTGATCCCTAGGATAAGTTTGCTTTCTGAGATATATGCAAAGCATGGAGTTCAGTGACAACTGCTGAGGTACTATCCTCCTTTGGACAGAATTAAAAAATAGAGTAGACTGGTATCTGTACTGGGAAATTCGCTAAAAGTAATTTAGTTTGGGCTATAAGGTAAAACAAAGTGATTTTGGTACAACATATGTTGCAAATTCACCAAGGAACTGCAGGTGACAGATCCAAATAGTGAAGTAACTACTAGCTCTGCTGTAATACAGAGGAAACTGTTTGTAACAGGGTGAAATGAAAATAAATTGTAGTTGGTAAGAAAGATATGCAATTGTTTTAATGTGAATTAATGAAGTTAGACATGCAGGCCTGGAACCTGGCCTTCATTAGGTTACTTTTCCTTTTCTTTAATAGCACAAACACGTCCTCAAGCAGCAATAAGTGGGAAGTCTTTGGATGAGGGTATCTTAGTATTACTTCAGCAGAAGAAATGGCAGGGGGAAAGCAACATTACGGAAGCACTCTTAATTCTTTGTGGTTTCCAGCTGCAAGAACAGCCCCTTTTTGAGCTTAAGTTGCCCAAAATTACGCCAGTGATTTCCGTTCTCAATTCCATGCAATGGGAGTTCTTGTCAACCCCCCTTACTGTAGCAGTCTGAATTGGAATGAGGGGGGCAAGTATCTGGCAGTAGGAAAGTGAGATAGAGGAGATCCAGTTCCAGCAACTGTGGGATCTCCCTTTTCAAATGGCAAAGAGGGCTGGGAAAAAAGGAGGAACTTCCAGAGATCAGTAGGCAATTTCAAAGGAGTCCAGGTTCATAAAGCAGCTTGGGTGGACATCATGGTCCAGAGACAAAAAAAGAATGAAGCTGTCTCTAAGCTGCAAGCATTTTTTGTTCCCTTCCATTTGGGGAAAGTAGGGCTGCTGGGAATGGTGAAGCAGAGGGCTTCTGTTCAGAGCAACATCGAATTACAGTAACTAGCCCTCTACTGTCTGAGCAATGCCAGCTATTGGAGGTCACAGTACTGTGACGATACTCATTGGCTCTTCTGCTTGTTTATTTTGTTTGGTTTGGTTTTTTTTTTTGTATATGTGGTTGTAGCTAAAAGTTTGCACTTGGTCTTGTAGAACAGCTCTTCAAGACTGCTGCTGGAGGGACATCTCTTTGCAGGTTACACTGGGAGTACAATACCTTCACATGGAAGTGGAATAAAATCACCTTACTACCAACTCTGACATGGGTAACTTGCCTCACTGATCTCTGAGTACTGTATGCTTATTTATAACTATGAGCCTTCAAATTAAAGGGCTAGACTTACGCATGTGTGCCTTTTTAGGTACACTGCCTTGACTTACCCAAGCCCGAGATCTAGCAGAAAGTAAGTGCATTTGACAAACCTCACAATCAGCTTTTGGAAGCAATGCACATTTAAGAATATTAGAATGATCTCGCCTGAAGGAAGGTTAAAACAAAGAGCGTTGAGGTTGATCAGCATCATGCTTCTTTACAAGGCTACAGCAGAGGTGTTAGATCCTTCCTGGGAGGTACAGCCTTGTCCTCTGGAACAGCGCAGAGCTGCTTTGCCTGGAGGGGTGAAAGTGGGAAGCAAGTATCCTTATAATGAAAAGCATTGTGCTTGCTAAGCTAATGGGAGTCACACCTTGTTAAGGAGTGCAGCAGGCTTGTCTCTAAGGCCAATGCATAAGATGCAAAGTCCTTGCTGAAACTATTACCTCTTCCTGCCTCCTTTAGGATATACTTCCCTCAAAGGCTATTTCAGTATCAGCCTTTTACAATTCTTTTTGCATAAGACCAGGAGTACCTCATTCCAAAAGATCAAGCAGGCAGATTGCAATGCAACTTTATATTGTGCTTCATTCTCATGAGATGCTGGCTAGGTACTTAATTGTTACTTCTTGCTGTTTTACATAATGTATTGGGTTATCCTGTCTTTTAAAATTTCTGCTTTTTTTTTTTTCACCAGTCTTCCACTCATGTTTCTCTTTTTATTCTTCCAGGGCAATAGCATTATTTTTCCTTTACAGCCCTACCTTTTTGATAACTTTATTTTTAGACATTTTGTCAAATTTTATGGACTTTTGCATAATAACATGGAAAGTTCTGTGAAGGTCCACTGTTTTGAGAAGACATTTTTGGTTTATTGCTAAGGCCTGGTAAAGGGAAAAGTGACATTTTAAACAAATACCTAGTAAATGAATAAGCTTCATAAATTACAAAATCTCTGAACACCAGCTGCTGAAATACAATAACTCTTCGACCTGAACCTATTAAGTGAATAAGTCTGCTGTACATACTTTACACCAGTGCTATACACTAAAAATAGCTTATGTAAAAAGAATGCAAGATGTTTTTGGTAGAAGCAGGACTTCTGTCCACTAAGATTCATCCCAGCAACACTGGTTCCTCTTCTATTTTGTAACTTTCATTTTTCTTAGTATGCAGTTTTCTAGAATTGTGCAATTATCAGTAATTTAGCAATTTGGTTCCTCTTGATTATGATATAGGTGAATGGCTACTATGGTATCTGTGATCCTGTATCTCATGCCATATCTATGTAATATAAGTGTACGTATGTATATTCTGTTATACTGTATGCTCTTTCTGAAGAGTTCTGTTTACTTCATGTAAATAGCTTTGCCTGTTTACTAGATAACAAATCAGCAGCTCCGTGTAGATCCCCAAATGCTTGAATAAGTCTGTTTTCTAACAACCATAAAGTCCTTTTAAATAAATCTCCTATTGTGTTCCCGTAAAACTGGAATACTTCAATCATCAGAAAACCCAGAAACCCCTACAACTGACATCCAGTTCTGTTACCATAAAATGGTCGTAAGTTTGAGGTGGGATACCTGTGTCTTTCTACTGCTAAATGCAAATGATAGTATCTGTAGCTTTGGGATTCTCCTCTTCCTGACAGCATAAGCTTTCTTTCTCTACTTAAGCAAGCAAAATAGCTGACCGACAAGACTGTGAAGAATTTACTGTTTGCATTGAGGAAGAAGAATTATTTCTTTGAAGACGGACTAATGGCACACCAAAGAGAACATAGGTAAGACAGAAGAGGAAGAGAAACAGCAATTTTTGAAACATCAGATATCTTACATATAGAATAAGGAAAATAAAGCATAGGGGGTGAAAAGAGAGGAAAAGAAATATTTTTTTTTTTAATTGGGATCTAGGGGACCTGAAGTCTTGAAGCAGGGAGCTTTGCAGTGCCCCACTCCTCTGACATTCAAGTTTGATAAATGGCAGCTTGATTATTCAACATCCCAAATGTCTCCATTCTTTATAAACAGGAAAGATATACATAAGTACATATCCTGGTGTAAGAAGCATGAAAACAAACAAACCAAGCTAAACCCTAAGCTATGGTAGGAAATGCACTGGTGCATGTGGAGAGACCACCTGATTTCTTACTGACACTTTTATTTCTATAACAGGTTTTTGTTTATTCTTCAGGGCAGAAAGGCTGCATTTTCTCTTGCCTAGAGCTAAATTCTCTAAAACTGCTAGGCAGGAAATATAATATCCAATATCCTAGTATTTCTCACTTCATTATGCTAATATAGTTTCACATACAATGAGGCAGAAATAATGAAGAAAATATGCTGTAGCAGTGAGTCTTTATGTGACTACTTTTTTAATATAGTCTTGCACAGGGCATTTTCAGGTCCCTTATATGCGATTCTCTTTCTATATCTATTCTAATACATTTAATTGTACATTTTCATTTGCTACGAAAGCTGTTGGGAAACAATCTAAAAAACACCACCAGACAATGGCCCTGATTCTCAGCTGTCACAAGAAAGCCCTCAGGGCTGCACAAGTGGTAATCAGGGGGCGGAGTGTATTTCAAGAAAAATCTTAGCCAATGCCAATGCCAACAAAGTCAGTAGCTTAGGCTGAAGCAAGTGTGCATTAAAGAAGGGCTTGAACTTATGTGAGGACTAATCTGAAGGATGAACTCCCGAGTGGAAGTGTTAAAAACACTGTTCTGAAACTACACTGAAATGACATTCACTTAGTGCATCCTTGCTGTAAAAGCAGTCTCAATACCAGCATAGTTTGTGCCCCATAACAGGCAGAGACCTAAGATTTTTACAACAGAAACCCCTTTGAGGACCATATTGGCTAATGCTTCAGCAATTTCAACAAATGACATTCAACAGTGGTTATGAAGCCTTTTTCAAAGAAACATATAGGAAACATTTACTTATTTCATATTGGCTGTATTACTCTCTGCAATTTTTTGCTCATATGAATACTTGAAGTCCTCCAACAGTTTAGGGCTTTTAGGAGCCAGGAAACACAGTTGTAAATGTAAAATCTACACTCAGAAAAGGCTCTGATTGGCATCCCTAGAGGCTGATGACCTCCATTTATCTGGAAATTGATAAGAGTGTAGGCAGCAGCTACGTTTGCTTCCGCCGAGCCTCCAGCATGACCCAGAGGAACATCACATGGGGCTGACAGCATTATTCCTTCTCTGTGCCCAGTCAATCCGTAGCTATTTGAGACTTGCCAACAAAGATGCTAGCCAGTATCACTCAGAATGGTAATTTCTGTGGTGTGAACACTTCGGTGATAGGAACTGGACCAAAGCCAGAGAACTCACTTCATCTAGGCCACTGACAGAGCTGTTACATAGTAACTCCCCTTGGTCACTGCTATCTTGAGCTAAACCCAAACTAAGGATTTACAAAGTTTCTAGTATTAATCTTGTGAACTACTTGTTAACTCAGTCCAGCTGGCCTCCCTGAGTATAGTTTTCTAAAACTATGCGTTCAACTTGCTTGTCATTATTCATGAAGCTTTCTGGAAGTGCTGATCCTTGCATTTAACTTCATCATTCATTTTCTCCATTATATTCCATCTGAAATTGCATCTACTACTTGTAGATTGATAAACACTGGATATATCTCCTAAGGGCTCCTAAAGTTTCAAAATGGGATTGGTTGCTATTATTATTTAAGGAAAATGTATCATTAAGATACACGTACACATACTGCAGAGTAAGAAGTCATATATGAGGAAAAGTATTTTATTTTTATGAAAATCTTATTCCAATTTTCGAATCTCTAAGCAAGCTTACAAAACTTCTAAACATTCCGTTGGTTTTAAAACATAAAAGCTATTCTACCATTACAAGTAGTCATTGTGCCTGTTTTCCATAAACTGGATTTAAATACATTTACATAGTTCTTGTGTGGAAAACAGTATCATAATTGTGTGGTTTACAGCTGATTTTTATGCAGCATAATGAAACGATTACATGTTTTAAAGTTCTTTTTCTGTTGAGTTTAAGAATTTACTCCCTCAAATTAATCTACTTTGTTTTATTTTCTGCACTGTTGACTCCTTTCTCCAAAAACAGTTTGTCTTTGAAGCATTGTTATCCTTTTGCTTTCAACATTGTCAGGTCACAGTACTGTAAGAACTAATAATGAAGTCATGTGTCCTGCAGAATTTCATGTAGTGAAATGGTATAGTAAATCTTGATAGTAAATAACAGTCATAGTAAAACTATATAGTAATAGTAAAATAGTAGAGAGTAGTAGTAGAAAAAAGTAATAGTAAAAAAACCTAGATGGTAATAGTAAAATAGTAAAACTAGATAGTAATAGTAAAATTTGATCATAAGATGCAGTGAATGAATTAAAAACAGGGTAAATGTGTGGCAGAGAACAAACCATAAAATGAAAATAGTTGCAAAAGCATCTCAATGGCATCTAATTTTTAATATATTACACAGTAGGAAAAATTGGCAGGTTTTACTTGACTTTGCTGTGGTTAAAGCAACCACAGAAAGTAATTTAGAGTATCTCACTGATTTTCCAGGACAGGTAAACTGATGTACCTTTGTTGGAGAATCTAACCTAACCTAGATTGCTATAAGACTAGTACAATAGAACACTGGAATACTGTTTCCTTAAGACTTTGTATCAAGATGTGTTTCCCACTTGTAGAGAAAGTGGAAAAAGGAGACTAATCTGTCAAGTGAACTATCAAAAGGAACGAAATAAAAAACAAAATAGATATAATAATACTTCAGTAGAATCACGTGCTCTTTTGACTATCAGTGAATCTCACAAAAGGCTTTACAAAACTTTGAAAGATAAAACGCTATCACACATTAGCATTAGACAGTTCAGCGCAAGCCATGCATGCATTCAAAATGAAAAATCTGTCCTCTTTGAAAGACGAAACTTCATCCTGTCCTGTCTATGTCACAAACAAACACAGAAGTAAATATTCAGTAATTGCCATGTAGCAAGGAGGTCACAGAACAGACAGAACTATCCCTTTTGGTACAGAGGTGGCTTTCCTAGGCTCATGGCAAATGTATATGACAATCTGGGAAATGTAAATAGGAGATACCATACTGGATCACATCAGTGGTCCAATGCCCTGTCTCTCCAGTAAGTGGCCAGGACCAGATGCTTCAGTGGAATTTGCAAGAAAACCCATAATGGACAATTATTGAATAATTTGCTCGTAGGGGAAGTTTCTTCCTAATCCCAGACAGCTAATGATTGGTTTATGCCCTGAAGCATGAGGGTTCATACATCTCCACCCCCAACCATTTTTATCCTATCTAAGGTATCCCTGGGTGCTCTCATTATCCAAATAAGTGTATAATCCTTTTTGAATCCTACTAAGCTCTTGGGCATAATGATAGCTTGTTGCAGTGAGTTCAACAGGCTAATTATGCATTGTGTAAAAAAGTATTTCTTTTTATCAGTTTTAAATTTGTTTCATTTCAATTTAATGGATGTCACTTTGTTCTTACACTATAGGGAAGAGTAAATAGAAGCACCCAACTGACCTTCTCCATACCATTAATTATTTTATATCTTTCTATCATGTCCCCACTTACTAATTTCCTCTTCCAACTGAACAGTTCTCATCTTTTAAATCTCTCTTAATGCAGAAGTTTCTCCTTGTCTCTGTTCCCTTCTGTTGTCTAACTTTGGGCTTCTATTTCTACCACGTATTTTAAGATGGCATGACCAGAAATGAATACTGTATTCAGGAAAGCATGCCAACAATGTGTGTAATTGCACAATTACAATATTGTCATTGTTTTCCATCCCATTCTTCATACATTCTCACATTTTGTTTGCTTTTTTAACCTCCACTGCTCATTGATCAGATGTTTAATTGAACTGCCCGCAGTGACCCCCAGGTCTTTTTCCCAAGTTGTTACAGTTAATTTAGAACCCAGCAATATGCATGAGCAATTCAATCTGTTCCTTCCAATATGTATTTTCATATTTGTCAATGCTGAATTTGGCTGCCATTGTGCAGACTTATTAGGTCTCATCGAACATCTTTGCTGTGTTCCGTAGTGCTGACTAACCTAAATAATTCTTTGCTATCTGGAAAGTTTACCACCCTCCTGAATGCTCTTTTCCAAATGGAGTACCAACCATAGGACAGTGCTTCTGGCATGCTACATGTAGTCTGTGGCTGAATATAAGACTACTTTTGATTAAGTATCTAAGACATAGGGGTTAGAGTAACTAGAATTTCCAAGAATAAAACTCAAAAGCTAAACCATACCTGAAGTATACATTACATTAACTCTGGTTGCCTAATGAGTCCCCATTTGGACACGCATCACAACCACAGTGAAATTCCACATAATATGCATTTTTTTTGTGCAGGCATAACCATATAATGGGATCTTATGAGCATTACAAAGAGACAGACGTTTGCTGTATGAGACTTTAAATAATATTCTGCATTTCAGAGTGCAAAAGCCAAAGTTGTAGGCTGTCTCTTACCAGTCTGTATTTTGCACTGGTTAATATGTACCCCCTCTCTGGTGCTTGATCAAGGCAACAACAACCTGCAGGTTAGCAGGAGAAAGATTCTAGATCTTAAGATCTTAAATTTCTCTTGTGCAACAGAAACTCAAGAAATTTGTCTTTACATGCACATTTTTTTCAGTATTAATTAATCTGAATAAATAAGAGCACATTTGATTTTTCAGAGTGACCTGAACTTATGTTAAGCATTGGACAAATTGAAAACAAAAAGAAGGAAGTTTATACAAGTAAACCAGAGGCTTAAGTTCTCAATGACAAACTTATACTGACAGTTCAAGCAGAGTACCCAAAACATTATCTGAAATGCAGTTTTCTTTGACATGTGTAAGAAGTTTCTTTGGAGATCTGAGTTTTTGCACATGTACTGTTTTTCCAGAGGAAATCAAGGTAACTGCAATACTAAAGCTTGCATTTATTTGTGGCCTCTTGCAATCCACTCACCATCACATTTTTCTGTTTTGCAGCATTTTCATGAATCTCCAGCTTATTAACATTTTTAGAGAAGCTACACATGGCACAATAATACCTCTTCAAACATGATGTTGATTTGAGGAGTCATCACATCATGCTGTTGTTAATATCTCGTTTTCATGAGCACCATATTGATATAAAATCTTAGCATGCCTATATACTTTTAGTTGTGCTGATACAAGAGCTGAGGGAGACAGTGGGATTTAGCACACAGCTTTATCCACTTTGGGATATTCTTGCTTCCTAGCATCTAATTCCCTCTGGAATTTGAAGCCCTCTGCAATTTCTGTACCCTCTGGAAGCTAATTTTTTACCTTCTCTAAGAAACACTTTTTGCCCCATTTCCCTGAAACATCTAGATGCTGCAAATGCTTTAGGTGAAGAGCAGATAAACAGTAGTTTCTTTTGAGGACAGCACTACTCCCACTGTATACATCAGCCTACAGAGTGCAGGTGTGCAGTAGGAGATTTCTATTACTTTCATCAGGCCATGGAACAGGTCATCATAAATCTTATCTCCCCATTCTACAGGAATACATTGTCTCTGCAGCACACCTGAACTCCATTGACCCTGGCATAGACTGGCTCTCAAATGGTGGCCTTCTGTGCAGTTGCCAAACTAATGGACTGAGTACATATTGCTTCTGACATCCTTAACCGTGTTAGACAAAACCAGCCCAAACAACACAAAAGTGAGGAAAGACCTGGAAATATGGCTTGTCCATATGGAACTTGAATCTCAGAAAATTTAAAGCAACAGCAATGTAAGGCAAAAGAAAGGCTGGTTTAAAGAAAAAATTTTCATAATTAATGTTAATTATTCTAGTTAATTAAAAGGATGTTGATAAATAATATTGTAAGTACAATTAAAAAAAAATCACAGCAGGCTATAAAAACATCTGTGGAATAAGATGTGTGAACTACACTCCACTCTTGTTTACATTTAACAGACCTACAAGGAAATGTATTTGCTCACCATAACAACATATAACTTCTCGATATGCTCCCAGTCCTCAATTGCCATTTTCATCAAATTAGTCAACCTACTTCCTAATAGTAAGTAACAGGAATCATTGCTGACAATTAGCAGGAAAGCAGTGTATTAAAAAAGTATCAATTACTAATTACTTCCAAATATTTTATTAAAAGCATTATGTAGACTAAACATTGGGAATTTCTTATAATTGCAATACACCTATTATTTTGCAATGCATATTTAAAATTGAAAACTTAACAAATCTCTTCAGCGAAGATCTCATGAGTTCTTTGATATCTGTATCTGCAGAAGTTTCTTGTGGGTAAATAAAGAGAGAATATTTAACAGTTACAATTAACTGGCATGTGACAACAGCTCCATGCATTGCACTGAACAGGTAAATTCTATGACAAAATTTCCTTTCAGGTTTTTATATTAAGTGCATTCTCAAATCACTGTTAGGAATCTTCTAGTAAGACAGTTGATCCTAGAAAGTAATGAGCAACACAGAAAACAGCATTCAAAGAAATCAGTCCTTATAGGACTGAACCCTAAAACAGTTGAACAGCAGTACCAAGCAAATAAATTACCTTGCTTCTCTAGTTTAAAAGTGCAAAAAAATATTTAGCAGTCTTCTGTATGATCCAGTTTAAACTTGTATGTCCAGAAATCAGGTAAAAAGCTCTTAACTGACTTCAGTGGAACAGAACAAGCCCTCAGAAACATCCAAAAGAATGCTTTTAATGTATGTTACCTATTCTTTATAGCAAAGTTAACTTGAGAACACTATAAAATTAAACCAAAATTGATTAGAGTCTGTAGCCCCTTTCGCTGCATTAGAATTATACTAGACTAGATTTTCTTGGCCAAGAGATTAGCAGACTGCTGTGTGGAAGAACTGAAATCTTATAATAAAAATGTATTTCCTGTCTTTTTACTTTCAGCTAAAACTTCTCTTTTCAGAAATATTTACATAAGTTATTTTGCCTTTCTCTGCAGAAATTTGTCATCTTTACAGTTAGAATTTGTTGCCCCAATTTATTGTTTGCTTGCTCATCTGTTCTATAACAGTCATATAAGTGACAGGAATGGTATTCAGTTCACCATATTCAAGAAATTGTGAAGTTATGGCATAGTTTTCTGTCACTTTCAACAGCAACACTGCTGCTATTCATAAGGCAGAGGTTGTTTTTACTTGCAGAAAACTAGAAAAGTCCAGCATTGGTCTGGTAATTACTACCATGAAATTTATATATTAGCAGTGATGACCCTATAGAAAGCAATGACTTCCAGCTTGGAACACAATACTGTCCTATTCAGCTATTGACAGATTCTAACATAAAGCAATGATTCTCCACTTAAAAATCCTTTAGTTTGAAAGAACTATTCCTGTTAACACTGGCATAAATAAGACCATAAAAAAGCCTAATATTCTGATAAACTTCAGATGTGATGTAAATAATCATAATATATGATGAATTCTCTATTCAGAAAATGTGCCTGTATGCAACCTCCTGCCCAAGAGTACCCAGGTGCTTTATTACAAAACGCAGTTTAAAAGACTACAAATATACAAGGTTAATGTAATTAAAATTAGTAATATGACCATAAATAAAACAAAATGGTATGCCAAGGCCTTACTTAAAAATTAATATAACAGTCATGTAGAGACACAGGAGTGACATTCTATAAAATGAATTAGCTGCTTATCCACAGAACAGTTATAGTGCCAAAGGCCGTCTGAAATAAAAGGCCTTTTAAATACAAGGCAAGAAATAATTTGTGGGAACATTAACTTATTGTATATCTCCCTCAACCAGCTTTTCCTCTCTTTTACCCCAGACTAACACCTACCTGGACAATTAAAACTTTTCATGACCTGCTTTTACCATACAACAGCTATTCTCTTAAGTGGGGAAGCGGGGGAGATACTGTGTTAAAAAAGAGAAATTCTTTCTTTCTTCAGGAAAGGGCCTTTACATTGTCAGTTCCTAAATTTCCTTTTCTGCCTCAATTTAAATGATGTGAGGTTAAGAGATTTACATACCTAAGAAGTATAATCTGGTTGGGAAAATCACTTAAACTTTAGAACAAAGAAAGATACTGCTGGGAATTAATGAAAAAAAAAAAAGAACGTCTTCATTTTCTGCCTTAGAGCCCATATTGAGAGTAAACAGAAATTCTGTCTAAAAAAGAGCTCTGAAGTTGAGCCTGCACTGCATGTATATAGAGTCTGGGAAAACTGTGCTGATGTCATTGGTAGCATGGGTGCCCAGAATAATACCCTGGTATTTATTTAGTTTTTACTTCTTGAATAAGTGTGTTTCATAATTCAGTGAACTAGCAAGTTATTTGTGTGTCTGTATGCTTACAAAAACTCAGTAATATACTGTTCATTCAATATTAATTATTACAATTACAGCATCACATCCTAAAACAGTCCTGGGAACTTTGACAGGACACCAGATGTTCCCACAGTCCTTGGTCGTCTGCTTACACCATGGCTAGGCATGGAGAGCCTGCCCCGGGA
Source organism: Sagittarius serpentarius (assembly GCA_034782735.1). Lineage (NCBI taxonomy): Eukaryota > Metazoa > Chordata > Aves > Accipitriformes > Sagittariidae > Sagittarius > Sagittarius serpentarius. The sequence continues at coordinate 11,469,552 of JAVKLA010000081.1, forward strand.
CTGGAATTTCCAGTAAAGATTTTGCCTGGCTCTACCAGAATATGTGCTGGAGATTTCTGTTCTACAAAGAAATTCCAGAGTCTTGGAAAAGTTAAGAATTAATATTCCTAATCTCCACTACCAACCTATTTCAGTGCCCTGGATCATGGGTAATACTTCCAGTATTACTCCCTTCTATTCTCTTCCATCTTCTAGGTTTATATCTGTCCCCCTTGAATAAAGCAGGGCCAGATACGTCTTCTGCCCCTAAGGGCAAGGCGGATTATCTGGCTGTGACCACAGTGCATAGGACTTGACCCTGGGTCTCCTCTGAGCTCTGTGTGACGTCCCCATGTCCATACAACAGAATTATTCTTTTGTGTGTGTGTCTTTGTTCGCAGTAACTGAAACACTGTGGGAGTTTATTGCCATACCATGGAGTATGGCATCAGGGCATATAAAATATTAGAGGTTAAAAGGCTGCTGGGACAGCGCTGGAGGACTGTGAAGAATGGTGCGAGGCAAGCTTAGTGCAGTCCTGTCCACACAACTTTGTGGGTGTGGCTTCTTCCAGGTGCTGTCCCTCAAACCGTGTCCACGTGTGGCCTCAGAACTGAGCCAGGGAGCAAGTTAAATACTGTGCAAGCAGTTAATATTATATGAAGAGTAGTCAAGCTTGCTTTCTGACCCTGGACATATTCTGTAGCACTGGCCACACTGTGAAGATGAAGCTGTAACTGGTCCTGCAAATGACTGCCTAGATGTCTCTAGCTGTTGAGTAAAGTGTTGTTAAGGAATCAGAGCAAGGAAGTTCGTATGGGTGGGTGCCACAATGCAGACATGAGGAGGTGCAATTTCTGTGATAGATTTATCATGCTGCAGCTCCCACTTGCATTCATATGCATGCATCCTTTTAGAAATGTGATACCAGATGCTGTTTCCTGGCAACAGGCCCAACACCCCCTTTCTTTTAGGTGTGAATTTTGACAACTCCAATTCACTGGAGCCCTAGTTATGTTATCTTTTCTAAATGCTTAGAGACTAAAAAGACCTCTTGCTCTTTCTGCTGTGGACTTAAGTGCCACTTGGGCCAATTTGCAGTGCTGTATTACTCCAAAAATATCTTCTCATATGGGTAGCACAATTATTACCACTAAATAGGGAAGGATGGAAACATTCTGAATCGAACATGGATAACTCAAGTCCTTTTTTGCTGTGTTGTCAGTCAGAGCTGTTGTTATGCTTGGCATATGTCACATCGATGTATAATAAATGCCCATGTCAGTCAAATGCATGTTATGTGTAGATCGGGTGTCAATCTAATGTTTTGTATTAAAATCAGTGCATGCACAACTTTATAAACATTACGGGGGGAGATTTTAATTTTGAAGCGCTACAGCTGCTTGCAGCCATCTTTTGCACAACACCTTAAGAGCTTATAATTATTTGAAAAATTAGATTTCAGAAAAGGGACAGTAAAATACCAACTTTACTTCTCTGTTGTTGCTTACATACCAGGGGGAGGACATCTAAGCTGCTTGCTTCTCCCCATGGCTTGTTTGCTCTTAAGAAAAATACAGAGAAGAAGCTGAGTACCAAAGAAGGAAACTCCAGAGCAGGGGGTCCTGGGACTGGCACTGGCTGACATTGTGGCCCCGTGTGTGAGTTGTGTCATGCCTAGGTGACTTCTACACACATGAATGGGAAAGGTGGGGAGAGGGGCCAGCCCCAGCTGAGATCTGGGAGCTCAAGCAGCACTTCCAATCCTAGACAGACTTGTTGCCAAGGGAGAAGCCGAGAGGCTTTCAGGGCAGATGGTCAGTGGATATGGACTTCAGGGTCATTATAAAGCTGGTCCCAATGTCAGTATGGATGTTCCCTGAGGAACCTTTTTCAGCAAAGCACAGCCTAGGTGTCACAGTTGCACATACTTTTGCTCACAGAAATGCTGTGGCCTGGCTAATAGAATAGCAGTTTAGAGAATAAAAGCTTTTTGTAAGCATTAATTAATCTTCACAATAAGGTCATTGTTATTAACCCTATTGTATGTGTGGGTCACATTTGTGGTTGGTGCAGTCTCATTCAGCTGTCTGACTCCCCTAGGGTGGTTCCATCTTATGGCAGTAGTGATTTTGTTTAGAGATGTTTCAGCTAAAGTCACTAACAGACTGAGGATATTGGGAGTTCTGCTTCTGATTGTGCTTCTAGACCCCCCAAATACTTTCATTGGTGAATCAGATGTTCAAAGGAAGCAATCTTGCACAGAGACAAGCCTTGAATATAAAGGCTATTTTTTGGTCATTCTGAAAACTCAGTAAATTTACCATTTCATTTGCATTTGACTGATTGGGTTCAACTGATTATTGAATAAAAGGTATGTCCAATTTGACCCTTGATTTCATTGTGGCCTATTGCTTGGCAATAAATACTTATTTTTCCAGTGTGACATTCTGTTGTTAATCAAATGAAAGCTATTCATGTCTTCCATTAAATTAGCAGATTTAAGCCAAAGAAGCTGCTTTGTAAATTATAAAACAACCAACCCAAAGTAGTTGCGTAAATGGGGAAAATGCTGTGTTTCACTGGCTTTTAAACAGATGAGAGGTTGGATATTTGCCTCCTGGTTTCACAAAGCAGCAGGCAAAAACAGTGTCTCCAGTTGCAAACAGGATTCTCAGGGTTTGGGCAATGTTTTATCTTTTCTTGATTCTGAGGCACCAGATGTTTGTGAGGGAGGGAGCAGGAAATCCCACTCTATAACCCTGTTATCTAATTCAGATTGTTACTGTTAGAGATCTTAGAGAAATTCATACGTCATCTTTCTATATTAAAGAGAGATGCCATGCCAGAGAAAAAGATGCTGGAAATGCAAAAGGACAGGATGAAGAAGTGGGGAAGGGAATGCTCACAGGGGCCTGAAGCTATCTGCTTTCCAAACAAACTAAAAACCCCAAACAAAATCATCATGCAAGTGACTGGTTGGAGGCACATAAGACAAGTTCACAGATGAGTGCCTCTGTAGGAGATGTAGCTTAATCCTTTAGAAGGGCAGTTGTATTGTACTCTAGAAGTATGCAGGACAGTGCAGACTCACAATCCCCAGCAAAAAGGGAGTTAATGGCCTCAAACAGCCTCATGCCAGGGGTTGTGAATGACAGCACTCAGGCTTTTAAAAGGCAGAATACATAGTATTAGAATCATAAAAGAATATACACAGTTGGCATTAAAAGGATGGTATAAATATTTTGAAATGGCTCCTGGGTGTTGGACAGAGAACACTGTAAAACAGTCGCTTTATCTTTACAAGAAAATACATGCTCATTGAAAAACTGCTGGATTGAGAAAAAGTGATTTCCTTGCAATGTTAGAGGCCCAAAGCCTATGTAGCAATTTTTCATCATTTTGTTAATTTTCACTAATATGACAAGTATGCTACTAATATGATTGCTCTGTTTAAAAACTAATACCACTATTAATATGTTACAGTGATGAATTACTAACAATAATCTATCACGAAGGAAAAATAGTGACATAATTAATGCAGTGTTACTATTGTGCAATAGCAATTTGTTAACTCGGTGCAAAGCACTTGAAGAAAACTTTATTTTTCATATTTTCTTCCATAATTGCTTTTACCCATATTTACAGTGGAAAGATATGCTCAGAAAAAAAGAAACTCAGCGCCTGGGTCTTTTCTTTTTGGTCCAGTAGGTGCATGCTCTGACTGACAGATTTAATCTCAAACTTACTTTAGGATGTGGATGTTACCCTTTTAGGCAACAGACTTTTACTGCTGTTTTTTAAGATCTTTTTTCTACTCACTTGTACAACAGTGCAGCTTATTACACAACTCTCACATTGCAACCATTTTATGACTAGGGGATGCATTGTCATACTGCATTGATTAAAATACTCCCAGTCTACACATTGCTTTTCTACACGCACATTTCAAATGCAACCTCAGAGAAGGTTAAACTAATATAGAAAACAGCTTTGCAAAGGAACTAGTTACTTTAACATAAATACTTAACCCTCAAATGAGAAGAAGGGAGGAAAATGTGCATATTCCCTTTATTTGAGCTTCTTTCTATAGTTTTAAAAACCTGCAATATTCTTTCAAACTTTGTCTGCAAAATAGCCTTTTATAGTGCCCATTTCCAGAATGAGATACTACATACAGAAGATCATAAAGATACTCAAGCGTGATGTTATTATTACAGGTCTTTACACACTTTCTGCTATAATCCTTATGTCACAACACATCCCTCTACTTACATCCCCATTCAGGCCAGTAAGTAGTCCCCTCCTTAAGATCTACCTACCAACCTTTTCTAGAGCATGCAATAAGCGTACTGCTGACTACACAGGGAAGAGGTGCAGTCAGTATTTACTCAGTCACAAATCTGCTGCATTTTGGACTCCTTGCTCTCGAGACAGGGACTGCCATTTATTCCATTTTTCAACAGTACTATGGGGTCCTCTATGCTTGTGCTCATTATGTGGTAGTGTGATACAATAGCTAATTATAAAATAAATCATTAACAGCTCTGTAAAGCGAGAGGAAATACTGTCATGCTGGTCTGGTATGATTTTCCATAACTTTCCACAGCTGTGAATTACTGTCCGAGAAGCAAGAGGTTAGAATTTAATGGCCACTCTGACTGGTGACACACTGTCTCTAACCAGCAGTTATTGAAAGACTATAGGATTTATCATAGAATCCACATTATGGCATAATGTGATAAAAAATACTATTATCTTAGTTACATTTATTTAATATTATCAATAGCTCTGCCATGTTCTACTGTCCTGGGCACTGTAGTAAAAAAGTTGAATAATAAATATCCTGAAGCAAACAAAAGTTTGACTTGGTAGAAACATTTCCTGAGCAATTACTCAGCTGGACTTATACAATGGAATTCATGTTAGATGAAGTACTGCATTTGTTTTTTAAATTGATGAATAGAGAAAGGAAATTTAAGATATCCAGTGTAATCTAGTTTAATAAAAGTCTGCTTGTCGTTCTCTTTTCTTTGTAGCTGTGGAGGCCAACACAGCACTGCCTGAATATTCACAAAAATTAATAACATAAAATAAACAAATTTGTGCAAAACATTTTTCAAAGCATAACAAACTTTTGCCCTCTTTAAGATCACATGAAAACTGGTTTCACTGTTCTGTGAGCCATATCTAAGAATGCAATAAAAATACCCTTGTGCATCCACAATGCCTAATTTTCACAAAGTTTTATACTGAAATAATTCATTTTTAGAGGACTGTAAAGCAACACCTTTCTAAAGTCATGTCTCAAATGCTCTGGCATGTCCCTTTGAAAAGCTAGTGGAATGAAGACAGATTTGAAGTCATTACAGCATGATGCCACCATTTGGAACCACAACAAAATTATTTCTATCTTCACCCTCATTTAAAAAAAAAAAAGCCTAAAAGCTGAGTATAGGTTAAATATAGTAATTCAAATCTGGCTGAGAAGCTTCGAACTTTTATGCCAATTTCTAGCCTGAAATGAATTTAAGTGGCCACAAGTATAAGTGCCACAAAAGGGAAAATTGTAATGAAATCTTGTCAGAGAAATAAAAATAGAATCATAAGCAAATAGCATAACCTTTAAGAGAGAAGAGGAGAAAGCAGAAACTAGGAAATATTCTCAAACTTCTGTTTAAAAGAAAAGTAGGACAACAGGCCTGGGGTCACTGTGAAAACCTAAGTGATGGTGTTTGTTTTGGTATATGAAATACGGGAGTGATGTCAAACTGTAAGGGGTGGCCTGAGAGTTGCCAAGCTATTCAGAGCAACTCCAAGGCCTGCATGGCAATTCATCTCCTCTTATTAATGGCCATGACCCAGTCAACTTCCCAGTATTTTATTGTAAAATATTTTACAAATAGTTGTGCGGTTCTGAAATGGTAACTTGTAACGCAACCCTGCATTCTTATTGACTGAACAAGTCCGTGCTAGTGTAATATATATGTATATTCCTCTGTTGTTATTTTTTTCTGTGCTCACTGTACATAGAGATCCTTATCCCAAGAACTAACAAAGGTTTTACAAGGGATTAGTGGGACTTAGTGGAGGTTTGGGGGTCCAAACTGGTGATCCCTCTGCAGAATGAGGACCTCTGCCAAAGGCAGACACAATAGTTAAGGTACAACAATGCACAAGTCGCTGGTTTATTTTCAAAGCAGAAGCGGTTGGCTATAGCAATGGCGATTATTATCGTATTAACAGTCTCAGGGGAAAATGTATTTGGAACCTGTTTGATGATTGGCATGCTGTCACTAAGCATTTTGTCTTCACTGTATAACAGTGTAAGTAAATCACTTTATTTTTCTATATAACGATTTTTTAAATTGTCTTTGTGGTATTTCTCTTTCAACACATCAACAGCAAAGGTAACTCTTGAAATGCTGCACATTTCATAGAATTTGAAGACTTCCTAGAAATGAACGATGGTTAAGCAAGTAGTCAGGAGAGAGAGGGAGACAGTGCTCTTCCTTAACACCAAAAGTAACAAAATACAAGTCAAGGGGAATTTCTGGAGTCTTTAACACTGTTCCTGAGTGACATGGTGCCTAAAACTCCTCAAATGCCCTGTGGGAGATGTAGGTCCTTCCTGGGTGGCTGACGTGCTCGGCACCATATCTCAACCTCCTGCATCCTCCCAGGGCGCTTCCACAAGAGTTCTGGGAAGTTGTGATCTGATGGGATCAGGTCTATGAAAACGGAGTCATGGACATGGATGAAGTGCATTGAAGTCTTTTTCAGGTTGCACTGACATGGGAAATATTCTAGTATTTCCAAATGGAGAAAGTGGCTTTCAAGGCAGGAATGCAACATTTTTCAGTCGTGCTAACACTTCTTGTACATTTCGTACAACAAAATTGTAACTGTGTTTCCTGATGGGGAATTCCCGCATAATAATAACAATAACAAAAATAATAATAGATAAGAATTATTAATGATAACAACAATAATAATAGAAATAGGTAATAATAACAAGCTTGCTTTCATGTCGCGCTTGAATTTTCAGGAAACGCAGTGAAGACACTTAAATCTGGATGTTTCCATCTGTCTTCCCCCACAGCATGCTGCTACCTTCCCGCCGGAGCGGGCGATGCGTTTGGCTAACGCTGCCTTTTCTAGGCGAGAGCCGGGCGAGCGCGGTGCTGCGGCGAGGCGCGCCCCGCCCCGCCCCGCCCCACCCTGCA
>JAVKLA010000081.1:11477696-11512746 GCA_034782735.1 Sagittarius serpentarius
GCGCCCGCCCGCTGCCGCGGTGCCCCGCCGGGCGCAGGCAGCTGCCCGGCCCGGCGGAGGGGTGGGCCCGCTCGGCCAGGCGATGCAGAACTCTGCCGCTGCCCCTACCCGTTCGCGGGGCTCCTGGGGAGCGAGAGGTCGCGAAGTGGGCCTCGGAATGGGGGGAAGCGGGGGGTGGGGTGGCGCTGGATGCGGCTCCTGCTCCCGGTGTCCGAGAGCCGCATCGCAGAGCGAGGGTGGGGACCAGAGGAAGCGGTCGGGAGCTGACAACAGCACTGAGACCCTCTCCCCAAAACACCCTCAGAGCCAGTCGCTCTAGCCACCCAATGTCCTTATCCCCAGGTACCCTCTTCCCCCCAAATGCTTTTGCCCTGCAAATGCTCTTCCCCTAAATGCTTTTGCCCCCCCGAGCGCCCTCAGCCTCAAACACCCTCACGTTCAAGGGTCCTTGCCTCCAAAAGCCCTTGCTCTCAAACATCCTTGCCCCGAATGCTTTTTTCTAGTCTCCCTCACTCCAAAATGCCCTTGCTTCCAAACAGCTTCACCCCCAAACAGCATCACTCCCAATCTTCCTGGCACCACAAAACCCTCACTCCTAAACTTTTCCCCCCAAACCCTCTTGCGCCCAACCTCCCTCAACCAAGGGGTTTAGCTCCTCTTGGTGTTCCTCAGAACTGCCCCCCTCCAACGCCCCGGTGGGCCCCATTAAACAGTTAGAAAGGTGCCTGGGTCCCTCCCCCTGCCAACAAGCAGCCCCCAGACTGCTGATCTGACACTAGCCCCCCCATAGGCCACTGCTGTGAAATGTGGAAATGACCCTTTCAAGCAGACTGCAAGTGTTGCTCCCATGCGTCCATCAAAAAGTCCCCCGGCCCCAGACACATCTCAGTGCTAGAAAGCTGTAAAACTCATTTGGCACCTCTGCCCTCCTGGATCTGGCTAACAGTCAGCGGCCTCCGCTGGTTTTGTGGTATGAACAAACACGTGGTCTGTGTGTCCTGCTGCACTGCACTTACTGCGTATCAGAGTGTTGGGGAGGTGACAACATGTGTGTATTGCTTCCAGGGTTTTGCAGGCTATTTTGTCAGGGTAGGGGTCTGGAGCAGAAAGACGAGAAAAATTACTATGGTGGTAGTAGGACATAGGGGCTGGGGAAGACAGTGGGCTGGTTCCACACTTTCTCTGACACAGTGCTGAACCTATGTCTGTTTCTGGGGCTACGTTCTTACATGTCCCAAATTCAGAGTGCATTGAGCTATGTGAGATTGAAAGAGGTAGAAAACATGCATCTTTCTTGCTTTCTCTTTGAACTGCTTGACTTAAAAAGTTTGTGGAGGTCAAACTCATCAATGAAAGAAAAATGCGTGGTATTGCAGAGTTATGAGACACTAAATGAAAAAGGGTATTGGGACTCTGGTAGTTTGAGACATCAACTTTTCATGCTCGTCCATGTCCCTTCCCAAGGCAGCGGGTTTTACAATTGTTTATTGTTGTGATGTTGAGGAGCCCGTGGTCATATCAACATGGTGGTGGTGCACTGAAACAATGAGGAAAACAGAAATGTGGAGATGCATATTGGTGCCATTGCTGGGTGTGCTTTTACAAGGACTGTGGGTTTGATTTTCCAGCATGATTGTCTCTTTGCTGGGTCTGTAAGAGCACACAGTGCACTAAGGGAGGGTCAGAGCAGCCTGCGAGTGATAGCTGTTGCATGAGATCCATGTCCGCCTACAAACCGTCTGCAGTGGTCTTGCATTGCTAGGTGTTGTGGCAGCAAGTTGCATGACAAAGTTACAAAGCATAGGTTAGCGCTAAATGTTAACCATGCAAAGTTTTGGCTCTGAAGACATCAGGGAAGAAAATTATGTTTTCACTGCCCAGAAGGTCATTGCTCAAAATGTCGTTTCCTTTCCTCTCTTTATTCCCTCCTCTCTGCAGCTACATTCCCCTACATCTACATTTAGGCCAGGCATTTATAGGTTTGTACTTGCTGTGGATAGAAGACCTGTTGAGGAAATTCCCCATACACTTCGATTTTTTGCCACTTTACTTCCTCCTTGAACTGTCAATTCCTAGGGTCTCTGAAGGTCTGAGGCTGTTTTCTCAAGGAAAGCTCTTAATTTAAGTGGCCTGTTAACTGTTAATTGCTGTTCTGTTCTGGCTATTTGCTTGAATATCATGTCAAACCTGCTGTTCTGGTCTGGAGGCTACACTGGTTATCTGCCCTGATCTCTAAACTGCTACTGCTTTCTGCTGTGTTATTGAAGACCAAAGTAGTATTTCTTTTCTTAATGCAAACTGACATTTACTTAGATTTAAGGATTTTGTTGAGCAAGCTGTCCCGCTTGAAACTGCTTACACAATAATCTCAATTTTATGTCTGGTAAAAAAAAAGGCTTTCCTGAAACTTAATATTCAAAGAATTTTGTTGTTTCCACTTCTTCAGTATGGATGTGTTCAGAGGAGAAAAACATTTAAAGCTGGGTAAAACAATAAGGAGTTGATGGGTAGGCAGTTAACAGAGTTAGGTAGGAACTTGTGGTTATCAAACTACAAACCTCGGTATGTTCAGTGTAAGCAAAGCTTGAACTTTTAATGTGTGCTTAACCAGGCTGATTTGAAGTTTGGAGAAGGTCATGTTATCTCCAGGGTTGCCTTGAGATGCAACACTGGCGGTGCCAGTGAAATTCCATCCCTAGAAACAATTTCTTTCATTTACTGTATTTAGCAAAGTTAAGTTCTGTTTTCTGGTAACTTACTTTATAAAATCAATGCTGTATTTTGGCTGTTTGACTGTCACACAGAAATTATAAAAAAATGCTGGCGGAATGGGTATAATTTTGCCTCAGACTGAAGAGAGCATTAATGGAGCCAGTTCTCTTTTGGTGAGTGTTTGTAGTTTTTTGATTAATGAGCGTTCATTTGGGTATTGAGAAAAGAAGAGACCTCTCAGATGACGCTGAATCTGTTTCCCCAGTATGTAATAGAATGAAGCTCTCAGGCTGTCGCTGGACAGTAAGATATTCTGACATGAATATATATTTTGGAGCTCTGCACAAAATGAGGATTTCATGCATAGGCAACACAGTGTGACAAGTCATATCCTGTGTGACCTTGTGCTTACAGTATAAAGGTGTGTAATAATATATTCTACTAAATTAATACAAAAAATAAATAGAACATGCCTCATTTTTATGCTAATAATGATATTTTTCAATTCTAAGCACCTTTTATGCTAAGATCTCAAAGTAAATTACAGGTAGGTGTAAACGAAGCTTCACAACAGCATTGTGAATTTTTGTATTATCATTCAGAGACTAGTTGGAAGGTATCTTTATTAATTACTGTTACTTAATTTTCTGTTAATTGTTGTCTGATTTGCTTACTGTCTGATACTGTTCTCTCTCCTAATATGTTAACAATAAAATATAATTTTGAGAAACTGAAAGAAAAGAAATATTTTAATTTCAGCCACAAGAATGGACAGATCTGTCAAGGCTAAGAGGAAAAATAATACTGACTTCGATTCCTCAAGGAATTAGCAGAGATTTGCCAGTAGGATGCATTTTGTGTGGCTGGAACATGAAGTAAATTTGGGATCACTGTGATGTGTGGTTCATCCTGTGATGTAACTGTAGGTGAAAGAAGTTAGCTGAGGGAACAAAAGAAACCTAAATTATTTTGTTTAATTCGAATCACAAAGGATAGGATTTCCAAAAGTGCTGATTACTGGCTTAGATCTACTGTCATTAATGTCAGTGGTAAAAATGCCATTTACTCTGATGAAAGCAGATTTAGGCCACTGATGAGTGCTTTTGCAATCCTGTCCTTTATGTTTGTAAAGTGTGAGCTGAACCGTGCATTCTTGATATTCCAGCATGTGTTTCTTGTAAACTTCAGCACAGGATTTGATTCTCTGTCATACCCCTGTATGTGGAGATAGAGAAGCATTTCTGGAATAAGAATCCAGCTCGTAATGTTCTTCAGTAGCTTTTCTCCATTGATGTCAGTGAGGTTGTGTGGGCAGACAATTAGTACAGAATTTACTCTAACTTATTAATGCATATTTACAACCTTAATTCCAGTTTAACAAAATGTTCTGTGGTGGAACATTTACAGAAAGAGCATGTGGAAAAATTATCACTGCATGTATTAAGCACAAGGAAAGCAACCCTATACCGCTGTGTAGGAGCAACTGACAAAACAGAACATATTACAAGAAACTATCTTTTTCATTAAGTCTGCACAAAATGAGGATTTAACGCATGGGCAGCACAGTCAGTCCCAGCGGTTTAGTGCCCATAATCCCACCTTGAAAATGGCTTCACAATAATAATTACTGTTACAAAATGGACACTGCTTCCAATTTTGGCATGTCGACTTCACACATAACTAATTGCAGACACAGAAGGCAAGATCTTATTTTACCAGCCACCTAGTTCCAGAAGTGCAGCTATGTTAACCTTCCCATAAGATTTCCAGTCGCAAACTGACGACTTTCCGCTTTGCCTTATTTTGCCACAGTAATGCAGAGCATGTGTGGCAGCCGCCCTTGCTTTGGCATGCTCAAACTATCCTTGGACATTAAGATACTATGACATGAATATATATTTGTGAGCTTTGCACAAAATGAGGATTTCACGCATAAGCAACATAGTGTGACGAGTAGTATCCGGCATGACCTTGCAAATGCAGGCTGAGCTCCAGAATAAACAGCTCAAAAGAGCAAGGAGTATAGCAGCTTCTCGGGTTCTGGAAGGAAATCCCATTGTTCGGTTCCAAGCCTGCAGTGAGTAGCATACAACTCTTCCTACAAGTTCCTAAAACTTACCTGCTTTACACAGGTGGTGAAGTACCATGGCCCAGGGAACAAAAACTTCCAACTACTTTTGGAAAGGCAGGGTTATTATCACAGGAAATCCGTAATCATTAGTGGAGCTCATCACAGAGATCTGAAAAGCCCCTTCATGACTGGAGAACTCAAAGCTCCTGGGTTCCAGATGTGGCGTGTTGCTTCTCATTTTAACAGGGCCTCGATTTTTTGCTTGTTTAGGCTGGACTTCCTGTCTCCTACACATTTTCTTGTCAGCTTTTTTCTCTTGCTAAATGAACGATGGGTTTGGATGAAATGTTTTTTTCTGCCTTTCAAAAATAAACAATATGACCTTTTTGAAGTTGAAAATAACATATATTACTGATACATGTAGGGAGGTAAGAAAGTGTCTTCTCACACGTCTCTCACAGTTTAGAACAATCTGGTGCAATCTAGCCCCTTGTCAGAGCTGTGCTTGAGTATGGGCGGCCAGACCCCTGGGTATGGGACAGAAGAGGCTGCAGAGCCTGTTGGTGCAGTCAGAGCCCTGACAAATAATTGGCCGTACTAATATTGCATATAATAAAAGCATTATTTATGCACAGCTAATGACTTATCAGTGTGAAGTTTTCTTTAAGGTTATCTTTGCACAGGTAGTGTTATTGTACATTCTTGTTCAGGGGAACTAAAATGAAATATGATCTTGAAATATGCATGTTACCCTTATTTATACTGTATCAAAGATGCATATTATTCAGCATATTTTTGAGTTCTTTGTTGCTTAAAATTTCAGTGGTTTTCATTGGTTTTTTAGGCATAAAACTGAGTCTACAGTTGTGGGCTTGTGGTTAGTTCTGGAGCATAAAGCCCTGTAGAAACAAGACAGGAAAGGATCTTAGGAGACCATCTTCTTTTCTCAAAGGCAGGATAGCTGTGCTGTTGTTGGCGAAAGTTTGTTCACTCCATTCTAAAAACCTCCTGCAACAAGGATTTTGCAGTCTACCTGGGCAACCCATTAACCTAAATCTCCCTTGCCATATTGAATTCCATTACCGCTTGTCCTACCTAAACTGGACATAAAGAGGAGTCTATTCACGCCTCTGTCTTTTCACGTATCTGAAGAACATTACTGTGTCCCTGACAGTCATCTCCTCTTGGGACTAAGCAATCCCAGTTTCTTCCCCTGTTCCTCAGAGGTCAAGTTCGAGTCCCCCCAGTTAGTCCAGACCCATCCTGAAGGGTTGAGCTGGACGCAGTCTCACTCTAGCCGATGCCCTACCATCTCTCATTAGGATGGAAATTATTTTGTTTTTATCAGAACTCTTGTTTAAACATCCTGATGCAGTGTTTTCTATTTAGGTTCAATTCTTAGGGCTTTGTTATTACATGAGGCTTGTAGACTACGGAGAAAGTAGCGACAGTAAAAATGAATAATATATGTAACTTAATATGGCAATATATCTTATCTGTAAAATATTTTTTCTTTTATGAGTTTTATCTTTTTTCTCTTTCCTAGTTGAGCAGATAATTTTAGATAAATGACAGTACCACTCCTATTTCCAATGTAAGGATAGGATTGTTTGAAGTGTAACACAGTCCCATACTGCGTAACTGTCCTATATATTTACAAGAATAAGTTATTCTGGTTCTGCTCTTTGCTATGGTCTATTAGGAAAATCATGCCTAAATGTTAGAATTATTGATATATAGATGCAGACACAGCAGATCATAGACTCAGTGCATACATTTTGGCCTAAGAACACATTCATTTTGCTTCTAAAAAGCATTCTATAAAGTATAATGTATTTGATAATATTTCTTAAATTGTGAAGTCTTTGAGGTTGGGATATTCATAAATGTTTGCAGAGCACCTAGCATTCGTTTCTGATTGGGGCCTATGGGTAGTTTTAAAACATAAATATTTAATGGTAATGATAATTACCCTTTTTTCAGAATAATAATGTCTTTGATGTTCCATCTTGGATGAGTGAAACCGCCTTAATAATTTTTTTCCCAGCACTTTGAAGAGTATTCTCTTGTCATTGGAAGCATTTCTGGAATTCATAGTTTTGTACATTGCAAAAATGCCACACTTCATAAATTACAGAACTGTCTGCTCCAACCTGTCTCCTGCTTAAGTTGTACAGAAATCAGAATGCAAGTGGCATGACTGAGTGTATTCTGTGGGTGTTTCTACCTTAGTGTTTTAGTTCAGATCAAGAATGTTGTTCGGAAGGGATCAGGACTGCTTCCAGCACTTTCATTCTCTTTATGGAGTGGTCTCCCTGAACAAAAACTGGATTCCTCTTGGATTAAACTACACCAGAAGGTATTATCTAGGAGCACACATAGTGTGCTCCTGCGGCTTGGGAGTATTCCTTCCATGGGACCAGACCAGAACTAGCCTGTAATAAAGCATCTGAAAAGTATGTAATGTGGACATTGGGTCCTTAACACTGTTGTGCTTTGCAGATCATCTCTCATTTCTCTGCCTTATCTGCTCATGTAGACATGATCCTTGGTTTCAGAGCTGAGAGGCCATTAGAAAATAGACCCCACACTGGTTGCATTACACTAAGTTGACTCCTTTACTGAAAAATCTCCAAGGAATATTCTGTCAGATACCAACTCCTAGCCACAGTGAAATATACTCTACTTTATTAAAATTGTGAAAGAAATGACACAAGGGCTTTCTTTTGACTGCATTTATGAATCTTGGTGGAAAAGGCCAGTTAATGGAACTATTTGTGGAGTCCTCTGCATGATTTTCTTTTGATGACCCTGTAGTAAGACACCTAGCAAGGCGAAGGCTTCACTATATGGCACTGCAGCCGTGCAGAGAGGTACTTTAAGTGACCTCTGAAAACTTGACAGAATATTGACTATATGGTATCCATTTAAAAATGGCTGTCATGATGTATTGACAGCAGCACTAGCAAATAAATAATACATATTTTTAAAATTCCGTAATTACATGTTTACCCAATAGGCCAGAACAGATCTGTCCCAAGGAGCTGTTGCAGCCTGAGTAAATAATACATGTTTTAAAGTCCATAATTACATATTTAAACGATAGACTATCGAGGAAATAATGCACATTTTAAAAAGTCCATAATTACATATTTACATGATAGTCTGTAAATTCGGTAATTACTTATTTACACAATAGACCATAGCAGCTGTTACAGTCTGTTATGGTAACTCTCATAGAATTATATTATGGATTTTTTTATAATTTAAAAAAATAAGTATATTTAACCAGAAAATTGTATTGTTACTCTTAAAAAACCCCACAAACCTCTAAGATAAGAAAATATGCATAAAGGTAAAAATTTAGGGTGATACAGAGATAGACAAGTTCTTACCCCTTCAGTGATAAGTGTCTTTTGTTAGCACAAGGAGCTTAGGATTTTTCATTAATTTCAGAATTTCTTTATTTAGGTAGCTGAAATATAAATATGCAACATTATATGATTATGCTTTCCTTATTGTCATGTAGACATTCAGTTTACATAAGCATTTGGGATTCTTAAAATTCTTTAGTTCCTGTTCTGCTCTTATTGAAATCAGTGATAAAACTCCCATCAACCCTGGTTTCAGAAATCATTTGTATTGAGGACAGCGCTTAAACATGTACTTGAAATCAATGGCACTTAAGCATCTTTTAAAAATAAGCACATACTTAAGGACTCTCATGAATCCTGATGGACCGAAACATATGATTAAAAGCTTTCCCGAATTGGGATACTGTCTTCCATGAAGGCAGAATTGGAAACTTCCACATACATGGCTTATTGGTGGGTCACAGGTTTTTTGTTGTTCATGATGTGGCTTCTCCCTGAGGAAGAACTTTTTTAGCATGTTTAACTGCAGACATACGTGTGTAAGAATCAGTCATATGGCAAATGTGTTGCCACTTCTTTGTTCTTTGTAGAGATTCATGAATTAAGAATTCATCCAGTGTGTTCCATAGCTCAGCTGCTGAATTTATTCCTCATGTTAAAGACTGGATCAATACACCTAAATGAGACTTCTGTCCATAATTACTACTAAATAGCAAGGCTAAATCAAGCAAGTCAGAATCTGACATTTAGCTTAGCCGGACCTTCTGCATTTAGTAATGAAACAGAGTATGAGAGAAACCTTTGATCCTTGCTGTTAGTTTCATTAAAACATTTGAGTTAAGAGAATTTGAACTGTTGGGAGCCCCATTTTTAGACATGCCTTAAATGTAATGAAATATGCAAGTATGTTTTAGCAATGGTTTGAGGTCAAGGTGTTCAGCTGCACTATATAGGCTGGTCGCATATTTTGACTGAAAGTATCAGGTAAAGGGCTGAAGGTTTTGTCTTTCCTTGGCAATGAACAGTATAGCATCAAATTCAGTAAAGAACTATCTATTCAGAAATAAAGAAGATGTTTTATCAAGTGAAATACACAGAAATTGACTTTCACAGGGAAAGAAAAGCCTCAACAAGATACACTTCTGCTATTTTTTTGCTATGGATCTTCCCAGATGTTGTTACTGACACTAGTGCACACATTTGGATATTTGGTTAAGTGACCTGGAGCTTCAAAGGCCAAAGGGAAAGTCAATATCAATCCTTTGTTAAAAGCACAAAGCTGGTAGAAGAAATGATTAAATAGCAGGAGCCTACTGCTTATGCCTTGCATGGTGCTTTTTACCTGTGGAAAATAGATAAACAGCATTACCTGACTGGTTAGTCTTTGAAACCAGCAAATGAAAACAAGGGATGTAAGGGATGAGAGAACCAAATGTGAGAGCAATAACTTCAGGTTATGTAGGAACCATATTTAAATGGTTTAAATTTAAAAGCATCTTCATTTTTTCATTCTCCACAACAAATCCTTGCATTTGAGAAGTAGAAAATAGAAGACATCTCTCTCTTGTTGGGACAGCCCTTTGGCACTCAGTACAATGGGAACAACCCATCCTCTTCATGTAAGTGCTATCCCTGTGGAACTGTCAAGGTCAGTTTCTGTGTCATTTTTCTACTCTGTTTTCCATTAAAAATATACACATAAACATTTGCTGATTTTGTAACACTCCCAAGCTTTACACTTGAGTTAACATATAGGAGCTGTCATCTTTTACATGTGCATCCTAATCCTGCAGGTTATTCAGATACTTTGAAGGTTTTGCGGATCTTCAGCTTTTCACCACATGAATGTTTAGAGTCTTCACTTCTCCCACCCTTTTTTATTTGTATGGCATCCATCCTTGCCAGGCAGGCATGTTATCTGCCAGAAGTTCTGTTACATATTAATGCTAAATAAAGATTTTGTGTTCATGTAACTGTGGCAGTTCTGTAATAATTCTGACTTGACGTTGAATACATCTGAAGTGCACAATATAAATTTACACAAATAAACAAAATGTGTTGCACAATATAAGCTATATAAAGGGACAGCTTTGTTATCATATGCTTTTTGGGCACAAACCAGCTTATTTTATTGTGAAAAATCCCACTGGGGAGCCAGCATAGGGAATATTACATGAGGAAGGCAGACAGATTCCAGCATATTGTATTTGCCAATAAGCAGTACTTTGCACTTACAATTTTGTTAATTGTCAGAAGTAATTTAAATTCATCAATTATCAATGAGTAATTCTATCAGAAGTGTTTCTAGGAGAAGTTAAAATCCCAGTGGGATTGACACAACACTTTCTCCTTCAGAGAAAGAGAAACTTAGTACAGAGTAATTTGCCTCACATGGTATTTTGGAATGTTCTTGAAAAATTAGATTTGAGGCTACAGTGAGATGTTATTGGTGCCTTCATGTATGCAATGGGAAAGTATGTGTCTTTCTGAGAAGGCAGAGCCAGACTTTTCTCAGAGGTGCACAGTGAAAGGGAAAGAGGCAACGGACATGAGCTGCAGCAGGGGAAATTCTGGTAAGGTATTAGGAAGAATTTATCACAAGTGGGCTAGTCAAATGCTGGAACAGGTAACCCAGAGTGAAATCTCAAACCCTGGAAATTTTTTGCACTGGGTTCCTGACTATCTTTTGTAGGTTGCTGTAGATGTAGCACAGGTTTTGCCTGTGGTCTCTCACCATCTTGCCCATATTCGGCAGAGAGCTTTCAGATCGTGTTGTGCTATATAAAAATAGACTGTTACTATTACTGGTTTGTGGTGGTCCTCATTTGTGATTGAGCAAATGATTCCATCACTTGGCAGCTATGATGACAAATACATATTTATCAGAAATACTTATTTACTTTATATGCACTTGTTAGTTTTCTTATATTGCTTTTTTTATTATAATGCAACTTGAGGACAGAGACAGATTTCTTCCCTGCAGTGTTAACTACAGTAAGAGGTAGCATTATGGAATGTCATCTGTTGCCTCTTATAATGATAAATATTGCTGAGATAAAACATTGTGAAAACCTATATGTATAAATTCCTCTACCCTGGCTATTAGGATGAAGAGTAAGACTACAGCTTACTATTACTAGGGATTTGTCAGCAACTAAATGACTCCTCACAGGTAGAGAACACCTCCTTCCCCATACCATCTTTTCTGTACTTTGCTTGCTGTTCTTTAAAATCTTTATGCAAGCAGTGTATCTTTTCCATATAGGCCAATGTTTTGCATTTGATGATGCCAGGTGCAGCTGAGGAACACCGCAAGAAAGGAATGACCATCCTTTAAATGCTTTTTTTTTCTTGGTCCTTTATACTCTTTGTTAAATTTAAGAGTCTATGAATATAATACTGATATGGCTGGGCCTTTGGAAGAGGGAGTAACATTCTGCAGCACAGTTGGTCAAGAAGGCCTATATTATAGGTGGATAAAATGGGTCCCAGAGAAACTAAAGGACTTTCCCAAGGTGCCCCTGGGAGGAAGGTAATATAGCTAGCGTAGAACTAAGGAATTTTGCCTATTTGTCCCATGAATTAGTCAAGAAAGAATGGTGCAGATTGGTAAAGATAGGTTTTCTTCTGTCTTAAATGTATTCTGAGAGCTGAATTTGATGACTTTCAGTGTTCATCAAAGCAAAGGAAGTTTCACTGTAGCTCTAACTAGAGTGAGAGACAGTGGGGAAAGGTGTTGTGCAAGCAAGCCCTCATAGCTGTATTAATGGATTTCAAACCTGACCTGCTGCACCCCTTCAGTGAACTGTCAGGCCTCTCTAGTTCAAAGAGTATAAAGGGGAATTGGGCTATAGTTAACAGGTTCATCTGTTTTTCTGTTGCATGGAGTCTTGACTCTTTGTTTTAAAGGATGTTGGAAAAATATCAAGCAGAAGACTAATGTGAGGGCTAGTGTCAGGAGCAGGAAGAATGCCATATGAAGCAAAATGACCGCAGCTGAGAACTTTCCATAGCAGCTGAGCAGAATAGCTGTGGTTCTGCCCTGTTGAGTTCTGCAGAAATTTAAACAGTCAATTAAAATGATATGTAAGAAAGACCAGAAAAAAAAGTCAGCAAATTTTCAGATACAACAGATTCTATTTACATGTAATAAATGTCATCCTTTCTCTTGAATCTTGTTCGATTTCTACTGCTTTTGTTCAGAGGATGTGTTTTTTTAAAAAGCAGCTGAATAACTTTCTGAAAGCATAATGCTTAAAGAGGGCTGGTTTTGGTCCTGATAGTTTTATGGTTATGCACCTAAAATAATAATATCAATAACAAAAAATAGATGCCTTTGGTGGTGGTAGCAGTGCATGTTAAGTACTAGTTGTTCATGTTCTTCAGGAGACATGTTTGAAATTCAGAAAGTCAGGCTTTTAGAAATCAGGTCTTCAGATAACCTAAATAATAATTTTCCCCAATGTTTATATCCTATCTTTTGAATACTTGATGTT
Source organism: Sagittarius serpentarius (assembly GCA_034782735.1). Lineage (NCBI taxonomy): Eukaryota > Metazoa > Chordata > Aves > Accipitriformes > Sagittariidae > Sagittarius > Sagittarius serpentarius. Next base: position 11,490,350 of record JAVKLA010000081.1, read on the forward strand.
TACACACACAAAGAGAAATGCTTCAGCTGTTGTTCCATAGAAGCCTTGTTGAATGACTGAAAAATAAAGTAAGTCTTGTTCTCAGTGATGAACAGGGCATGTAAGTAATTGGTCAGTAATGTAATTAAGGGCTAGTGGGTTTGGTACCTAATATATTTTTAATACATTGGGGGATTCTGAGCAAAAGATAAGAAAATGAGTGACTTTGTATAGACCTATTAATATTCACAGGCCCATGTTTTCACAAGCTCCAGTCCAGGGTCTTTACATAATCACAATGTACTTCTCACGAGTGTTGGTACATTTTCTATACACCCAAACCAGTTTTGCACAAAAGTAGCCGCATATCAAAAATGTGCAAATGACTAGTGACTGGTTTGAGGCTGGTTGAAGATTTGGCATATCTACATCCTCAGCTATCACGTAATTACACAACTGCATTTATATTCAGTCAATGGTGTTAACACTGTAGCTTTTGTGATAGTTCCTGTAATATTTCTGAATGCTATTATAATAACTTCTCTATCACCTGCACCTTTTAATGATTCATAAATTCCTTGATTTCTATGAACAGCAAACTATAATAGCACTATAATCAGGACAGCATGCTAAGGTATAGCAGAAACTTCTGCTGCCTGACTACCCCCAGCTTTCCTTCATTGCCTGACTAAATTGTTCAAAATGAGGTTTCCACTACAATTTGAAACAAGGAACTCCTGAGTTCAACATGAATACCAGTGAAGGAGACCATGCTGAAAATTAAAAAGCAAAATAGACAATAACATGTAACAGATTTCAAATAGAGTAAATGCAAGAGCATTCACTGTATAACAGGCATATTATTAGCTGTACCATAATTTCTTTTTCCTCTTTCAGTCGTTTGGTCTTTTTAACTAACAATTTCCCATATCTACCACCTATGCCTCGCATACACTGCACACGTATGTTCTGTCACAATGATACTTTCCAGTAACCAGTAACTTTTTCTGGGATGGTTTAACAGCTTCATTTGAAAACACAAAGGGACTTCCGTGAATCAGTTTGCATGATAAATGCTGGTTTCTGGGCACTCCTCTCATGTTTTCCAGCTACCAGGACTAAATCAGTCCCTTAAAACTGCAGTTAGTGAAACATCATAAGCATGACAGAAAACTCAGATGCTATAATTAGTGGTCTCCGTGCATTTTTGTACTGTGGTTTGTTTTTTCCTCCCTAAGCTTTTAAGAAAATCACTCTGAGAATTAGGCACTGGATGCAAAAGCTTTTCCAGAAACTAGTCATATAGTTTCATTTTATTCCATCTTGGTACTGCTTAAAAACTTTGACTGTCAGCTGGCCATGCCATGTCTTATGTGATCAGTCTGCCTGAAAGGTGTTCATCATAAAATTCACCATTTTTCATGTTAATTTTGGTAGCTTTTTCATCTGGTTGGATAGACATGGAGAAAAGTCCCCTCACTTCTAGAGGATAGGTATGAGATACCTTAATTTCATAAATATGCTTGTGCTTCACTGGTTCATGATGAGATGTGCTGTGTATAGAAACAGGTGTCAATGTGTTCCTTTCACAAGCTGTTAAGTCATTAAAAAATAAACCTTCATTGATCAGAGTTCATTCTGTATGGAGTGATTTTTCAGATGTGCTCAGTGCCGGCCTAATTTTGCATCTGTTGAAGTCAACAGCAATTCTACTATTAACAATAGAATTAGGCCAACTGGGTACTTTTGAACATCACAGACTTCATATTTTTTTAGTATTTTTTTAATTGTGCGTATATAATTTTTGCTTTACTAAAACAATTTATGGCAAACGTCTTTATTTAAGCATCAACAGCCAAACAGGTATGAACTCCATCTCCATTCTACTTCAGAGTAATACTTCTAATACCATTGAATGACATCCTGCCTTGAAGCCAGTGGCAGCTGTGTCTGATTAGGAAGGAATGTATAAAGTAGACAGTAGAAAAACTGAAATGGAGGTAAAGGAGAAAACACATAATCTCATTGGTATAAGAGAATTTATATATCAAGGCTTGGAGTTAGGTAATCTGTTTTTAGTTGAAAAGATTATCTTCTAGATTGGCAGTAACTATACCTAGATTAAACATGTGTTTTTTCACTCACCCCATTTTTTTTTCTGAAGATGTTACATGCCAACCTGCTCTGCAAAAGGGACTGTCTTCTATGGCTGGTGAGGCTAAGAAATCATTTTCTCTTTTCTTTTGTTCATGGTATGTTTTTCCACTTTAACTATCAGTTTCCCATTTCTGTAGCAATCACTACACTATTGCACTGCTGTAACTAATACGTTGGTAATCATTTAATATAACTTCCTTTTAAAACCAGCTACTATGCTGGAAAATTGGAAGTTAAAAAATGTGCGTACTTTTAAAGAGGATTCTGTTGCAATTAATTTGTGATTTGTATAAATCAACATGTATTATTTAAAAGAAAAATCTAATCCATTCTCTGTTCTACTGGAATGTTCAAGTATATCCAAGGATTCAGGCTAAAGTGATAAAGTTGACACTTGTACCAATGGTGTCATCAGCTGTGATGGACTAGGACTGATGTTATTCAATATTATTGTGTTTTAAAATCAGGTGAACTTTGAACAGAATTTGCAGGTGATATGCTGCTATCTAGGGTAATCAAGATTTTAAAAGTCTGGAGAGGAATTTAGGAAGCATCTGCCAAAGTCGAGTAAATTAGCAGGCTAATTGGATGAGAGATACAATTCTTGGAAATGTGTATTAGAAAGCTTTTTTTTTTTTTTTAATCTATTTCCAGATTCTATATTAGCTTTAACTTCTTGTGGAAATCTCCGCATCATTGTGGACAGATCAATGAAAAACTCTCCCTGATAACTTGGCCATTGAATCTGATCCAGCTTCCACTTAAATCAGTGGCAATACTGCAGCTGATTTCAGTGGGCAACGATCAGTTTCTTAGTGGGATGGGATGAATAATACCACTAAAATATGCCAATAAATCAATGGCCCTGGTTTATATAGAATATTCTGATTTCACTAAGGAGGAAGTGCTCATGTTAGTATTGCTAAAAATACCAAAGGACTTGGTAATGAGGACTAACCAAAGAAACAAAGCAGTTTTAGAGGACAACCAAAGGAAAAGAACACTTAGTGGCTTCCGAACAGTTGAAAGCTAGAGAGAAATAATTGTGGGACACCTCTGTTCCATACTTTTTAGCACACCACCCCAATAGTAATAGTCATACATATAGTTAATGTCTATTAACATTAACTTGATTTCCTTTCAAGACGTATAATTCTTTTTCCTTTACTGAAAATTCTGTAATTTTCTAAACTAAACAGTGGTCTGACCTAAAGGTGCATTGACATCGGTGAAGAAAACCAGTGATTTCTGTAAGGTTTGGGCCATTCCCCAAGATCCTGGAGTATGCCAGCATGTTCTCATATTGCTTTATATTACAGTGACAGAGAAAATTCAGGAGGCTTACATCTGCCATCATTTGCAATTTGCACTGGATTTTTAAAAAATTGTTTCCCTTTCTTAATTCTTTTAATGTTTAGAGGGATTGCTTCTCACCTCTTTCTCTTGTGAAAACCAGAAAACTGAAATTGATGGAGTACATCAGTGTGAGAGACTTGAACTTTGTGCTTTTCAAGGGTGGAGCCCCTTTGCTTGTTATTTGCTGCTAGTTTTATTAGCATAAATTTGTTTACAATGAATTAATTTGTCTACACTTCTACGCTGCCAGGTTTTCAGTCTGTCTGAGTGTACTTCAGTCATTCTGAATTTTATTCTGTTTCTTTTCATTGCCTAGCCTACCAGGTTTTCTCTTTCAAACATACCCTGTCATCTTGGTGATTGTTCCCACACTTCCTGACCTTGTAGATTAATTTTCTATGTGTTAATCTATCTGAAGCTTTTCTAAAGGGTGTGGACTATATGCTTGTACCTCCCATTATGATCAATAATTCGTAATTCTTCTTAAAAAAGTGCTGAGGGCATTTTTAGGCATGATGTTCCTTTGGTGAGCCGTGCTAGCAATTTCTCTTGCAGCTATACAAACTCTTAATCGTATTGTTTCCTGGAATAATAATGTTTCAAGAGTATGACATAGATGTGAAGTCAGTTTTTTTTTCTAGATAGTGGTTATCACTAACCTCTCTTCAGTCCGGCTTGTATTTCCAAACAGGTTTTAAATATATCTGCTAATGATTCCTCTATCTCTTCTGACATATCTTTCTGAGCTCTGAATTAATTCTGTCTATTCCTGGAGTTATGTCAGCCTTCAGACTTTCTAATTTCTTGATGAGCTGTTCTGGCGTGTTACTGATTTTCTTTGGTGTTTATTCTTCCTCCCCCAGGAAATTTATGTCTCATCCTGTCATCAGTCCCAACCTTGTTTTATGGACAATAAAATAGAGAGTTCATTTTTAAGCAGTTAGTAAGCTGCCGTTTGCCATTTCATAGGTGTGCTTCTGTTTCTCTCATTGACCTTATGCTCTTTATGTGCTTGAAAAGAAAAAAATCTTTATTTACAATTGCCTTACCTTATGTGAACTTTCCCTTTAATTTTTCTCCTTTGCTTTCCTTATCAGTATGTTACAGTCTTTTAACTTCATGCTATAGTCTTTCTAGTTGTTTTCCCTATCTATATTTTTATACCTTAAATATGCCTTTTTCTTAAATTAATTTTCTTGCATTTTCCTCTTCATCCACAATATATATTTTAGCACACAATGTTCTGATGCTAGAGAGCACATATAACCTTTGGGCATGTAATAATTGACTTTCAGTACTTTCCATTTCCTTCTCTGTCCTTTTCCTCCAGTGCTGTTTTCCATTCAGTCTCACCCACTGTTTCAGTAATTCTCTTAACTGAATTCAGAGTTTTGATTTTTTTTGTGGATGTATTTTTGTGGCATTGTCATCTTAATTAAAACTTTAAGTAGATTGTAACCACTGCTGAATTGATTCCAGTTATGTCCTCTTCTGTTCAAATCCTAGGTGAAGCAATAATTTCTGCTCTCGTTCTTTTATATATGGTTTAAAGAGACACTCCTGTCTATAAAACTTCTTTAAAAGCAGTTATAAAAGCTGTTTGATGGGCAAAATTTTAACCTGTGGTCCTGTATTTGTGCAAGGAGAGGGCACAACACAGAAGCGTAGATGCAGGCTCCCCAAGGCAACACAGCCAATGGGTTTCAGCACAGACCACTGGCGTTGCTCACGAGGGATGGGGGTTTTCCTCCCTGGCTTGTCCTGGCAGTGCTGTGCTGCAGGGTGGGAGCTTGCAGTGGCCTTGGAATGGTGGCTCTCTGGTGATGCAGAGCACCTCTGGGCTTCAAAAGGGACATACTCAGCGAGGAAGCAGTGACAGAGGCAAAGGAATGTCAATATGTCCCCTTGACAGTGTAGGGCATCCTTACAGTACCAATAACTGCTTTTAGCTATCTTAGGTATGAAACAGTGCTTTGTAGAGTAGTTCATAGAAATCTGAAGTTGTATTTTAACAATAGGTCTCCTGCCTTGCTGACAGAAAAAGTAATTTATTTTGCAGTCTCTTCACATATAATAACACAATCACATATAGTAGATTCTGTCCTTCTGCACTTTGCTATACAGTGTTAATGACTGGCACTTAAATACTTTACAAATTGAATTGCACTTGTATGAGAAACTGGATTGATAAAATAAATTACTATATCTTATAGGTTAAGGTTTTGGTTCTGCAATTGTAGCTGTTACAAATTACCTAAACCCCTTTTTATATTGCATTTCACATGGCTATATTTTACAACTACTCTAATAAAAAATTCTATACAAAAATTGTTTGATATTAATAGTAATCATTAACAACTTGATAGATTCTTTTTAAGTATATTTGCAATCCATTTAATCTTATTAAACTCAGCTCTGAGTTGTTTCTTCCGAATATTATAGGTCTTTATGAAGCTAGCAGTATAAAGAAGAGATTTCAACCATTCTCGGCCAAGAATTAGGTTTAGCTTAATGGATCAATTCTTTTCTTATTAAACTGAGTCTGACCAATGCCAAGTAATACATTCAGCATTGATCTTTGTCTCACCCTGCTGTAGCTTGCGTTCTCTTTATGTACATGAAAAATAAGGTGCCAAGAATGAAAACAATGCCTGTATAATACAAATATAGAATTTTTCAGACTTCCATTCCGTTTATCCTTTCAGTTTGTTATTGATGTCTTGTTCAATGCTTTTCTGAAATGTATTTTTTAAAAGAACTTTTCTTTCCATAAAGGCTATTTGTCCTTTTCTGGAATTAACAAAAAGCAAAATGAATAATAATAAAACAGATCCATATACCACTGACTCCTGTGGAAGTCCTTATAGGATATCTCATTCAGTTTTAGAAGGCCTACATGTATCTGTTCAATTTTTATATGTATGAGGTTTACACAGTGAAGTTTAATCTCTAAATGAAGGGAACCTTCTTAATAAGTAATCTGAAGCAGTGGTCTCTTGGTCTGTCTTTATAAAAATAATTTGATTTAATCTGAAAACTGAAAATTACATGAAACTGGAGACGTGATAGTTCAGATAATGATAAAAGTTGAGATGATCACAGTGTTTCTCATAAAACTAATTTTTGCACACTTTGAAGTTCAGAAATAAATACTTTGTGAAGCCTGAAATTTCAGATAAAGTACAGATATAGTACAGAATTCCATGAGGACTTTGCCTTTTTTTTTAATTGGTACCAAAATTTCTCATTTGCTATACTAAGATCTCGTTCAGGGTCCGTTTGTACTTATAAACACACCTTGGGTTTTGTTTACACAGTGGACCTTTTCCAGCATTCTAAGTGTGCCCAGCTGCCAGATTTTGAGTGAAAATATGAGCATGTTTTGTAATTAAAAAAAAGTTAACTATCTTATTTTTCTGTATCCGGAATTGCTGTTGCAGGTTTGTGAATGCAAATAATGGTGAAATAAAATGATAGAACTATACGCTTAGAATGCCAGATCAGTATTTGCAGGTTTCTTCTTGTACCTGTATGTTTTAAGTGCTTTTCACATTTCACATTTTGAAAATGTGACATGTTTTCAAAATAGTCTAGATCTTCAAAAGTGCTTATTGGACATGTCCTGTACAAACTACTCATTATGTAAAGAAAGACATTATGAGGGAGTAAAGATGTTAGGTGCTTTCTGCATTTGTATTTGTGATCGTATTTTTTCTTTGAAGGAATGATTCTGAATACATTTTTGTACAGCTGATCTACATCCGTATACTTGGTTGCCTCTTTTGTCACAGAATATGTTATCAGATATGGACTCCAGAATCTTCTGTGACAAAATTACAGACTTCCACCTTTGGAATTAAATATGTACTGCTTTGTGAGCTTGCTACTAGAAAGCAAAATAGTCACAATGCTTACATAAATCCAAAATTCCATCCTGTAGAGGGCAATGGTACACATAAACGTAATGTAGTGTGTTACACCAAACACAACAAGAAATTGAGAACTGTAAATCCTTCCAAAGTCTATAATATGATCTAGTCCTACATATGAACTTGTGTGCTTGCTCTTCTGCACTATCCTGTGTGTTCATTTAAAAGTTGGTGTGGTTTTGTTTTTTTTTTGTTATATCTAAGTATTTCTGGAGTTAATAAATTACAGAAAATGTTTAAACATTAAGGAGCTATGACTGGAATCTTGAAAGGAGATTAAAGCATATCAGTGCCCAAATTCCAGTGAAATTCAATGGATTTGTTTAAAAATCCCAGTGTTTAAATATTTGAAAGAGTATCAGGCATGTCAGTAGAGGGAACTTAAATGGAAATGAACAGGGTGGTATGTTTGAAATTAATGACTCTTCTGTAGCTTAGAACGGCCACAGAACCATTTGACTATATTGGAAGTCAGACATATAGCAGGTTAAAATGACTGTTAGGGATGAGTTTAGAGTTTTATTATTTTCCTTCTTGTCCAAACTTTACAGTAGTTCTACGTCAATAAACTTTTGTGTCTTTTTCTGACCAGTCATTCTTACCTGTACATCTCTGGTTTTAGGCATGGATACAATACAGAGGCAGCATTGTTATCTATGGTAGCTGATCTCTAGATCAATACTGGTAAAGTATCCATAAAGGTTTTGTTGATTTGCTTGAGAAAGCTTGCAGGGATGGATAGGAAGGTTCTTCAGTGGGTCAACTTCTTTCTCTCTGAGTAATAAGTATTTCTCTTTCTTCCTAGGAAGGTAAAGTAAGACAGTCTGGCATTTTGACTAATATATAGATGCCACTCAGATTTTATATTCCCATTAAACTCAAGTCTCTCCAGTTGCTCAGGCTTAGCAGATATAGGGATGTAAGTGAGAGTGAGTTAGTTAATGTTTTATCCCAGCTATAATACAATCTGTTCTTGTAAGGCACTCTCTTTCATATATCAAAATGACAGCTTTGCCTTTCATTGCAGGTAAACATCTGCTTGATTTTTGCCAGTGACTTTCACTTTTTTTTCAGCTGTTCTGAATGAGCTGCTGTTGGCATAGTTGGGCTACTGAAACATAGCTGTTCCAAGTTCTGGTGGACATTTGTTTTCCTAAGAAATTTCAGATGTCTGCAAAAGTAGCTTAATTTCAGAAAGGCTGCACACCCTGGGATTTCCCACTGACTTTGCATTTTTCATTTATTTCAGCTCTTCTTTGTTTCAACTTTCTTCATTCCAATTTAAAATGAGTCCCTGCCCATTGCCTTTCCCAGAAATATTTATTTTGCCCAGAGACAGAGACCTGCTGTCTCTCTCTGATACAGACCTTGTCACAAGGGTCCATGTTAGTGTACTCTAAAGGCAGGCTGTCACCCCACATTTTGTAGAATTTGTAGAATATTTTGAAAACTTAAATATACAGCAATAGGAGAAAGAGGCCAATTTCATCATGTTCAGTGAGCACAATGTAAGTAAGTAAATGGTGTAAGTAAAAGATGACATCTTTTCCCTTCTGGGCTTAGGTATATATCCATAAACCCTATTTAGCCACATAGCCTTGACCTGGTTTGTAGAAAATTAACGTGTTTTTGGCTGTCAAATAGAGGCCAGGGATTTCACGTATGCGCATTGTAAACATAATTGTACTGCTGCAACCAGTGAGCACTCCAATTTTTTTTTTTTGCCTTCTTCCCCTTGAACGGGCTGTTCTACCTGAAACAACTAACTACTAATAGAAAAAGAAAAGAAGTTTCAGAACATGAAGCTTGGGAATCTTCAGATTAATAAAAGACAGGAGGGAAAGGGATGAGGTTAAATAAGCTAGTCAGGAGACCTCAGCAATGGGTGCAGAAGATCCAAACCTGGCTGCCGCTCTGTTGATTATGTATGTGCTGTCTCCAGGATAGAAACTTCAAAGGTCTTCTGTAAGCCAAAAGCAAACTGCAGCAACTGTGTTTTGCCGTCCCCACTGTTAGCTCTGGAGTACACACATATGTAGCTCAGAAGTAGGAACAGATGATAAACTATTGTTTTGAATAATTAAATCTTGAGGGTGTCTCTATTGCTGTTCTCTTTAACCTCATTTGTTTACATTAGAACATTTTCTTAAAGTTTTATGTACATGCGTGTCTGTAGAACAGCATTATTTTGTTCTGTACTATGGAAACTTGTAGGCACCGCAATAGGAATTGGATGCAAAAATCTGGGACTGCATGGGGTTTAAATGGCTTTGCTTCTAAAACAGAGTTGCTGTCTGCCTTCGAACAAATGTCTGAAGTGACACTATGATACGAAATCTACAAAGCTGGTGAAAGAAGATATATTTCAAGTGTGTAGCTATAGTGCCTTGAGAACAGGTAAAATCTAACCATATGCATATTCCTATGCATTGTTAAAAATCTTCTGTTTTCTGCAATGCAGAACTCCAATATTTTTCCATTTTGCCTTATGTAAGACATACACTTTTAAATACCATCTAGTCTGTCAGTCTCATAGTACATATGGCTTAAAACTGAAGATCATACTTAGATACAGATTTTTTTATGTGAATGAATGAACTGCTAGAAATCAATAATGTATTTGTGTGTAAACAGAACGCATACATTGCCTAGACTTTTAACCTGATAAATGGCAGACCTGTAATAACCTTTTTTTTGACTAAATACTTCATTTCTTAACCAAGCATTTCACTTGCTGTGATAACAACATATTTCTAAAATTTTCCCTGTTTGTATACAGGTCTACTAGGACAACATACAGGATTAAATCCACGAATGTCTAATCCACATGCCAGTACTGTGGGGCTGTGTTGGCTACAGAGAATTTTTAGTTATAACAATGAAAGGAGCCTTTTCCCCTTTTTAGTGTGCTGTTAATCCTACCAGAACTATGTATGCCCCAAATACTTATACTCTTACTTGCCTTTTTTGGTAGATGTATGTACCTATATATGTATACATACGTACATAGTCACCAACTCACTTGCAATTCTGAGCTTTAGTCATATTGTATTTCTTATAAGCAAATCACGTCTCCCAGGGTGCTTATGGACTCTCACCCAACTTCAAACAGAGCAGTTCACACACTCAAAATAAGCTGTAGTATGAATAGCTGGGGAATATTGCGACATCTGTAATGAGCTGGGGAGAAAGCCCGGTTGGTTTTGAAAGCACTGCTTTTGAGGCTGCATCTGCAAATTAACCTGCTCATTATCGAGGGGTATACTGTAACTGCTCCTTAAAGAAAAACAAAAAAATTAGTTGGTTACCAATTCTTCTAATATGTATATCCTATTCACACTGCAATTCAAGGGAGTGCCATCTGAGAGAAGAATTTAGGCCAGCCAAAATGTAAAATCCCATCAGATTTTAAGGTTGGATTTTTTAATATAAAAGTTTCAATGAAATTTCCACATTAAACATTTAAAAAGAAAATTTACAATAACTTTTTATCAAATTTTATTCTTAATTTTGAGAATTCTTATCCCCATATTAATATTTTGCTATTGCTGTTTTCTGGTTTTTGTTTTCCTAGCAGCTCTATCACTGTGTAAATTCAGAAAAATACTAGTTTTACCCAAATAGGCACAGACCAAGAAAATAAATATATGGCTATTCACGCAGTTCCACTTCCAGGCAGCAGAATTTTGGATGGGGTCAGGATTATTTCTGTGTATTCAGCCAGTAGCTTGCTCCATATCCAGGCTGTGCTGGGAAGCAGGGAAGGGTGTGTGTTCCTGGGAGGAGCCAGCTGCTCCAAGGAGATGCCTGCGTGCTCTCCAGCCTTGAAGAGAAGGAGGCAGGACTGTGTTTGCAGCTCCCAAGACCGATTATAGGGGCAGGGGCTCTTTCTGCCCCAATGCCTATGCACGCATTCGTGAGGGGGCTGTCATAATCTGGCCCTCTGTTCCAAAGTGTTTCTTTAAAAGAAATGTTAGCTTTAAAAATGAACTTAAAATAAAGTTACGCTTCAGATGATCATATCCAGTGTCAACTGATCTTGTAAGATTTAGATAAATGTATGCTTACTAAATGTTAAAAGACAATTAGCCATAGATTTTACGGAAAATTGGTCAATAATAAGAACAGAGAGAATAATCAACATTGCAGCTTGTTGTGTAGCTCTTCTCTTTGTCTGGATTTTACACAGTCTGTCAACTGACTTGGACACTATACCTTGACCTGTCTAAAATATAATTAATTTTTAGAATATCATAGGTCTGGTTGAGCCCATCCTGAGCTCTGATGGGTAGAAAATCAATTATTATCCACAAGGGGACAGCTTCTCTTCCAACTCTGCTACTTAAGTACATAAGGAAAAAGGAACAAAAGAAGAAGGATAATTGTTACCTTGAATTGATAGTGTAACTGATTGTGATCAATTCTGAGGTGCTTACCGCTTATGTGAATGCCCTTTGGGGTGACTTCATTATCTCCACATATACACTAGAATACTGCAAAAGGTTATGTCTGAAATCAGTGTAAGGATCAAGTATATACATGTGAGAAGCTCAATGTGTTAAGAAATACATGTAAATAGTTCCTGGAGACAAAGGCAGGCACAAGATACTGCAAAAATAATAATTGCAGAGCTATAGATATGTGTCAAGGTAACTGTGAAAATGAAGCTTGAGTGGTGTGTGTCATGATCAGTATGCTATGCGTAAGTGTACAGACTTACCCATTTCCTTCATATATGTCAAGATATTTTTGAACAACTTCTCTTGTAAATTTGGCAGACCAGAGGCCAGCTTCCCCCCGTTGCCTGGTTGAGAGGCCTCCAACCCTTGCTGGAGCAACCAGCACTCAGAGATTAAGAGAGAGCTCACTCCTTTGGTCCGTTCAGCCCCTTGCTTCTCTCCTGAGAAAGCCATTAAAAGTGTTGTCAGGTGTGTTGATGATGATAAATAATAATGGCAAATATACATTAGGAATCGGACCTGGAACTACCAAATTCAGTTTGTATAGACTAACAAATGGCCATTAGACAGTAATGACCTATGTTTGATCCCACAAAACCACTTCCATTTTCAAATGTCAAGGATAATAAATAAGACTGTGGAAGGCTTCTGAAAGTCAATAAGCTTGGGCTTCATCACGTCAATAAGGAAGAAAATGTTTAGCCTTCACAAAAAATACCATGCTGTCTGTGTTAGATGGCTAGTGCAAGTGTCTTTTCTGATACCTACTGCATGAGAAGACATCTAGTCTCTCAGGTACCTGGACTTCATAAATCCAGAATATCTGTCTTAAAGCCAGTCAGATGCTGGTGCAGGTGATGAAAAACTGGAGCGTGCCTCCCACAAGGGGGAACACCAAGGCCCAAGGCACTTAGGGCCAGCTTTTCAGAGTAGGCTCATTTGAGCTTTTCTTAGTGCACAGCTAAGCAGTTTAGCATGCAGATTGGGTTTTGCCGGTGAATGTGTGTTGTGTACTACTCTTTTCAGAGACAAAAGAGGGAATTTGCCAAGCCCATTCACACATGAATTCTGCTTCATTTTCTTGGTCAAACAAATTTGTTAGTAATTTCATTTGTGCATATGAGACACAGTTTGCAAAAACTGCACATATAAGTGAATGCATAGGCATGCAAAGAGATCATGCTTATAACCTGAAACCTACTGTACCAAACAGGGTGCTCAGATCACTCTTATTGGTCAACAATGTGTCAGCAATTTAAAGCCTAACAGAAACAGTCTAATGTGAGGGTAGAAGCAGGCAGAGTTTGGCCCACAGGGTGGCCATTACTTCTCAGATCATTACTTCTCAGATAGACCCAAATGTCCTTCAGTAAAATAGTGTGTACCTATCTCTTGGGAACAAAGAGCTGATGTGCACAGTTGGAAAATGTATCAACATGCTTGGTTTGCTAATACATTTTTTACTCAGTTGCCTTGACAAACACAGAAAATTTGAGGTAACGTTTCTGACATTTTAGGTAATTAGAAAATTATGGGCATGCTTTCTGTTGGAAGCTGTTGTATAGACGTGTGTATGTATAAAGTCTCTGAGTGTCAGAAACTTTCAGAAATGGTTAAAACTCACTTTTATGATGCACATAATGCTATGGTATGTTCCAGCACTGCACAGATCTAGTGCTAAAGAGTATGAATCTGCAGCTGATGGGGCAAATTAGGGCACAGTTGGCTCGTATGAGCTACTGCCTGTCAGCCAGGAGCTGAGGGTCACCTCCCCAGGCAGCTGGTGGCTCATGGGTGCCAGGGTTCCAGTGGGGACCGTAGACATGAGTGGAGGCATGTAGGTGACTGGGTTGGACCACTGGGCACCTGGCCTTATTGGAGCACAGACAGGCTGTCTCTTATCCTGGATCGCTTGCTGCTTGCACACATTTAAGCAATTCTGAAATGGAATATTTCACAATTTTTATTGCATAGTAAGTTTGTAAATTGCTTTTTAATTTTAGTTTGGATCAAAAATTGTTTCAGCAATAGAAGGGTTGCTCTTGGGTGGCATAGCTGCCCAGACCTGAGGAACTGGAAATATTTGTTTCCTAGAGTTTAATATTTGCATTTAGGATTTCTCTTACTACCAGTTTCACTTTAGCTAAAATCTCTCAGAAGCAGGAGTATGCTGAGTTTGGGTGGCTGAGCCCTGACATGGGGCTTTTCTAGGCTGTGCTAGGTCTCTGTTCCAGGCTTTCCGGGTGACAGTGAAGTCACACCACCTCCCTGTGTCCTCACTCCCCTCTTATTTTCCATCTCTGATTTTCTCTTAAACTCATGATGGATTGCCTTTTGCTCTACATGTCAGGTACCTTGTGAAGTCTTCCTCTCCCTCAGAGTTCCTAGGCATTGTGGAAGTATATTATATCTGCGTGAAATTTTGTGGGGGTTCATATAAGACATACAGTAGTGTTCAAGGGTGTTACCACACTGGGCCATGTGATCACATGACTTTTTCCTTATTCTGGTATTTAAATACAAGGAAACATTTACAAATAGTATAAGCAGAGAAAATGGAACATAGTTTTTACAAGCACAAAGACAAGGCACTATGTCCTATTCTAGCTATGCCAGACACATACGACCCAGCCACGTGAGAATTGTGCTGCAAACAAAATGTGAGGTATTACATCTACAGGCACATGTGTATGCCAGAAATCCTATCTAACACTGAGTGACTTTAAAAGCAGAATATTGATCATAGTTATTAGACAATGTGTCGTAGTCCATGTACATGATATTGCCCCTGCTTTTCTTACTTACCCATTGTCTCATATGACATCATTAACCTTTCTGAACATATGTAAATGTGCGTGTGTATATATATGCAATGTCTCATATTTGAAGGAGGGCATTTGAGTGACTGCTGGTGTTGAAAGAGTATCTGACTTGCTGCATACTTTATTTTAAACCCAGCAGCAAAATGGGTATTATTTTATATTGCTAATACTAGGCACACTGCACTTAGAATAGGATATGATAGCACAGACCTTTTTAACAGAGATACCATTGCACAGCTGTAACCCTTCTGCAGAATGGGACTGTCATCTGCATTCCTGATGGTCAGTGGTGCTGGTGAGAATGTCAATTAATAAAACATGTATCCATATATAAATTTGTACCAATTCAGCTAAATTAATCCATATTTTCTTTGTGCACACAGGCTTTCTCATCAAGCTAAACCAAAATAAAGCTAGTTTAAGCAAAATGCATGTCCCTGCTTCATTACCGAATTATGTTAGTTTAAAATCATATGTTTAGGTAAACAAATGTGCCTTTGTATTTAGCGGAACTTTTCAAAACTCAGAAAACTGAACTTAAAAAACCTAGGTCTTGAACTGGCCCCTATATTGCCTTTCAACACAGAAGTAGTGTTGGACTTCCAAATGGATAATTTTGAATATTTTTCTAGGTCCCTTTTCAGCTTCTTGTGTTAGCAGTTGTTACAGAGGAGATTTTTAATAAGCACAATAATAAAATGTGCTCTAATATAGCACATTTTAGTCTTTTTCCTATTTACCCCTTTTAAAAACTGAAAGAAGAATGAACAATTTGTTAATCCAAAAAACTGATTACAACACGAACATTTAAACAACTGTATAACTGCAAATATATATTAAGTTCAACAATTTAAAAACAATTACAATTCACTTACAATAGTCATCTAATGTATACTTAAAGGCAAATACAGATTGTATATTTTTCAAATGGATGGAAAAACTATTCCAGCCACTTGGTGTCTGAGAAGCAAATGACTGATTGCTTTTCTGGTATTAAACTGGGGGACTGCAAACATTAAAAAAATCACTAGACCTTGAATTATATCAAAATATAATTGGAATAAAATAATTCAGAAGATAATTCAGTCTTGCTACTAATGTCGTTTACACAGATAGCAATGCTAATATTTTATCCTTTGTTGTAGACTTAGCCAGTTTAACTCTGTGGGTGCCAACCTGACCCTCTGCACCATGGAAGGTTTCTATTTAAAGGTCAGCTTTTTGTTTTAATTTTTTCCCCATAAAGCATACTGTATTCTTCTGAGTCTCTGCTGTGACATTAAGAAGAATAACACCAATCCTGCAACAGTCAGAGATTTTCTAAGATTCTTAGGATTTAAAGGTCTAAATAAACAGTAAGAATTTCGCAGCACCTAAGAAACTATAGTTGCTAAAATACATTTGAAAACCTAGTCTTTATTCATTGGAGTAATTCTGTATAATTCCTTTAAGGTCATGGAGGTGTTTTATTGAGAAATTCTGAAGCAAATAAGGATGACAGCCTGCCAGATAATGTATTGCTTTGGGTATATACTTTACCTTTTGAGCACTGTTTGTTTCTATATTCTGCTTTCTGTATCAATAACAGCTTTGCCGTGATCAAACCTGTTTAATATCTGGCCTGATAACATGAAAAAAAAAAAAGTAAGCACAGAAAGCAAAAATAACCACCAGCCTTTCCAAATTTGACTAATCATTCAGTCTCCAAGCTGATTTGCCATGGAAAAGTCTGAGTTTCAGAATGTGCTAAGCTATGTGCAAAGCTGCCCTTTGAAATTCACATCCCTTCAAGGAGCCCCAAGTTAGGAATATTAAAGTCAGGTTCCCAAAATGACTAGTTGCTTTTGAAGACTGTGGCTAACATTTAAAGAATTTACAGTCAGGAAATTTCTATGCCTGACATATAAACAGATGAATAGGGGTTGTTTTAAGACTGAAATATTTACTCGCTCTGGTCTTCATCTAGGTGACCCAGAGATCAATGAAAGCATATTGATGTCATAGGAGGCCAAAGTTCTAAACCAACATGTATGTGCTGTGTGCCACCACACATACAGATCCATACCCTGCAAATACTATGCTATTCCTCACAGGTAAAAATAATATTGTTGGTTAGGAAAGGAAGCAGTGAATGTGACAAAATTTGTTCCTTTGTTACTGGTTTAGACAGTATTTGAGAGGCATAATATTATCACAATGAAACTCATAGACAACTAAGAACCAGAAGAAACATTGTGGTTTCACCTTTTTTTCACTTTTTGGAAAATTCCAAGGAGAGAGAGTTCAAGAGAGTTCAAAGGTGGAAAGCCATGCAAACTAAAGTATAGCTTATAGCTAGGAACTTAGGATTTTACAGCCATACCATCAGTAGTTGAACTGGGGCAGTTGATGGCTGTATGATAGATAACATTTTTTCCATTAACTACATTCTAGCATCAAGCATTCTGAGCAACAGACCTGTTGTTTTCTTGAGTCTTGTCATGAGACAGACTTTGTGTGAGAAAGAGAACGGCATCTCTAGCTGCAAGAATTCAGTAGGAAGCAGAAACTCTTTCTTCTGTAGGGGGGACCTGTGTTGTTGATAACCTGATAGATACTTGTCTATCTGCTGCAATATTTGGTAGCTCCTGTTAAGTTTAGAGGTAACATGCCTCCTTTTTGCCCCTTTTGACTTCAAGCATGTGTAAAAAGAAACTTAAATTTACTTACAATTGTGGGAATCTCAGGGTCTTCAATGAAATTCCATTCCGTTGTTAAAAATACTCTGTGATGGTGGAGGAAGTCATGATAGCGTAAGCCATTAAGGGTCCCAGATCAGGAGGCAAATATAAGAACCCATTATTTATTTGCCATATTTTGTTAATGGGGCCACAGTGCAGAGGTGAAGCTGTAGTAATTTAAACCCTGTTTTTTTAATATTTGAGATATCCTCTGTTTCCTCTGCAGTGTCCCATACAAATAATAAGATTACACTAACTCTGCTCTATCAAGAACAGAAGATACAGTCATGGGGTGGAAAGAGACTAAAAGGAAAGTCAATTCCAAAATCCAAGGCCCTGCATTATCTGAAAGCATGCCCCCAAGTTTAAACAGAACACGGTTTATTTAAAATTAAGATTAAAAAGCAGTTTTTTAAACTGTGACAACCCAGCCAACATTTGGAAGTAGGTTTCTTTGGCTTGTTTAGACATTGTGTCCTATCCTTGGTACATGAGTGGGTACAGAGCATGCTTAAGTTGGCTAATTAATTTCAAAAGCAGTGTAGAATTGACTAGCAGGTAATTTAATCTAAAAATAATTAAAACTATTGAAATTATTATATTGTTGTTTAATTAATATTAGTTAATATTGTAATTTTCAGTCTAAATTATGCTGATTAAAGATTTCTCTCATAAATACCAATAAAATTAATTACAAATTAATTAAATTTACTAAAAGATTCTCATAATGGACTTCCAGCTATTCTTGATTTTCGCAATAAATAAACAGAAGCATTATTAAGTGGTATGTCTTCCTGGGGGAGATATTTAAACATGATATGCAGATATTGCAAATGGAAGGATTTCCCATGAAAATAGATACGCTTAATAGCAAAGGCTGTTTTTTTCCTTCTAGTAAAAGGAGAAAAATAAAAGAACTCAAAAGCAATATTTTTATTTTATTGTTTGGCAAGACAAAGCACTTTCCATTCTGTTCCATCTGAGATTCCAGGAAGATTTGTTGACACGTGGCAGTAGTGCTTCCTTCCAGTTCCAGTGTCTTGCATTGTAAGGATTGTAGTAAATGAGGGCACTTCTCTACAGTTTAGCAAAAGAAAGTCCACTTTGTTACCCAGTTGTCATAAGATTTGCAGTGGTCATGAGACACCTTTCTCATGTTGAGAGGTGATGCCCACATTTACCAAACCGCCCTGTCACCTGTACCAGTCAGGATAGTGTTTTCCACCAGCTCTCCATTTTGCTAGAACAGAAATGGTGGATGAGGTGTGAAAACCTGCAAAATTGTATCCTACAAAGAAAGAACTTCATACTAAGCTTGGAGGTCTCTCTCTGTTTTTCCTTGGCCTGTAGTAAAAGTGTAGCATTTGATTACAGATGTGGATAGTCACAAGTGGATAGTTTTTCCATCTCAAGGACATTTAAAAAGGATGTAAATATTGATGTTTCAATGCTATACATTAAGAAAAAAAGACAAAAAGGAAAGACACACACACACAAAAAGTGCTCTGATAGCAAAACCAGAAGCCATAACAAGTTGTCTAATATAACAGTAGGGGATAATGAATGTAAAGTTGCTCTGGTAACTTTACTCAGGTATTTCTCAGCTGTCATAAGCTTATGATCCTAATTTATTTATACATTCACCCCTGACAAAGCAAGGAAAAAACCCATGATTTCCATCCAATGGAAATTCTGATTTTGATCACTGCTTCCATCTCAAATCACACAAAAGCTGCCAACTTTCACAATGTTTAGTAGAGTGAACACCTACAAATAAGTTCAATTATATAAAAATCTTTTATTGCTAAAAGAACTCAGCAGTTTGTTTTAGGAAATAGATATGTCTTGTTTGTTTTTCTACAATCACCTCCACATTCAGCTTCCTCCATTTTGTGGTGCTGCACCACAGAAAAGGTAATAATACAGGTGATAACAGAGGTGATAAGACCTGTAATTCAGCTGTAATTTGCACCAGGTTTTTCCCTATTCTCAGTTAGGCACAGTAATTGTAAACTACACTTCCCATCATTCACCTACCCTTCTACAGACCTTAAACTCCCTTAAAGGGAGGGTTAGGTGAGGATCTGGAGGAGAGGTGGTTCAGTTGCTAAGTCCTGTGGGAGGTTTCAAAGGAAGCACTTGAGCTATAGCTCCCAGGAGGCGTGATAGTACTGGACATAAATGTACATAATGTAAGGTTGAATTGTTGAAAAAATTATTTTGATATGGGTCAGCAAGTCAGAATGTTTCAATTGTTGCCAAACTGACCTAAAATGATAATTTGAACACTGAAAATCCTTTGAATGCATTCAATTTTGTACAAAGTATGTTTGCATTTTTCTTTTTTTTTTTTTTTTAATACATCCAGTGAGGTGGAAATTCCTATTGTTGGGTTCCATAGTTGCTTAGCATGCAGAATTTCCACTCAAATTAGTGAAGGGGTGATCACAATACAGGGTAGCTTATGTTTTATTGAAGATTTTCCTTAACTGGACTTGGTCTTGTAGTCTTGGTGCTCTCCGGAACACACTTACTGAATAAAATTTAAAAGAAAGCATTGTCCATTTAATTTTGATTATATTCTCTATTTTGTTTAAAATGCATTTTTAATTGCACTATTTCTGAGGAGATAATGAGGGGAAAAACTTGCTTCTGAAAAATTGAATCACAGTTGTAGTAGCAGATAAGGCTGATGTTCAGTTCTTAGAAAGAAGCAATCAATGTTGAATGTATCAGGTGAGTTCATTTCTCTTGCTCTGCTTTAATAGCTTATAAAGAAGATTGATTAAGTTCTTGTCTGATAGATCAATAATGGAATGAAACTGAGCTTTCCCTCCTTCGAGCATGGGTTTATCGCATGCTGAGGAATGTAGAAACTGAAGAGAAGTAGCACTAACTTGGAAAAAAGTCCCAAACACTGGGATTCTAGTGAGCTCATTCAGATCATATTGCTTACACAGCATATAAAACAATAGTCATGCGATTCGCATGGTGTAACCATACATCTTGGTTTCTTTTTCCATATCTCTCAGCTATGTTCTTCATATCCTTACACTTTGTGCAGTGATTTAGACCAGTGCAAAGTATGTAAGATTTTATAGAAAACAATAATTTTTGTGTTTGTAGTCATGGGGATGCAAGCTTAAAAGGAGCCAGCCTCTTAGGTTTCAGCCAGGCATGGTAATGGATGCTTTTTCTGGTCTTTGGAAACTTTAGAAATCATCTTAGCCTTCAAAATATGAATTTTGAGAGAGTAAGTTTCAGTGCAGGCTTCTGATACCTCAACTTATTGAGGATGGGAATGGCAAGAAAGTATCCCAATATCTCAGTTTCCAGCCAAACCAGTGCATTCATGTCCATGTTTGGACCAGACTGATGTTTTTTGGTGGTTGGGTTTTTTTTTTAAATGTGGCATTTCACTCCCTCTTGCAGTGCTTTCCAGTGTTCCAAAAGAAACAAACTTTGTGGAATATAGAACAATGTGAGGATGAAGGGAAACAGGAACTATAAACTGTAGCATTTGTGACAGTAGAAATGTCACAGATATGAGAAATTACAGAAGTAGCATAACCAGTATTTTATTTACACACATAAACATTTCAATATCTTATATGGTGGCCCATGTTTTTTATTTACTTTTGTTGTTGTCTTTTATGGCTCTCACACACCTAAACAGAGTCTGCAGGTCTTGAGATGTGAGCTGCTTTTACAAAAGAGACACTTGTCTTTAGCATAATGTGAGCATGAGAGACCATTTCAGCATTTATCTCATCTAAATAACACGAAAGTCCAGATATTGCTTGTATCTGAAAAGATAGTCAACACATGTACTGCGGAGACATCCAGGATGCTAATTATCTGTAGACAGTGCTAACTACACAACTAGCTGCAGAGTTCTCATTTTTATGTACATACACACAGTTTTTTCTTTCAAACATAGTTATTTCAAGGACTGCATACATGATACAAAATCCAGAGATGAAAGCTGGCAAAAGCGTTGTGTTGCTTGTAAATTCCTGATGCATTTTTACTGTTACTAGAGTACATATTCAACTTTAATCTTATTGATTGATTATTGATTTTTGTTAATAGTGAAGTTTCTTGATACAATGTGACAGACTGCTTGTATCAGCAATTTCAATTAGATATCTAAATAACTGATTGTATAGACTGTCAGCTTCTCTCTTTTCAAATTAACTTTCACAACTGAAGTCTTGAGTGTTCATCTGTATCAAGTAAATTTGGCCAGGCTTTTCCCAGCCCTACAGTGACAGGCAGACATTGAAAGAAGAAGATGTGGCAAAGGGAGTCTTTTTCCTTGTGCCCCATGGCAGAGATAGGTGTAATGAGAGTGTCTGCTTGCACAATGCCTACTTCATCCGGTGTCTTTACCAACACACAGCTTCCCTATATGGGCAGGGAGAAAAGGGCCAGTAGCTGGTACAACAATTACACTTTGCACCGAGAGTCCCACAAAGGTGTCACGTGCTGTGATAGTACCTGTATTAAATCCTTGGTGTTTCCAATTTTTTCCTGCTTGGTATGTGTGGTGGGTTGACCCTGGCTGGATGCCAGGTGCCCACCAAAACCGCTCTATCACTCCCCCTCCTCGACTGGACAGGAGAGAGAGAATATAATGAAAGGCTTGTGGGTCAAGATAAGGACAGGGAGAGATCACTCACCAATTACAGTCACGGGCAAAACAGGCTCAATTTGGGGAAAATGAACTTAATTTATTTCCAATCAAACCAGAGCAGGGTAATGAGAAATAAATCCCAAATCTTAAAAACACCTTCCCCCCACCTCCCTTCTTCCCGGGCACAGCTTCATTCCCGAAATCTTTACCAACTCCCCCCGAGCGGCACAGGGGGATGAGGAATGGGGATTACGGTCAGTCCATCACACATTGTCTCTGCCGCTCCTTCCTCTTCAGGGGCAGGACAGATCACACTCTTCCCCAGCTCCAGCCTGGGG
>JAVKLA010000081.1:11518722-11560225 GCA_034782735.1 Sagittarius serpentarius
TCATACTGAACTGAAAACACAGCACTGTACCAGCTGCTAGGAAGACAATTAACTCTATCCCAGCCGAAACCAGGACAGTCACTAATGTATTATTCCCCTGATCAAAGTGTAGTTATTTGGACTTATTCAGAATGTTGATTCTAGGAGAACCTCACGTCCTGTTAAAGAGTCATTTTTCTGCTACAACCAACCTCAGTTAATAGAAGGGGAATGAATCAAGATTACAAGTGCCTGAAAGGAAAATGCTGTCTCAGGTCCCTATCATCCACTTCCCAACTCGTTTTTAGGGTCATGGGGAAGAGACTGGTGAGTGTCACATTTCAGTCTTTTCAATCCACTGAAGATATTTAAAATACAGAAAGGCAAAGTATCAATGTTTTAGAAGAAGAGATGTAGCATGTAGGCCATACAGCATTGAAGAACATGATCAGGGTCTGGAAACTGAACAGGACAAGCAATCACAAGGAGAGCCTTCCTTGCTTTCTAAGTCAGTTCTGTTCTAATTTGTCAAAAGCAGATTTCCTTTTTCTAATTAGATATTAATACGGGTGGCCTGTGGGCAAAGGTGCAGACTTCCATCTTGCAGGTAACAGTCTTGTGAAGAGTCTCAGCCAATGTGTAAATACAGAGAATGAGCAAGAATTCCAAAGTGCCCTTTCCTCTTCAGGGATGGTCCCAGCTGTCTCTGGGCATGGGACACTGACACAATGGCGTCACTGATAGTGCTTGGCTGTGTCTCTTCTCTGACAGGTAATGGTTCTGAATATCTGCACAGGAGGGGAAGGAACCAGTGATGGATGAGAATGTTTATCTGGCAAGAGGGAAGAAAGATTCAAAAGAGGCCAGAAACTATGGATATACAGGGCACTGAGACACGCCACTGTGTGTGCTGCATAGAGGGTGCTGGGGATTCAAACCTGAATGATACGGATAGGGCAAGAGGACGTAAGTGTGAGATTTCCTTTTAAAAAGACAAGATTCAAAGTAGCTTTGTAAATTCATAGTAATCTGTCACAGAAAGGGGTGATTTCACTTGAGAATTCTCTGTTTAGCAAAATGGGATAGTTTTTTGGAAAGCTTTAAAATAGGCTACATTAGAGTTTAGAGCCTTTTAAGATCCTCTCATCCCTGGTTTTGAGATGCATACAGTAGTCATTTTATTCCTGAAGCTTGCACATTTTAGCAACACTAGCTTTTAATTCATTATACAGCAGCATGGAGCTGTTGAGAGAGACATAGCAGCTTGATTCATTTGAAATCCTAGGACAAATAGGCTTTAAAAAGCAAATGCATTCATTCTGACACTAATTATGTGCCTTTCCCACGTGTCGTAGTATCTTGTGTCACAAATTGCTCTCATTTGCTACTCAGTGCAAAATGTCTGAAAGACGATGAGTGCAAAACAATGCTTTAACCAGGTGTAGGACAGGTCTAAAACCTATGGAGAGTCTGGGAGCCAAACAAAACGAGAAACTTCACACCAAAGGGATCAAAAAATCTTTCAACAGGTATTAATATTTGTTAGATTTTAGGTACAGTTGCAACTTCGCAGCATGCAACGTATGCTGCAATATATCCAGCAAACAGAGATGAGCACCAAGGTCTTATCAGTTTTGTTTGAGGTTGTTGGAGGGGTAAACTCATAACAATGTGCAACTTTTCATGTAAGATGCTCATGACCTGACAAGCATCTTTTAGGAATACGTAGTTTTTTCCAAAGAAACTGTAGGAGCTACACTGAGTGTAAATATGCTTTTCCATAGGACTTTATGTATTTAAGTGAATTAGAGGAACCTTGTGTTACTGAACCAGTGCTTGTTGCTAGATAATGGACAAGACTGGTATTGCTATTCTGTAACTAATCCTGTAATAGTGTCACAGGTTATTTGGTGCCAACTGGTGTTTCTGTTCTCCTCGGGAAAGAGCAGCCTTTCCAGCTCAGAGTAAAACTGTGAGAAATTAGAAGTTGACAAAAAACAACAGGAGCAAAAAGAAATCATTAAAATCGATGATAGTTTGTTTTTCATTTTAAATAAACTACATCCATGTTTCCTGTGTTAAGCAGAGGCATCCTCATTATGTCAGTTTTAAGCAGCAAATGTCTTTTCACCTGTGCTGCAGTATTCAAACCTGGCATGCTTTACACGTAATGCAGTTTGACAGTTCATTTGAAATAAATGTGCCGATAACCCTTAAAAGTGGTAATAAAATACTCTTTGCTCTACTGTACAGATGATTAATACCACTAAAGTAATTAAATTCCATTAGGCTGGGGTTCACATACCCAAGGAATTGGTGCCAGGATTTAGCAGATCTCTAGTGAGGACAAAAGACTAATGCCTTTTAAAGCCATGTTTCACAAGTAAAATCCCAGGAAAGTCTATATTAACTTAGGACATCTGCTTGTTGTGATTGTTTGAGCTATTGATGCATTGGATCATTAGCAGGGTAGTGTGAACTACTGTTTTCCTGTTGACAAGGATCTCTCACCAGGAGCTGCTAGCTTTCTGCAAAGGGAGAAAAAGCAGAACAGGGCAGCCAAGCTGGGTCTTGTGCATGGGCTTTGACTTACAGAATTATTGCTAACTGTATAGTCTCTGATGGTAGGAAACAGCATTTTGCCCCCAGCCATTTTTCCCAAGATCAGAGCCAAAGTAACTCTGTCTCCTGCTGTTTTGTAGCTGTAGATTCTTAAAGACTGGCATTATTGTAGTCGATGAACAGTTTGCCCCCTTTCAGATGGCTGCAGTAATGACCCACAGGGGAGGCAGTGGTTAGGCAATGCTGACAATGTGACCAGGTGCTGCAACATAAGCATTTCATTAAATATTGAAGCAATGGTTTTCAGTTACAGTGGCAAAAAGGAAATTTGGTCTATGTCCAAATATGTGGCTATTTTTTTTTCTTTCAACCTCTTCTAATCACATTATTTTTTGCATGACCTTTCTCCTGCTAATTAGCTGCTGCCTTGAAAAGCATTGTGGGTAATATATCTAAGGTAATTCAACATTCCACTTTACACACTGGTAATCATTCTTAATGTATGAATGATTTATTTACTGCATATATTTTCATGATCTTAAAATATGCAAACCACAAAAAACCCTATCTTTATTATTACCATACTTCAGATCTACCAAAAAAAAAAAGAAAGTAACTTGGATTTCTGTTTGAAAACAACAAAAAAAAGATTTGCCCTACAACCTGTATCATTTCAATGCAAGTTATTGTAACCACGTAGGAAGGAGTGAGTGCAGTGAGTGTTGTCAGCAAGTGCAAAAGAGGTGTAAAGGCTCATTTCTGTCTTAGATACCTGGGCGTACTGCCTGGTGGGTGTTATAAAATCAGTTACTCTGTATGATCGCAATAGATAGTATTACCAGATATACAGTGCCTGCTGGTACTTATGCCCATAGATCTGAGCATAGGATCAAACGCCACCTTTGCTAAAAGCCAAGGAAATATTCAACTCTAAAAACATAGCCACCCTTTGAATGTGTAAGCACGTTTTGAAAACGTAAATTATCAAGACAGTATCAGAAAGGTGTACACATTCTCCTAGGAGCTTGTGTGCACCTTCTGCACCTTCTGCACCTCCTGTGGGTTTTTTGGTTGGTTTTTTTTTTTTATTTTTTATTTTTTTAAAGGGGAGAATGTTTCAGAAAAATTAGTTTTTAGAGTTTTAATTTTTTTGTGTTTGTGCAATCATTTTCAGAACTTTATAAGAAAAGATTAAGAGCTTTATAATGTTTTAATTAATTTTATGGTATGATGCAATATACAACTGAATAGTACAGCTGTGCTGTACTATATATATGCTATAACATATTTTGTAAGCAAGTTGACTGTTTTCATTATGCTACCTTTGTCACTATTAATTATTGTTTATGAAATTATACATAACATTAAATCACTTAAAAATGCAATAATTTCATTTTTTTAATACAATACATACTCTTTTCTATTCTTCACCATGTACCAAATAAATTTCTATTCAGTACAAACTGTTTTTGTAAATGTGATCCTGCATGTCAAAGCTTTTTTTCATAGCTTAAAAATTGTTTACAATGATGCAGGTGCACTAACAGACAGGCAAATATTTTTGAAAAAAAAAAAATCATATTGCTCTACTAAGACTCGTGTTTTACATATACATTGTTAGAGATTTGACTAAACAGCTCCTGTTCAAAGTTACAACTGTTTGTAGTCCAATTTCAATGCTTCATATGGTGAGATAATATTTTTCTCTCAGTAAAAAGTTTAAATGATTTTTAAGAAGCATAGTCTATTTTTTTTTTCCTTTCCTTGACAGGAGCTTTTGTCTTCTGTTTTTTCTTTTAAAGATTTTTTTTTTTTTTTTGTTAAGAAAAGGAAACTTACTTAAAAAAGGCAGAGAAAGGAGAAAGAACGCAGTGTGTATATGTATATAGCAAGAAGGGAAATGTCATATCAAGATTGTTTTAATCCATCAATTCTTTCTTCATTATACTTTTTAGCTAGTGTTGTGATGCTGAAATCTGGCTATAGTTGTAAGAAGGAAAGGTGGCAATTGGTTAATGCTTCAGGATTACGAAATGCACAAGGCAGCATCTTCTATACTATCAGAAAGAGCAGATAAAACTGGTAGTGTATTAAAATGTTTACAGTATAACAATATTATGCTTGTGAAATTGCTGTGATTATGTATCTTAAAATATGCCCTTTTGAGAACTGGCCTAGTTCTTCACTTACAAGAGCAAGCTAAAATTGGTGAAGTGTCAACAGTCACATCAACAGTTATTTCAGTGAGAGATCCTGTTTAACTACAGGGATTTGAGAATTTCAGAGAAAATGGCATTTGCAGAGGCTGTATTAAAAGATGCAATGAGTCCACAGATGAAGTAGCCTTACAGTGAAAGATTTATTATGAGATGAAAAATGAAAGGTTTGATTCTTGCAGCAAACCTTCTATGATAGCTATAGAGGTTTTGTATACCTGAAGTTGAACCAAATTTATCTCATGTGCACCTCTTCTGCAAAGTAGGAATTACCATTACAGAACAACTTTCAGATAATATTGTATATTTGTTTTTAGGTATTTATGTTTTTATATTATGCTATTTTATGTTATATTGTTTTAAATTTCGTATTATAATTTTTTGGGGGTGATTCAGAGCAAGAGTTTAGTTTCAAAACATGGTTTATCCCCCTGCCCCCGACATCAAAATCCATTCTGGAGTCAACAATATTAGAGTTTTCCTTGACAATTATAACCTGACAGCCACTAAACTCTGATTCACTGCATCACAGCAATGTAATTCTCTTGAAAACAGTTACATGACTGAAATGACCAACACTAACTGTGATTCTTACCCAAACTTTTAGGGTGCCTGTGATTTGTTCTAGCTTTTGTCCTTTAAACAATTTACGGAATGCAAAGGTTCTATATTCTCAATTACTGCTCAGTAGCCAGAGGGCTTCTTTTCCGTCTCTCCAATGGGGAAGAGTTTTCTGATACATATATATGTATATATATATACATTTATATTTGTATTTTTTAACTCCTCAGGAAGGTGACAGGAAATGGAAAATAAAAAGTTGGCTTATATGCAAAATAGGTGCTCTTATTAGGGCTATTTTTTGTGAAGATATTGGCAGGTCAGTGGAGGGCCTTGAGATATTGTAGAAATGCTTTTGGCTGATCTACTGAAAACTGTGGCAACTTCCTCATCAAAATAAATCATCATATCTACCCCACAGGCACAAGGCAGGGTGATCTGCTTTACTTTTTACCAATGGCTTTTACTCTTGAGCCCTGCTAACTCGAGCATTATTGTTAGATCAAGAGGAGGATTTGAATTGGTCTTTTCTATTAATCTGTATACAATTTCCTAGCCATAAATGGTGTCTGTCTTAATGGTGGAGCTTTGTTATCTCTTTGTTTTGTGGATCTTAAGTTTTTACAAGCCATTACCAAGGTATTTGCACAGTAATGGATCAATCACCACCCTGTCCACCTGCTCAGAATTATCTGTCTTTTTAATATATTATTAATGTCTTTGATTTGCAGAGTGGAAGATTGCAGAGGCTATTTGTAGCTGTCTGTATTGTATACTGAGAAAAAACGAAAAATAAATGGCTTTATAGAGAGACATTCTCCATGAACAAGTATTTCTCATATGGCTAGATTTAGGAAACAAAAAAATTAAATTGAGGGCTTTAAGGACCAGAACTGTTTGTATAGTACTTAAAAAAAAAAATAGGGGGGCAGTGAAGACTAAAAATACTGTAAAATGCTGAAGCCTCATCTTGGTTTTAACGTCTCACCTTGCGTTCATATGCCTTTTTAGCTCTCCTGTAATAAACTTTCAACATTGATGAGTTATGGATGCAGAGAAACCAAGGGGCTGTTTTTTTGTCTCAGGGTGCACGTTTGCTGCTTTGCCATTCTTTTACATTTTCATTCTTCATGCTGATGAGTCAGTACAGATTTATATTACCATGTTATTATGGATAGTATAGACTGAGTCTCCTTGAAAGTAATGGCATGTGATTGCTTACCCCATTACTTTCAATGGGACTAAGTCTATGTCATCCTTAGGGACTCTATCCCATTGAAAGTAATA
Source organism: Sagittarius serpentarius (assembly GCA_034782735.1). Lineage (NCBI taxonomy): Eukaryota > Metazoa > Chordata > Aves > Accipitriformes > Sagittariidae > Sagittarius > Sagittarius serpentarius. The sequence goes on from JAVKLA010000081.1 coordinate 11,525,328, forward strand.
GTCTGAGACTGCCCACATCGTTACTGTGCTTTAAATTGGATTGAATTTATACTGATCTGTAGAGGCCTGTCACAAAAAGTCTCATTTTTAAGACATAAAGTTGATAAAAGTTTTTTTGCTAGTGGTTGGAAAGTTTAACGGAGTGTTTGAAAGTATGTTTATAATATTAAAAAGATTGTTTTATGTTGTTCATAGTCCTTAGTGTTTGACCTTAACACAGTCAAAGGAACCCCTACAGTAAAACATGTAATGGAAGATTTTTTCTTCTACTGTCCTTTAATTATTTCTTGTATATTTTCATTTTTTAACTTTTAGGAAGACTTCTGTTGTGTTTTAATGACTTCTGTATTATACTCAGTTGGACCTTGTCAGTGTCCTATTACTTTTTTACATCTCTAAAATACTGCCATTAACATGTGTATGTTTTATGGTGTATTGTTTTGAGGGAAATTACTCATTGCTGCTTCTAATAATGAAAATGTATTTTACTTTCTTTAAGTGGGAAGCATCCTTTTCTGAAGCAGCATCCCTTTAGCCTATTGGCATAGAATCTTTTTTTTAGAAAAAAATAATCAGTTAATGCAAAAATAAAGGCATGCCCCTATTATGACCCTCCTGATGCCAGTATGTCTGTTAAATTTATTTAGAACAAGAGCTTTACTTCTACCCTTACTAATGTTAGGTGCTAATGTTCCCTTAGAAAATCAAAGTGCATTTTTTATACTTTTACATTGCCATGAAATGCAACCAGATAAAATGAAATCCATTCCAGAAAGATTAATGTTACAATGATAATGCACTGGATGAAACAGAGAGACTAAAACCCTGGTTTTTCTTAAAGCCTTGATCAGTCCTAAGAAAAGGAAATGTTGACTGATGAAATGAGGAAATTTAGCATAGGAATCAAAAAAGTATATGTGTGTCCTTCCCACAGATGTGCATAAGGTATAATAGAAATGACACACGTATATCTCAACTATATATTCTACCCACTTCCACTAAATGCAAGCTGTAGAATAAATACACCGTATGCACCCTATTTAATCTATAATGCATCATACAACATCATATGAGAAATGCACCTTTCTTTTTAGGTAATCACCATGACATAATTTATTTCAAAAGAGATCACAGTGCTACAGCTGTTTCTAGTGATTTAGTAATTGAATCATCAGCAGCATTTTATACATGCTCGTATTTATTAAAACCCTTCAGAAGCATTAGAACACATTTCAGTCCTATGGAATGAATGAAAAACATGTCTTTAAAGGGGCAGTATAGACTTTGTTTTATGTTTATTGGAGACTGCAGTATGGTCAAATGTCATAGCCAGTCACAACCCGCTGTAACTCAAGCAAATAAAACATGCATATAGCCCTTTACCCACAGCATAATATACCTTCTTTCATCATCATCATTATTGTAATATTCCCACATGTCGCTTTATGTAATGATCTGAGCATGTATACATGTACGTGGACAATATGCAGTGTATATTTTTTTAATACATGCTCATATGTTTGTATCCCTCTATCTATTTATTGAATGCTTATACAGTATCAAGACTGTTGTAATATTTTTTTCCTGTATTACTTCAGCAACATCTAGATTTTTAAGCCAAAGTGGAGGTTGGTTGTCTTATGTGCACTACATAGGTGAAGAACTGTTTCCTGCTGTGGATTCTTTATGTGGCAGGAGCATAACTGACAGCTAACTGATTTAAGAGGAGGGTTTCAGTAAAATGTATACATTTTTACAGTAGGACTGTTGCTGTAGTTGTCCTCTGGATGTGAGAGACAGAAGGACCAGGTAATCTCATTTATCAAATGAGTTGATATAGACAAGAAATGAACATGTCCACTTTTTCAAACTGTATCAACTGGTTAAATAAAACATATTTTTTCTCCTTATGAACCCTCCTTCCTTTATATTTTTATGCACATTGTATTTTAAAGAAATATTTTAAATGTATGTATGCAGTAAAGGCCAGATTCCACCCAGCTGGCTGTAAGGCATTAGGTGATTATTTATGAATATTGTGGCAGAGAGGGATCTAAAGGAGGGATCTGAGAGAGGAGATTGTGGCCTTGCAGTCTGGGAGTTGTCACTGCTATCAAAGCTACGTAGGCTGCCAGTGGTGCATTGAAATGTGAGTAGATGGATGGGGAAGAGGCCGAGTTGTGAAGTTCCATCGAAAAAAGGGCAAAATACTTTAATTTCTGGTGATGATGCCAGGGGAGCTGCTGCAGTGATTCAGAGAAAGTCTTAATGAGTTCATAATGGTGGATAAGAAACATGATCTCAAATGCCATGCTTGAGATTTGTTTCAGGAGTTTGTAAGTACACTGGGATCGGGTACTACTGGCCCAGAGTTCCTGGATACTGTTGCAGTAACCTGAGCCCTGTGGAACTGCAGAAACAGGAAATGTGATCGATGACTTCAGATTTGGGATACCCAATTTGGGTGCTCTCAAAAGGTGCCATCCTGAAAGTGCTGACCCCTCCTCAAAAATCAGGACCTGTAATAACATTTTTGATTATGCCCCTAAAACTTGAAGTATGCAAAATCAGCAGCCACACTGAAAAGGTTTAACCCAATACTCCAAGTGTAGAGGACTGAGGACTATTGAAATTTGGGTTTCAATCCAGAAGGAAATACTGTTATTTATTTTACAGACTAACACTCCAGTGTATGCATATGTATATACTTATGCACAGATGTATCATTTTAGAGTCATCAAAAATTTATTTTCCTCCCTAAATGCACTATAACTTTGCTGCTCTTGTAAACTCACAGAGACAAATGCTTCTTTCAACCAGCAATCACACTCTCTCTCTAATGGCAGTTGTTTCCCTAAATACATGGGGCCCTGTGGGGCCAGATCCTGCTGTTCTTGTTCTGGAAAGATAGAGTGTTGCTTCGCATGTAGTCTGTTTTGAAATGAATGGCCCAAGATATAGAAAACTTTATATAGAGAACCTGTGTCTGCATTCAGAATATTTCTCGCACAAGCCCATTGGTCTCTCTTTAAAACTTACCAGTAATATCCTAATAGCAGTAGAGGTATATCTGCTGCACTATTATGCAGACGTGGTGTCTCATCATGTCCATTCTTTGGCACAAGATGGTTAATTCCTCTGCTATTGTCTTTTTCCCTTGTGACATGGGACCTTGGTTTAACTCCTTAAGAGGAAGACAGTCCAGTGGGTGATGGCTTTAACTGGGAGAACTGTGTTTTTGAGGAACACTTTATCACTTTTGATGTAAACAGCTGTGGGGTAAATCCGTTTACTAGCACACAACCTCAGTTTGTAGTTGGTGAAGTATCCAAGCAAGACAAAGTGTGTAAAGTAAAGCATGTAGCAATGTGAAGGAATCCTCCTCCATGCCAATTGCAGGGGTTGCCTGTGGTGGACAGCAGGACGTTTCATTTGAACGGAGTGGGCAGCGTCTCTGGTGAACCCATTCATGGCATGGTCTGCCATGGACCCCTCCTCTTAGTGAAAGTCCTTTGTATCATGATGACCAATACTTTTAATGGTTCTTGCTAGTGTGTCTGGTATTGTCCTGTAGATCTCTGAGCTTTATTTGTATTCCCAATGCTCAGGTATGACATCTTTAATATTAAGAAAGGACTGTTTCCTTTCTTCGTTCTTAGCTTATGACAAAAAATGATAGCATCGTATTATGCTATTTCACTGTTGTATTCAAGTGATGGTATCTTGTCATGATGCCCTTGTCTGGAAGGTATCTGGTCACAAATGCTAGCTCTTTCCTGCACCTCGGTTATTCTCCTGTAGCTGTACACAGTGCACTACAGGAGGTAAGCAGCCCCCTTAGAGCTGTTGAAATAGCCTGAGCACAAGGCTATTTTGACTAACGCATATTTTTTTTTCTTGAAAGTTGTTGGTATTTCATGCAGTGCGTGAGATGCAATGCTTTGTGATAAGCCCTATCCTTCTATGAGATGGGATGGAGACGTACATTATGTGGGTGCAGTAGTTCTGATACCGTAGCATATATAGTGGATACCAAATGGGGTAGCCTTATCGTGGCTGTAAGGGCCTCCACCTAAGCTGTGAGAAATTCTATTTGTCTGTAGTCCCTCTTTGTAATGATGGATCCCAAGAAGTGGACTGGAAGATTGAGAGGGAGATTGGTATTGCAGGATTCCTGCTGAGTGATGTCTCTTTTAGGATGTTAGAACTTGTCCTTTAGGACAAATGTGTGCTGTGCAGTTCACAGATATTGTTGTCATAAGCAGCAGGTGAAAGGATTACTGTCTGGCCTCATGTTTCTGTGGGTCTAATGATGTGACTGGTGTGTGGGAGCTGCTGCCTCTGCTGAGCCTGTGCACCCAGTTTTGCGGGCAGGATTGATGGGAGCCATGTCATGCTCCCCTGAATGTACTGGGGGCACCGCCTTTTGTCTCCAGCCTATGTCCCGGGTTGGGCCTGTGGTGTCCAGAAATACTCATTATTTCCTAACCTGGCTGTTTTATATACACCATACTTCTATCCTTTGTCTCTTTCATAAAAGCAGCTGAAAGAACCAAATGTGAGGAGGATCAGTGCCCACAATTAACATTAGTTTCCTGAATTGCATCCAGCAGTAGCATCACATCCTAAAATGATGTTAAAATCACAAGATGTAGAAATTGTATAGCAAAACTGTGTAGCAAACAAATAACCATGCACAGTCATTACTTTTAGGGGTTTTAACTTTTAACACTACAGTTACCATACAACAAGCCAGAAATGCGCAACCAGCACTTAAATTATTTGTTGTGGTGACGCATGTGACAAACATGAGAGAGGTATAGTGGAATCAAACAAATTTTGAGAAGCTGTTTCAATTGTGATTTTTCTTTGTTGCTGTTGTATATAGATGTTTTATATGTATTTATATATATTTACAAAACCTTGGCAATTTTAAATTAAGGCAGGTGTTCCCTTTAATTTGTTGCTAGATAGAATGCAGACCTATTTTTGTACTCAGAGGATGTATTCAACTTAACTCTGTAATTGCTAGCAATATATGAGCTCATTATATCACAATTTAGTACAGTTAGCACCAGCTGTTATGGAGTTAATGGCAGAGCTGGCAGAAAATGAAATATAGCACAAAATACATTTAACATGAGTTTAATAATAATAACATGAAAAACATTTTCTTCTGAATCATTGTCCATATTAAATTGTAAAATATCATATAGTTATTTTATCAGTATGATACCGAAAGGAGGACTCACTTGCTTTGACAAGGAACACTGTTTGACATGAAAGGCTCTGCCTTAAATAACTGCACTCCTTATGTGTTATAATAATTTTACAACATGTTTTGAACCAGTTTGAAGGTAGCAGTTCTTGCAGAATTTTTCAAGGCTTTGTGACTAATGTGGGGAAAAATCTGTCAAAGTGGGGGTTTTGCTTGCTTTTTTTTTTTTTCCTCTGGGCATACTAAAATATGATTGGCTAATGACATATTTTTAATGGACTGAGAAAATATATCCCAACCTTCGTTTACCCTGTGATGGGGTAATAAGATAACAGGTCTGACAGAAAGATTAGCTGAAAAGCATCTGCTCTACCTACTCCTGAAAGGTATCAGAAGTAAAAGCCTCTTCCCTCAGAATTTTTTTCTTGTAGGAAGTGCCCCTCAAATGTTTATGAAAAAGCCTTTGCAGATTAAACTTCTAAATGCATACATGTTATTGCTATATATCTTGTAAATCTGAACTCTCATTTACACTGCGTTCTGTGTTGTTTTCTTCGCGGGGGGGGATTAAATAAAAAAAAAAAAAAAGTTTAGCAAATCCTAAAAGGAGTAGAATTGCCAAAGAAGAATTTTACCAAGTGATAATACTTGTATGAGTGTATTTGCTTTGAAGAAGGGAGAATAGTTTTTTTGGAAAACACTCCATCAAAGTCCTGCTGAAGGTCCCATCAGTTATCAGTCACGTGTACCAGCAGAAAGTAACCATGAAGAAGCTAAGGTCACAATGCAGGAAGGTATTTAAGGATGCCCAACAGCATGTTTATTTGGCAGTAATATCCATGTTTAGCAATGCTTTAGGTATATGCTTAATGTTTAGATAGTGACTTCAGTGTATGTGTGTATAAGCATCAGTTAAATTTAAACACTTGAAATGCTGTCCAAGGTGGGAAGATATTTGTAAAGAAATGTTATTTAAAAAAACAGAAAACAAATGTTTCATGTTTTTGCAATATCTCCCTTCCCTGAGGAGTTGCAAGAGGTTGTTTATCTATGTTTCTCTAGAATGATTACTTAATCACTCACTTGAACTATTTTATTTTGTTTCTCTCTTTTTTCTTTTAATTCCTCCTTCTTATCTCTTCTCACCCATATCCTGGAGGTATTTGAATCTGCTGTGAAGTGATGGGTCTTATATTGCCCTGAATGTGGCAAGATTTGTGACTCTTCTAATAAGTAGTGACAGTATGTTCCACATCCATGGCCCTTCTGCCAAAAAATCTGGGTTTCCTGTTCTTCACAGGCATCACTGTTGCTTTAAAATTTTATTATTACTTATGATAGCATTTGATAGAATGATACAATCGTTTAGGTTGGAAAAGACCTTTACGATCATCGAGTCCAACCGTAAACCTAACACTGCCAAGTCCACCACTAAACCATGTCCCTAAGTGCCACATCTACACGTTTTTTAAATATCTCCAGGGATGGTGGACTCCACCACTTCCCTGGGCAGCCTGTTCCAGTACTTGATAACCCTTTCAGTGAAAAAATTTTTCCTAATAATATTTCCTGGAGTGTGTCCAAAGAAGAGCAATGAAGCTGCTGAAGGGTCCAGAGAACAAGTCTTAGGAGAAGCAGCTGAGGGAACTGGGATTGTTTGGTCTGGAGAAAAGGAGGCTCAGGAGAGACCTTACCCAAGCATTAAAAAAATCATGAGATAGGACTGCAAATCACCTGATTTTTATTTTACTTTATTCTGTTCTTAAATTAATACATTGTTGGTTTTGGTTTTTTTACTTTCTTTTTTTTAAGCTTCTGAAATACATACTTGGGACATATTCTCACTTATTTGGTGTAACCAGGAGGGCTGAAAAATTTCCACTTTTTATTTCCATTTTTAAAGGAAAATTATAATTTCTTGATAATAAACAGATTCCAATAAGAAAATATAGGTCAATGTGATATTTTGCAGAGGGACACCAGCTGGGTCCTGCCCATGTGCAAGTCATGTCTGAGCCAGGTGCTGTATGACTGTGCTTGGTGAAGTACTGAGCCCAAGCTAATAAACTGGTCAGTCTGCCACGAGACAGACAGTCACACCCCAGGAAAAACTGCAAATTTTGTGAAGCCCACAGTTTATTCATGAGAGTTTACACCAATGGATTTATTAGGAGGAGGGGTCCTGTTTGGAAAAGGCAGGGATTCTTTGCTGCAATCTCAGCCTGACACATCATGGTAGGTCTTGAAGATCACGGCCAGGACACTTGAACTTGAATCATTTTTCAGAGGAGATCTGGGATGCTACATTCTTACCAGCTTGCCCTGTAAGCAGGCAGGCTGCCACATTCAGTACAAGCTGGAGCTTGTTCCATATGAAGAAGTTTTCAGTGACATGAAGTCATATCATCAGAATTAAAAAATGGTCCTTGCCAGAGACTGAGGGGTTCAGTTTGGCTTCTGCTAAGACAGATTTTTAACTATGTTTTAATTAGCTTAGTACATGTTTTCATTTATCATATTGTGCTGAGTACATCTAGTATTAGAGAACTGAAGAACATGATGTGAGATTGCACTTAGGTTAAAACAATGAAAAGCTAATTAGATGAAATAACTATAATGTATTAATATTTATGTGTTATATTATGTAGGTTATGGAAGTTGGGTTAATCTAAAATGGTGCTTAATAGAATTGCAAGTGCTGTCTGACTCCTTCATACACTGTATGGGGAATCCACAAGGGATTTTGCTGGAAATCCAGGAAATCTGCATTAAAGTATAATGTTTCCTGCTGAGAGGGATCCTGTAAAGCAGTGGGGGAAATACCCAATACTTAGTGCCACTCCCTGTTATTTACATAGGAATGCCATTCCCTGCCTGTTCTAGTGCACTTGAAAAAGCCTTTGTCAGTAGTGGAGAATAACAGGCATTTTTTCTTCTGTCCATGAATACAGTGCTTTTAGAATATTGAGGGGGATTTTAGGAGGTCTTTAGAGAAGGCCAGATTCTGCATCACCGAAGACAGTGGGAGTTTGGGTTTTAGCAGCAGTGAGAGCAGGATTAGTGGGGCAGTGAAAAGGGATCATCTCTTTATATTTACTAGTTGATACTATTCTGGATGGAGTTCAGGTGGTGCCTGTGAAGTTACACTGGGCATGAATTTGCCCCACTCCAACCTGTTGTGCGAATGTGCACTCTCATTCCACCTGGAAACATTCAGCTGTCTACAGCTCTGACTGTTATAGTATAGATAAACCCACATGATCAGTGTGCGGGATTCACCTCCTGTTCTCAAAGGCTACGATTCTGCACATGCAATTGCAGTCCTTCCAGGTTCGCTGATCTGTTTGAATGGACTTTTGGACAATTAAGTGCCAAAGTTTGTTGGTGTGCCTGGCTTTGTCTTGGGATGAGCAATAGCATGAATGGCTCTTCCCATTGCAGAAAACAAACTGGTAAGGCAGGTTATTTTTAAAATTTATTTTGATTTTTTTTTAAGTTTTCCGTGCCCCGCCCCCCTCGCCTGTACTAGCACCTGCTGTTCCTTGTCACAATGCATATAGAAAACTTTAGGAGTGTGGAGGAGATTGTGTTGATGTGTGCTGTGGGCCAGTTTCATCCTTTAGCAATGAAAGGTAATTAGCAGTCACAGATTACGTTGCTCCCTTGTTTGAATTCTCAGGGTTGTGGGTTTTTTCTTTGGTGTGTGGTGTGTTTTGTTTGTTTTTCACACAGCCATATTCTCCCAGATTACTAAAGGCTGAAATGATAATTTTTTTCAAATACCTGTAACCCAGCAGTTGTTTTATTTGTCTTCAGAAAAAATACTGGAGGTCACCTCCAGATTTCTTTTAGACCCTGTGACCATCTTGTTCATGGGAATTTACATTAAAAAAGAATAAAAAGAATATTTGCTGTTTCTTGTTTTGACGATGCAATTCTGACCCTTGAAATAGGGCCATTTCTGTAACTAAGTGATAGGAGTCTGACTTCAGAATTTTCTCACTTGCTTGTAAGAATGAAGCTTTTGATAGCTCTAGTTAGGCGGACATTGAGTATGTTTATATATAAATGGATTCATTGCTATTCATGTTTCCAGATTCTTGAACATTTTTAAAAGATGTTCTGCAATATTCCTTTGAAGAAATAGCACTATCAATAAAAATGTTGGAGCTATAAATGGAGATAATCTTCCACAATTCCTGTTTGAAAAGCACAGAGAAAAGAACACTGTGTAAATGCAAGTATGTCTCAGACCTTTGGATTGCCTCACAGTTCAGAAACCTTTACCTCTCTGTAACACAGCAGCAGAGATTTGGAAGGGTATTTTAATTTTTTGGCATGCACATCATCACACCAAGTGAAGACAAAGAAGATTTAGATCTTGGCTATTATATTCTAAGCAGGCTACCAGTATGTCTTTGTGAATCGGGTGCATTTTGAATTGTCTCCCTGCCAACACATATTCCAAGCATGTATTGTATTTCACTGACATTGGTAAAAAGTAAATATTTTTTTGTATTTTATTCTAGCAAATATTTCTCCTCTGAATTATTTTTGCATATTGTTTCCTTTAAAAAAGCATGGAAAAATTGTTTTGCAAACCATGCTTGTGATTTGGCTGGTAATATCATAAATAATAGTATTTTAAAATGTTTTTTTGAATAGACTATAGAATAATTTGCCCGCCCTATTTCTCTGAAGATAATTAAAATATTATTACAAATCAAAGTAATAGAAACCATGAATTAAAAAAAAAGTTTCTTAGATATAGTACGTAGCTTGCATTTAAAAATGCAAACCACTGATTTAGTTAAAAATACACGTCTTGGGACGCATACTGCTTTAAACTCTGGAGCACTACATTATCATAGACTTGCACTTATACAGGGTAAGACTTTTGGGGGCAGAGCAGACTCTTGCATAGCTATGTTTCGAAAAATATTCTATCAAATTATTTTAAAACAAGTAGAAAACTAAGCGAAAGTATATGCATGTGCATATGTTTGAGCATGCATGAGTGTAAACAGCATATTTGTAAGCAAAAATATATGTAAGTTGTACATATGCAGACTGTAATTTTATCATAAATATTCAGATTATAATCTGAAATGTATATAGTATCCATGCGTTATGCAAATATATATGTGTATTCATTATCAGACAGAATAGTTTCACTGTGAAACAGAAAGCATATGGCATCTCAGTTCTGCTTAATATTGTCAAGCTCAGGAGTTAATTTAGGACACTTGATGTGAATGCTTATTTTCTTTGCTTATAGCATGTCACATTTTGGATGATGCATAACCACATCGGCAGAAAAATACGTTTAAATGTTTCGGATATCTTTGTCAGTGGGAGTTTTGTCAGCTAATAAAGACTGTGTATTTTGGCCCTAACTGTTAAAAATAAATTACATTTTTTGTCTAATGTAAAATTAAAATGAATAAACATCATAAAGCTGAAACCTATCCTAGTGGCTGTTTGAAAATTCCAGAGATGTGGCACTAGGGAGCGACCATCATTCCAGTGCAAAATGTGCCGAGCTATTTTCAATGGAAAATGAAGAGCAGAAATAGAAGACTGAAATAACAATAGGCTGATTGCTTTCAATTTTTTTGTGTAGTTTAACATTACATTAAAAAGAACAACTGAGTTTCTACATTTTTCCTATTTTCTTGTCATGGATATATTAGCATTACATGATGCATACTAATTATAAAGTTGGCTGTAACAAGAGTTCCTCTTGTGAATCCATTTAGGAACTGATTGTTTACTATCTTTTTCTGTAAGTATAAAATTTTAATTATGCCACTGACAGGAACTGTGCGTGATACAGTGCTCTACATTTATCACTGGGAGAGGGCCAGTTGCAGAGCTGTTTGACTTTGGAGAAATCCTGATGCGCTTGCAATGTTGAGCAGCAGGTGCCACATTATTATGTACAGAAAAGCAATTAGGAAGCATATTGGATGAATGGGGAGTGCATTAATATTAGCAAGTACATTTGTCAGTGGTTTTGATGCGAGTCTTTTTCTTTTCTTTATGCAACATTAAGATTGTGGCTCTCATAAATTCTCCCCTTAAATTGCCATCTGTTCCCTTGTCATGCAGTAGTGAGGTAGAGAAAAGTTTTCTTGACAAAATGAAAAGAATTTCTTTTATTTAAAGTAGAAGCAAAGGAGCATACACAAAGTGGGAGAATTGTAGGTTATGCAATTGAGCTTTGTATGTGTTAAGTAATTACTGTTGAATGTAATGTTAACTATGGAACAGTTTTTTTTTCCCCCTCCCCCTTCTAGATTTCAGTTTTTCAATGATTTCATGTATTTTTAAAATATGGTGTGAAACAGTTTTAATGAAATTGTGCAAAAAGGCTGACAGCCCAAACTGGGTGTCTCTACTCCAGGGTTTTAGTGCAGATCAAGAGTGTGCTTTTGAAGTGCATCTCCTTTTGGCCCCACATCCTGCGCTTTGGTCCATGGTGCAGAGCAGTTTGGACTGGCCATGAACCGCATGAAACTAGGCACAAAGGTACACTCCACATATGCATGTACCACTAATGCACGTTCAGTTTTGAGACCAAACAGTTTTCAAGTAAATGCCCCAAAATGTGTATGGGGTCCTCAGTATCAGCTGTTGCACCCCAGAGAGCTGCTTTTTGTGGACAGCAATACCTGCTAATGTAGATGTGGCTGCTGTGTCCCAGTCTTGAAGACTTTACGTAAAGCTCTTCTGATAACTTCAGTGGGTATTTTATCCAAGCAGTCTGTAGAGCAGAGAATATAAGTGACAATGATCCAGTATTGCCATCTTCAAAACCAGGGAGACAAAGTATGTCAGAGCTGTGTTCAGACTGTGAACTAGTGATGTCTGGGCAAACTGCTCCAGGTCTTGAGTTGTTGAACTCTGTATCAAACACTATTTATTTTAGAACAGGCTTTATTTTATGGCAATTTCAAAACTTCTGCTTATTGTTCTGGCAAGGATATTTGTCTTGAGGGAAGACTGGCAAGTGTCTCTGTGAGAAAGTAGCTGCCTTAACAGAAAGGTTAGAAAACATCAAAAAAGAAAAGCAGAAAGCAATTTTTAAAAATGCTGGCTAAAATTGTGCTTTTATGGAGGCAAGCAGGAAAGATAGAGTATATCTGGGCCCATTTTTTTCCCCTGAAAAATAATGAAAGAGGGAATACCACTCTCCTATGTATATTTTGTTTCTTTTGCCCTTTGCTGTAAATATGTTTATTTTGGTCATAGCAGATTGATGTAAAACTGAAATAATTCATGGCCTAGACAAGACAAAACAGTACAGAGCCTCATATCCTGACAACGACCATTTTCATCTTGCAGTTCAGTCTTGTGTGTGTGTGCATGTGTTTGCATTGGTGGAGAAAGACAGTGGTTCAGCCTGTTTGGGCTGCCTACTCTTTTTCTGTGTCAGCCAGCATTTATGGGGAATAAATACCCAAAATGCTATGTTCATTAAAAATTGCAGTATCAATTCTGGTAGACAACTTAAGTAAACCAGTCCTACTTCTGAACCATATCAGTGGCAGACCTTCAACATCTTTTCCTTCTTCTTTGCTCGTCTCCCTATTGAGTAAACTCTTCAAAGCCCAAGACAATCTGTTTTAGAAATACTTCGAAGTGAAGAATGAGCAGCAGGACCTACAAGTGGTGGCAACAGCAGTTCCAATGATACTTTATAGTGTTGGATCATGACTGCCACCAGCATGGCTGGTTACAGGATTAGCTTAACTGGCAGGCTGTCTGAATAAAAAGTAGTGGTTTTCTGCGGGACTAAGCCCTAACTCTTTGGCTGTTCTTTTACTATTTCTGCTCTCTACTTGCCTAATTATGAAAAAAACAGGTTGTTCTTCCAGTGTGGCAGACCTGTTTGATTTTTATTCCCCTCATCCAGTTGTGGGCCATTCCCAGAGAAGTCCCTGTCCTGGGATGCTAGACTGGCCCTATGCTGTTCTCTATGGAAGAAGAGTTTGTATCTGTTTCTGCTGGTTTTTTTCAGGCCTCTTATTATCTTTATCTTTGGTCACAATTAGTCTATCTCACAGGTTATTTTTCTAACATGTCCTCAATCACTACCTAATCTTTACGCACCATAAGGCTGTTCACTTCCCTTCTGTTCCACATTTTTTTCCCAACAGCATCTTTCTCTCATGCTCTGGTGCATTGTTTCTCTCTTCTGTCAATACACAGTAACAGTTCTTATTCTTTGTGTGTGCATTCCTGTTGCTCTTAATATCATTGCTGAGATCTGCTTTTTGTCATCTTCTGCAGTTGCTTTTTCCCTCCCATTTCATAGAACGTATACAGGCTTCCTGATCTCCCTACACTGCCAGATTAAACCTCTCGTACTAGTTTCTGTATTTTCCTTGTACCCAGCACACTGCAACCCCTTCAATTCAGATATAGCTCATCATACATGAACAGATTGCATCTGTTCAAAAAAGAGCCCCAATCCACATAGTATTCATTTAAACAGCATTGATAGTAGTGAATTCATTTGAGATTCATATGGATGTCATATACGGTGAGTTACAGTGTAAGCATCAGTTAATGGACACTCGCAGTAAAGTGTTCCCTATCAAATAATACATCACTGAGCTACATGAAGTGGTTTATGTATATTTTTTTTTTCCTATGATTTCATCATGGCTAAGGAAGGTATCTAACGGTATGATTGCCTGGCCTTGTAGGATATTTCTTTAGCAACCAGCATTGCTTAATGTTTTATTGATATATTTTTAAATAATTTATCTTTAAACCTTTGTTTAATGGATGTATTTTTATTCAGAATTTGATACCGGAGAAGGTAGGTCTGACAGTTTGTGTTTGCACTCTGACAATATTTCTCTTGTGAACTTTTTTTAGTTCTCTTAGATAAGCAGTAATTTTACATTTTTAAATCTCTATTTTTAATTACACAGTCTATAATTTCAAGAGACTGGTATTGATATTTAACAAATGTATTAAGCAATGTGAACAACAGTATTTTTCTTCAGCTGTATTTCAATTTCTACTAAATGTGATAAATATAAAAATAAACAATAGATGCTCAGGGGACTATCATTAAAATCCTAGGCATCTCCTATAAAAGGTATTAATGCTAATAGTGAAATATTCTATAGGTGGGATTTTCAAAAGCGTTGTTTCCCAAAGCCTGTTCTCACTGAACCAGGGCCAATGCGAGAAAGCTCCGATAATGGTTAACACTTGAAATTTGTAGGTTAAAGTATATTCAAAGTTTTTTGAGTGCTACCAACTTCTTCTGGATTATATGTGTTAAGCTTTTATTCTTCTTTTGGGTGATGTCCTGCTTGCTTTCCAAAGCACCTTCATTGGCTCTGCATAGCTTTTTCCCATGGTTGGTGCAGCAATGGGGCATGAGATGGGGGGACCGCGGGGTCCTCGTCCCTGGCAGTGGGATGCAGTGGGGTTCCTGTGCTCCCCAGGAGCCGGGTGTGGGCTCAGGTGTGGCGTGAAGAGAAGCATGTTTGTTGTCTACACGCACTGGAATTAAAAAAATCACAGTGAAGCTGTATTGGTAAATGGATATACACGAATAGGCAAGATGAGAGAGAAATATACTGAGTATCTTCTAGAGGAAATCTCTTCCTTAGTGATATAGATCTGAATTCTTAGAATGTGTTTTCTACCTTGAAAAATACACTGAGAATAAAAAAAATGTATTCTGTATTTATTTACACTGGTGGGATTCTTGTGCTTTGCCAGTGTTTCTGCTAGATTTCTGTGTATTTAGCCTTCTGAACATTTTAGGCTTCATTTTAAATACAAGTAAGAAGTATAAGGCTGAGCTGATGTTTTGGCCATAGCTCACTATAAAAATAAGAACATACACTTATTATTCTCTCTAAAATTAAAAAAAATGGAAACAAATTTAAAATGGGCTGTCCAGCCTGTATTTTTGCCACATTTTATTCAGTATAAAAATAGAGTAGACATTCACCACATCATCTATTGTACAACTTGGCTATGTTTGAACTAAAGCCCCACCATCTTAAGACAACACTTTGATGTGGTTGTTTCTTTAAGTCTTAAAGGCACACACTGCACCATCAAAGCTACATGTGAACTTTAGGGTATTTACCTTGCTTAATGAGAAATGTTTTCCACATTTTTTCACCGTGACATTTTTGTACTGCACAATGTTTCTGTGTCGTTTTTTTCTATTTAAAATTTAAAGAGCTACATTTGGGAGAGGAACAATGTAGGTAAAAGAGACCCCTGGAGTGTGTCTGATGTGATAGTTCTCTTCTGTGGCACCATTTTTCCTCCTGCTGTGGGAGAGCTAAATGATAGTGCCTTATACCTTACTGAATAAAGCCTAACACTGTTTCCAGCTGTGAACATGTGATCAGGTTTTGTGTTTGATTTTTGCACGCAAGTATACTACTGCAAGCATACCCACACACTCCTATGCAAACACTCCGTATGGGAATTATTGTTGACTCAGTCATTAATCTACCCTCAATTAATCACATTAAGTATTAAGGTGCCTTTCTGTGCAGAGAGGTGTGACAGCCTTTTCTGTTTTACCTTAGTGGAGAATAGCTACATGACCAATTTACTTTCTGGCTAAAGATGTTGAAAGATGTGTTGAGATATGTTGTTATATGAAAACTGAGCAGAACACTATTGTCTGATCCTGAAACCCTCTGAGGGTTACTCAGTAATCCTATTGATATTGTTAGGAATAAAGGTTGTAAGACCTAGCTCCTAATTGTTACATATGTACCAAGAGTAACGAAACGTTTATTCTGGTCTTTCATTAGTGTGTGTTTTTGTTTTTTTTTTTTAAATGCAGTTTATCTTTTCAACACTGCTCATGAAACATAACACTGTTCCTCCTCTGGACAAAGCATGACTTGTTTTTCAATGCTATTATGGTGACTATGACTACATTTATTACTTAACCAAAAGATTAAACAAATTAAAATCATGCCCTTCATTTTTACACCCAAAATGAGATCCATTGTTGTGAAAGCTGAAGACCTGTGCTTGTATTCTTCAAGAGTGTGGCATGTCATGTTGTTTGTTAAACACCCAGAACTCATAATATCCTTCTCTCTGGCTCACTGAACAGCAGAAAAAAATGGGTCCTGAAGGAATACATTCAGAGACAAAGAAAAAAGTTATTTTAATTTTAGTGATCAGATGGCATAATTGTTGGTTGGCGTTAAGTGACTCTGAATATGAGGGGAGGGAGGATTAATCTGTGAGTAAATGAGCAACATCTGAAATCACCAGAGGGGCCTGATCCTTTTAGCACCAGCAATGGTGCAGTTGTGCCATTGATTTTATTTATTTATTTTTTTATTTTTTTAAGAAAAGAAAAAGCTAGCGGCTGTCATGAAAGCCTTTTGCTCCTCAGAGTGAAGCAGCTTGCTCCCTGCAGGCTCACTGGATCTCAATGAGTGCGACCACTTGTACTTTCAAGACTGTTTGCCAGGCTTTGTATTATGCACTCATAGACAGACACCCCTGAGTTCAAGTAATGCTGAGAATGTGACGGATCCCTGTCAAGAGAAGATGAGATCACTCACAGTGAAGGACAAACGAGGCTCACGGTTCATAAGTTCAGCTTGTTTTTGTGGTGCTGGCCATTAGCATTGGTTAAGTGTGGTTTTTACATTTTTGTGCCTTTTGTTATGTGATGAGGACGGAACATTTTGAAATTTTCAGCAATTAGAGATGGCTGTAGGGGTTGTATTTTCAAATTGAAAGGAGTGTTTGCTTTTGTGAGAAAATCCAACTTTGGAAAGCTTGTGATGGAAGTAGCAAGTGTAAAATGATCAGCAGATCCATGAAGGTAGCAGCAGCAGCAGCAAGGATGTAAAATAGCAGCAATCTGTAGATGCCTGTCACAGAAGAGGCTGCAGTGCTGCAACAAGGTCCAGGTGGATCACTCCATCCCTACATCCACCTTGGACATCTGCAGGACCAGAATCTGGTCTCAGGGAAGCTGGACCCAGGCAAACAAAACAAAATGTGGCACGAGCCCTGTAAGTCACTGACCAACAATATCCATCCTCCGCTAATTAAAATGATTAAATATTCGTTTTGCCGCTGCTGAAGGAATGTATTATGCACTTCAGGCATGAGAGGAAATAACAGAATAAAGGCAACAAGCAGCTCTGGCAGGAGAAGAGTGAGGGCTCTGGGCAGCAGGTGCACTTGGCGAGAGGGTGGAAAGAAAATGCTGTGGCTTTGGCAGCTGCTATTCAGTATATGCACAATATGTAGTCAGGGTAGAGCTGGTGACAGACCATTACTGGAGCATGAAGCACAGCAGCATACCAGCATGAGTGCCGAATGGTTCTCTGATTCACCATTGCGTTTCCCTTCATATCGTCATTCACACCTGTGCAAATAAGTACACAGCAGGTGCTACACCAAAATATAACAGTAGTGTTTTACACCCACTAATCATTTATGAATATTTCTGTGCAAAGCACTATGCCATGCCTATGTAAGGGACCTGGCAGTCAGGTAAGAGTAAGAGAAAGAATGATCAAGGACACAAAGGGTAAAAAGGTTGTTTTTTTGGTGTGGTTTTTTTTTTTTTTGGTAGGGATTTCTATGTGTACTTGCTGTTTTATTGGTTAGTGAGGCTATCTTCATTCTTTTAGCCTGAGCTCAGATGTTTGGGAGGTTTTGGAAGGCTTCCAGCAGAAAAATTAGAACTTCTGGATCTGGATCCAGTTGCCATTAACATCAGCATCAAGACTCCTACTCATTTTATAGGAACTGAATCACACTCTTGACCTGTTTGTAGCTGTCAGCACTGTCTGTGTCTGGCAGATGCGGCCTTTATAGCAGCAGAAGAAAGATGGTTTCTACCAAGACTGGCTCTGAAGAAAGCAGAAGCAATGGGGGTGGAGAAAACAGTGACAGTGTTTGTATTCATAGTAAAAAACTAGAATGTAGTGGAAAAAAAACAGACAGATGTTGCAGGAGGTAGCACCAATTGCTGCATAGTCAGAATTAAGTGTTTTCTTCCTTATGAAATAGCAGTTGGCTGCAATTTTATTCTTTTCTCCTGTGTACTTATAAGAAACTTGATTCCAGATTCCCAGACCCTTAGGACTACCAAAGTATATGTAATAACATCATAACCCCCCCCCCCACTTTTCTCTGTCCTTTGGATAAGAGATTAACTTTAGCTTTCATGCTGTCGTTCAGCACAGAAGTCCCTTGTGCTGAGCAGCTGGGTTAGACTTTGCACCATGTGGCCAATTTTTGACACATGGCACCTCATTTTGGGTTTTCCTAAACATCTCCAGTTGCGTTGAATAGAGTTGCTGTCACTCGTCAAGCTCCTTGTGTCTCAAAGCAGGTATCTCAAGGCACTAAGTGCTTAAATAAACTTGGTGTGCAGTCACTTTCTTAGATGAATGTACTTAGTTGCAGTCAGTAATATCACGCATAGTTGATAACATGTTCCTTGCCCTTTAGACAAAGTGTTTCACATGTCACTGTTGCAAAGGTTTTGTGTGTTTGCCCGGAAAGCAAGAAAGCAGCACTACTCTTTGTGAGCAGTCTCTGGACTGCAGCAGATCCACATGTGCAATCATGACTTACCATGTAAATCCACTTTATTGCAGAAATAGCAGTACTTAATAATTACTTCAGAGGCCCTCTTAAAACCCCTTCTGAAGTCTTCATTTAAAGCAAGCACAGTATAAAATAGGTTTCTCAAGAAAATCAGCACCTTAAAAAAAAATCATGTCTGTCAAGAACCCGGAGCATTAATTTACAGCTCAGAAAAAAGACTGTCTGGCCTGCACATGTGGAAAAAGGCTTCAATTTGTGTGTGGTCACTAACAGTTGGTACCTGACAAGTCGACTGAATTCCTGCCTTCTCAGAGGGAGTGCTTTAAAACTGCCTCAATTTGGAAGCAAAGTTGCATGTAGTGGTTGACAACTGAAGCATTTCAGTTGTCTTCCATCTTCATAAATAATATAATTAGCAACAAATGTTTTTTTCTAGAACTTTCAGAAAAACCTGTAGCAGGGAGCTTGCAATTGATGAAATTTATTTATTAGATTTTTTTGTGCTGGATTTTGCTCTAATTTAAATCAGTAGTGTGAAAGCACTGCTTAAAAGATTTAAGAGGACTGGGCTAGGTAAAAAAATAAGGGCCAACTTGTTGAAGATTATTAGAGAAGTGAGGTGTAAGACTTGTGTTATCTTGGTATTGAATAACATTTCCCAGGCTGGGGACCTAATGGATCCTGATGCCTTTGTATCATTTTGTGGATTGCCAAAACAAGCTTTGAACATGGTAAACCACTTCTTAATGATTTAATGTCTGAGTTTATTTTTTGATGAAAATTCTGTGTCTCTGACAGCCAACTGACAGCAAGAAGTGAAATAGGGAGGAAAATGGAACAAGCTGGCAAACTTTATTTGTCTCGAATCCATTCTGTGCCATTCCCATGGAGCTGAAATGTGCAGAGTTTCTGTTCTGTACATAGCCAGGAATTTATGTCATCAAGTAATTATATAACTGTATTAATTAAAGTAGTTCTAGTATTATTTGGTGATTGGAGAGAAAACTGAGGAATTTGTTAGCGTTACATCAATTTCAACATTTTCAATACTTAATACAACAGGACAACAGGATTTAGAGGCAGAATCCATGGATGTGAGGTACGATTGAAATCAATCAATACTGAAGTCAATGGAATGATGCCAGCAGCTGAGAATTTGCATTGAGATCTTCTAACTGCTGGGTTGTGGGATCAAGTCTAGCATAGGGCTGTAGTTAATGAAAATTATTACCACTTGTTTTCTCTAGGTTGAGCAAAATACTTTGTAAGAGTCATTCTGCCTTTCAGTAGGTATGCGTCTACCTCATACTGTACATAATTTCCACCTGAAGAAAGGTCAAAACTCAACGTGGAAAGAAACTGCACTCTTCTTTTACTGGCTAGTCGGTGAATAAGAGAAATTTGCTCCTTAGCAGTATGCATTTTACATAAAAGTCCATTTTCTCACAAAGGAGAGGATATGCCCTTACAGGGTTTTAGAACAGGGTGCTTAAGGGGCATGGAGCACTATTTTAGCTGTATAGTGCAGATGGTGATTCTGCTGACCTATGCTTATATAAAAATGGGGCAAAAGTTCGTGTAACAGATCTGAATAGTTGGAGGGGAAGAATGAGTTGGCTTGAAATATTTTTTAGCCCACTATTATCTTTGTGTTAAAGAGGATTGTGAAGGTTATGCAGAATGTATCTTGACCTGATTTTCCCCTGAGCAGCCTACGATGTTATCTTCACTTAACAGGATTTCTTTGAGAGTTTTTCACAATGTGTAGTTATTCACTGTTTGTATAATTACAAAATCAAGAGTGCAGTTATGGTCTCTCAATTGTGTGGCTGGATAAAACTGAAAAGAAATGATGAATACAAGAAGTAAGAAGAAAGGGTGGCAACAAACAGTGATGGGTTCAATAGGCATTTGATGGTACCTTCTGAAATTTTTATCAGCTGCAGTCTTTCTGGAGGGGGATGGGTTTGCTAGACAATCTAGCAGAGATTGTGTGAAGGGTTTCGTGCCTTTTAAGAGCAGAAGGACAAAGTAAGCTTGGAAGGTGTGGCAGCTGGCCAGGAGGAATGGAGTGAATGTGTGACTAAATTGGGAGAGTGAGTGGTTTCCAGGAAGAGATGAAAAGTACCAGCTGGTGACTAGAAAAGGTAAGTAGCAGAAAGTGTAGAAAGGACCTTCTGTATGGGAATTCTAAAAAGAGTATGAAAGAGCCTAAAATAGCAGGAAAGGACTGTGCTGTGCCGTGCCGTTGAGATGCATAGGGAAAATGTAATTTAAAAAGCAGGTGAACTGAGTGAGTGTTAACTCCCAGAAAATGGAAACAAAGCTGAGGTGCCAGAGTCCCATGAAATTACTCTACTGAAACCATACTGTCAGCCCTGGTCAGCTGGCCAGGGATCTCTGCCATGCAATGAAGGTCAGACCTAGGGATGTGGATGAAGCTGCAGGGCAGGAGGAGAGCTGTCAGGACCCCATGTGCCAAAACAGGGTGCTCTGTTATCCTTTGGAGGATGTAGTTGGTTTGGGGAATCCACCCACTTCATGCCTAAAGTGAGAGTTTTCTTCTGTAGAAGAGAAAGCTTCTCTCCTTTCAGCTTGCTGAGAAAGCCTCCCGAGCGTGAATAGAGTGATGCTTCTTCTGAATTTGCAAATGGTTTGAAACAATAGCTCAACAATGCACATGCATTGTCCCCTCTAATCATAACAGGCTGTTAACTATAAAACCTAATTAAGCAGTTCAACAGTTAATAACAACCCATCAGTTAGCAGGAACATCAAGATAATGTGTTTGTCCTGCTGTCCCAGACTACCTTCCTAAGCTCTCTGTGGTACAGAAGCCCAAACACTATTTGCTGCTGGGATCTACAATTTATGTTATAGAAGTGGTCAAAAATCAGTGCAAGAACTTTCTGGCATATGGAATATTGAAACTGTGGGACTAGCAGAAATAAAAATCAATTTGGCTCCAAGATAAATGTCAGGTTTAGGATGTTAATGTTAGAACTTACCAAGTTCAATAAAGCTTAAGTTTCTTTATTTTAAGAGGATCATCCTGGAGTTGAAAGTATTTTGTCTCTAGAAACTGTCCGTTTCGAAGACACTGCAGTCAGAATGCATTGTCCTGACCTGGGAATTTTTGTTTTGTCCTCCAATGCAATGCAGGCACTCTGTGTGACAGGTACTATGCATTTTCCTTTACTTGAGGCAGGTCTTACAATTCTCCATTCTGTTCCAGGAGTTATATGCTCCCTGAGGTAATCCTCCCTGCACATCTCCTTGGCATCCACCTGAATAGTGGACAGGTCTGTTTACACTCACCCCTACGTGACAGTCTCTTGATTTCTCTTCTGACCCTCCTTTTTGTTCTGTGCTGATTTTTCCAGGATCCATTCTGTTCCTTTACATAACAAGCTCCCTAATTTATTTGACTCTGAAGCCTGAATTTGCCACTGTCTTTATCTGTTCACATGCATTACATCACATCATCAGTGCCTTCACAGATGTTATCACCACTCCTACTATGAATATAATTTTGCTAGTTTGAATGCACGTCTTGGTGCATCCTGGGCAGCTTGTTCCCTTTCCTGATACAAGACATCTTTACATTGGCATGTATCTGTTAGTGTGTCTCAGCAAAACCATTATTTTCAAAACCCCAAATCTGAAAATATCACAGTAGTAAAAACCAAAAGGAGCTTTGTAAAGGTTAGGTGAGAGCATCAGTGCAAGTCAGTGCCATTTCAGAGCCTAAGACACTTTTGTCTGTTTCTAATGCAAAACTGAATAATGGCCAGCCATAGGTCAGTTAATTTCTTCTGCATCAACTGCAAAATACTTGGGATATGTCACGATCTTTTCTTCCTCTCCCTAGATACACTGGTTTGCTGCTTGAGCATTACCCAGTTTTATGTATGTCTTAATATAGTAAATAGTGCCTTTTGTATTTCAGATTATTGTTTCATTTTCTATTTAATGTAATTAATACCATACATACATTGATGCCGTATTACTGTTACTGACATCAGTGTGTCTGTATGAAGGATGAAAGAGGACAACCATGTGTGCAAGGACTGCATTTTGTTATGGAATTAATTTACAAGTAATGAAGAAATAGCCTTCTTAGACTTGCCAAAATGTGCTGCTATGCTCTTGAGCTAGATGGGAAAGACAGAAATGCCAGCAGGGCAGTCACCTTTGTTCTTTAAAACTATTCCTCAGCAAAGGACTTTATTCTACAACTTTAAGTACTGTTTGCTTGTGCATACTTTAAAAAGCTTTGCAAGAATTGGAACGTGAATCTATATGCATTTTCTTAGTCAACAAGAGGTAGATGTAATACAAGGAGATTTCACTGAAGCATAGCTGTGAAAAATTGCACTCTCATTATAATGATCTAGGAAGTGAAATTCCAGCGACTGACTACAGGCAAGGTAAAATGCACTGTGTGATAGGCTATTTTGCTGCTTGTAGGATAGATGGCTACAGAGGGCTTACGTATATCAGCCAGTGTATTGTCCGTCTCATTCTGTCTGTGAAAGTTGAAGAGACAACATATAAAAACAAATCTAAAAGTCAGAGGAAGAATTCAGTGTGGTAAATGACATTCTTCTAGTTAGTAACATATTAAAGGTGGGTTTATTTTAATGGTAATCTGAAATAATTGTGGTGTTTGTTTTTGTGTTTTGTTTTTTTTTAAACTTGGAAAAAACAAGAACTTAAATCTGGATTTTGTTTCTTTCATCACAAATAAAGCCCCAAATTTATACAATCCCTTGGGATTATTTTGGGATATGTTGAATATACTTGAACTCCAATGAGGTCACTGAGAACACCAAACTGAAGTTAATGGGAGCACAGTGATATTTGAGTCTTGCATGTGCTTCATGTGTCATTGAAGCAATGGGAGCTCTGTAGCAACCACAGCTGGATCTGCAGTCCACTTTGCAGACCACCACTGGCATTGCAGCATAATGGGTCCATAGGGTCTACAGTGACCACAGTAGGACTAGGTCTTGATTGTACTACACAGCTTATCCAGGATATGATACAGTGATATCTGTTTTCTAGGCCATTCATTTCCTATCGAGTCATAATGCTATTAAATCACTGAAAATTGTTTTGCAGTACCTGAATTTTATTTGCTGGTTACTCATGCCTGAGTCTTGGTATCTCTTTTTGGCATGGAGGAAAGGCTGCAGCATTGTATCAGGACCATTTTTGGTGCATGTGCCATCCCTTTATACCATAAAACAATGATGTCCTATTTCAGGTAGTGCTGACATGCTGCTGTGACCAGCTGATGGAGCCATATAACATAAATGGTCCAAAGGGAATTATTTTCTCTTTCAGCATCTCCCAAAGGCTTGGAATCAGCAGAGTGCGTTTCTGCTTCCTCAACTTTAAGCCAATGAGTTGTCCTATTAACTTTAATGGAGCAGTTCTTGGGTTTAGTGTTAAGCAGGTGCTTATGTGTTTTGTTGTGTTAGTCTGAACTTGGTAACCCTGTAGAGAACTCCTGTTGTAGTGTACTGGCCCTGTTTATTCTTTCTTTGCTGGAGGGGACTTGATGAGATCACAAGCAGAGGTGGCATGGCTTCAGAATTTCCTGTGAAATTATTTATAATTTAATGCAAGCAAACTGCAGCCAATAATTGTAAAGGACAACTCTTGTGGTTCACAGAAAGCCCAGACATCTTGGGGCAAGAACTTGATGTCTCTACTAATTTCTGATGAATCATTATCGTTCACATCAGGCGATGTCATTTGTCAGCAAGTTGTGTCCTTACAGATTGTGCCACTGTAGCTGAGATAATGAAATGTGATGTTCAAGATTTTTGTCCTAAAACCAACAACAACAAAATGCCTTCATATTGGGTCAGTGCTATCAGCTGAAATTTATTGCAGTTGAAAGAAGCTGGGCAGATGTTAAAATACTCATGCTACCCATGAGCCAGGGGGTTCCTCTGTTTATTATTTCCTGGCTGCTTGGCACATTCTTGTGACACACAACAAACCCCCATTATGAAGGATTATACGATGAGGCAACAAGCATGTGAAAGATAGCAACCAAATGGTGACTCCCAATTACATGAAAAATTACTATAATCACCCCTGCTGTAACACCCGTCTGTTGGCAAAGTGGTTGATCCCCTTGAAAAGCTTTAGAAGACCCACTGTATTAAATAAAAATCTCAGTTCTGTGTGTAATCATAAAAATTAACACTGTCACTTTAAAAAAATCAAATTGGTGTCCTAAAGGGAAACCTACTAAGCTGTGTAAAGTAGCTATTATGAAAATGTTTAGCCTTTTGAATGTATTTCAGACAGCATTTGTGTTGCCAGATTTGTCAGCCAAAAACTCACTAAGCAGATTTGTCAGTAGCTGAGGCCATAATCTGTAAAACAGACATTGGCATAGAGATTAAAGATCAAGAGAATTATATAGTTTTTGTTACCATATGCCAAGATTATTCTTCTTAAAAAAAAAAAGAAGTTTATTTTGTGCAGGCTGTATCTTAAGGGCTGCTGCTCTTTCTGTTTTGTTGTCTCAAACAGTGGAATTTCCTGTCAGAAAAGGGAAACTGTTTCTATTCACATACTTCAGGCTCTGTGTAACTGTCACCCTTATGCATTGCTGAGTTTTGTGTAGTGTTTCACAAAATCAAAGTTATGTATTGCAGTTCTTTTGCTTCATGTATACAATATTTGCATTTCTCTAGAACTGCTGCCCTCTCCAGCAGAGGAGACTGCTCCCCAAGCTGTAATCATATTGTGGGTCAAACAGGAGCTTCTCTGCTCTGCAGGCAGGCTGGGAAAGCTGGGCTTCTTAAAAATAGGCCGTGAAGAATGATTAGCTCATGATACTGCCATCCACTGACGGGTTACTGCTTTCAGGATGGAAGACTGCATACTAGGGCACTGCATCTTCGTGGGCAGGATTGGAATAAATTCATAGCCCACTTGGTACTTGGTCCTTCATTGCTTTCTGAGTTTTGTAGCTGCATAATAGGGTGGCAATTGGGTCTTTGGGGTCTTCCAGCTCTAAAATAACAGGCCTTGATTGAGCGCTGCAGTCATTGATATGGTACTGGGGAGGTGATGCCATTTGTGTCCCTAGTAAATAGAGTCTCTCAATTTACCCACTGGAGAGTGTTTTATGAGGAAGGGCTTCAAGAACATCAAAGTAAGAATGGGGAGAAGACTTTTTAAAAAAGTTCAGTAAAGGTAAGCTTTATTAGAGCTCTTGAATGGAAATTCCATTGTGTACACAGGTAGGCAGCATTGCTGCTGGGGCAGTTCCAAATTTTTCTTGGAGGAATGACTATGTATTTAAGTTAGTATTGGAGAAAGATAAAGACAGAGCAACACATTCTTAGAGATACTGCCTATAAGGGAACAATCTCCTGTGTTGTCTTCTGACGGTGGGTTTTGCTGTTGCTCCAAAACCAGTTTTAGTGCCACCATACTTTCCCTCCCTAGCCTAAAAGGGCTTATCTGGAAGGGAATAACTCACTTGGATCATAAAGTCTGTTGTCTGTGTGCTATATGCACCCTTGACTATTTTGATTTTTCCACAGAGTGGCGCAGTTTTGAACCCAACACCTTTCTATCCCAACAGTTTAAAAAGCTGGATTCTTACTAGAGCTATGGAAGTGGGCAATGCCCTGCCACTTGGGCTAAACAAGCACCAACTGCATCTTTTGGCTTGGTCAAGAGGTAAGGAGCTGGCTTTGTGCTGTTGGTTACCACTTCATAAAGGTTATAAAATGTGCTGAGCCCTACCTGATGAAGTTCTTGCCTACTTTATACTGCTGCAAAGAAATAGTAAATTAGAACCTCTAAAGCATCAGTTCAGGGTTTCAAAGGAATCTAGTGGATTTTCTTATACAACTTTAATTCAATCAGAGTGGAAGAACCAAAGAAAAACGTATCTACAGCCTGCTTTCATACGTCTGAGTCCGAATGCTGGTGTTTCACATTCATGTCATCCGAATGTGTGGCTTGTGTGGGGGATGGGAGCAGAGGAATAGTCCGAATACCTGTGTTTTCTCTTTTTGGGGTGTTACAGGGCTTCTCCCGTAACAGAGCTCCACTCTGTAGGAGGTCAATATTGGTATGTCATTGCCAAGTGCAAGCTTTTTAGCAGAAAAGCATGTATGAAGTACAAACTATTTAAATATGTTTACATATGGCGCAAAATGAAGTGTGTGTGATGGGTTATGATTTTCCCTTTGGACAATCCAGAAGCCTAGCAGTATCTGGAAGAGGTTCTGTGCTTTCTTACGCTTCTTTGGGTATCGTCTTTCTGCTGTGTCATGGCGAGGTTATGGTGACTGCAGTAAAAGAGAGGGAAGTTGTTCACTGTTTCTTTATGTGTTGCTGACCTTGTTGTTACCATAGGCATGGTCTCACTGCTACAGGGTTCTTGTTACGGATGTGGCTGTAAAAGAGGTGTGCACATCTTTCCATAGCAGGTTGGGTCAGCCTTCACTAGATGGCACAGAGCAGCAACCTGTGAGAGGGTTTCTACATAGTGCTGCTGTGGTTGCTTGCTGAACTTTTTCATGCGCTGTGAAGGTTGCTATTGAGTACTGCTATTTGCAATTGCGCAGTCACAACATTCATGAACACTTCTGCTTAGCTTAGTCTTGAACATACTTACATGTTCCACGTATGCCATTATTTCTGTGATTTACATTACCTGCTGCAGTCCTGTAGGCCAACAGGAAAATCACTGGCTTGTGCAAAAACCTGCCTTTATGTGGAAGCCGCTGCACGGCTGCGAGTGTAGAACCGGGGCGAGCCCCCCTAGAGGGCCCAAACTACTCCAGCCAGCTGGTACAGCTCAGGCCTCCGTGCGGCGCACGCTGAAGAGTCCCACTGTAGGACTGGGATCTGTGCGGCTACACAGAGAACGGGGACAGGCCTTGTATTTCTGCTGCATTCTTCCAAACCTTGTGTGTTTAGGGAGGTGGTGGCAAGGCAGCGTTTGTGCATGGTGCTTTTCTGCTACTGCTGTAGAATGGCTTTCTGTTGTGTGTATTCCACCTGCAAAAAAGTTATTTCTAAAGTAAGCACACCCCTGTAGGCCTTTCAAAGGGCAGACACCACACTGAGCTTGGATCCTTTGAATCCCCACAGAAAAGACTAGGCAGAGTGCATCACAAGTATTAAAATAGTAAGACAGGAGACTTCAAAGTTAGTGTAGTGACTTGTTCTGGAGTGTGAAGTGCTGAGTTCTCTTTTAAAAACCTTTAATCAGTACAGTGTTCATCACACAGATGTTAGCAGCAGTGCTAGAGCTCTCTAATTGTAATTTAAGTTATCCCTGCCTAAAGGCTTGCAATTATTAGACTGTTGCAGTGAGTCCGTGCATCCTGGTTGCACCTTGCAAGGGGTTATTTTCTGGCATGATGAGAAACAGTGGTTTCTCCTGGGAAGCAAATGTACCATTATGCACTTATTAGGTCCTTGATTAGATCCGCTACTGATTAGCAAACAGACTTTGCAAGAGAAAATATTACAGTAATTTCTGTTAGCTTCACGAAACCATTGTGCAATGAAGATGGAAACAAACCAAGTCTAATAGTAGCCACTAACTTTGATGTTCAATTTAAAACTTGCTCTTTTCAAACTGATCGCATCATTAACCCTTAACTTACAATGGGAAAAAAATGTTGGGAATTCATACAGCAGAGTAGAAATTCATAAATGTGTGTGTATTAAATACACATGACCGCAAACATGGTAAACATTTATGCAAACAATCTATATGTATGCACACCCCACTGCCCCCATATTTATATGCATATTGATTCTAAAAACACTTACAGATATTTATTCTGAAAGACCTGTATTTTCATTTCACTAAACATCTTACTGTGTTTGTTTTCTTGAGAATTTTATTTCTGGTTATGGTTGTGGAGAGTCTTGAGGTTCTTTTTCTCTCTCTTGTCACTAGGCTCAGAAATATCCAATGATGAAATACAGAACCATATTTTACGTAAATGCAGACAGTTTTTGAATCAGTTGTTACATTATTACTTTGCATCAGTGTGTCATCTGCTTAAGTAAGTGCCTACCTGCATGATTATTTTAAATTTACCTTTGGGTTTTTAAAAATTTGAAAACAAAGCCACAGATCGTTTTACTGGAGTGTAAAATGAGGATGATTATTTAGTTTTGTGACAAAACTTCTGATAGGTAAACCCTTTTTTACTTTTTATTTGAATATTATGATCTGAATCAAGTTCATTTCCTGTTCATCTTGATTTCACTGGTAAGTACAACAATTATCAGCACTTAGGCTTCGCTGTTTGTGGAAGGTACCAAGAATGTAAGGAGAGACAGTTCATTATAAATTGCCCTGTGATACGATGGCACTCAGCTCTGACTCTGTTCCAAATTCATCCCTTCAGTTGAATTTCCTTGAAATTTCCTAAACCAAGGTTAGCTGTTGCCCTCAGACATTTGAGAGAAGAGGAACCTCATCAGGAAATGCATCCTTACAAGCTGTGTGTTATGTTTAACACTTAAGACCCAACGCTTTGCCAAAATCAGGGTCCAATTGGTAGCCTGCCAGGAGCACAAGAACTATTCTTTAAGGAATTTAAAATGGAGCAGATTGCAGTAACTCTCTTCTATGGCACAGGAAAAAGTCCTGCAAAGATTTCAACAATTATTACTAATTTTTCAAGCGTTGACAATGTGCTCAGTATGTTCAGAACATGTGTTCCTCCAGACTGAGCCAAGCACTAGGCCTCCAAGATCAGAAAGTAATATTCTATCTGATCCTAAATAGCACTCTGTCCACAATTTAGAGTGTAGTCTCCTGGCCCTTGAGAGCAGTATATGGAGAATAATGTAAGCTGGGCTTGCTGAAATTCAGACCCTCTCTCTTCTGTCATGGAAAGGGTGCTTCTTAACTAACATTGGGCTCGTTAATATCTGTAATTGTTTGTTCAAACTTTTTAAAAGGGGCTTATCCAACTAACCAAGCCATATGGTGGTATCCAACTGCTTGTTATCTTTAATTACCTGGATAGCACTTTTCAGATGTAAATGGCTATATAGACACTAATTACTGTTGTTGTCTAACACATAATTGTTGTTCTTTATTTTCACGGGAGATGGAGAGAGTTGGGCTGTCTTTATTCTTATTAACTCTGAGTCACCAAAGGTAGAGTGGACCTGGATAATGCCTTTGGTTTGGACCCACAATTTTAAGACATGTTGAGCTATCTAAATCTGCTCTGGCTTAGACATTCCTCCTTTAAAGATCTCCAGTGTGCTCCCAGGAAAAGGACATTGACAGATGATAAATTTACTTTAGAAGCACATAATTTAAGTCCATTAGAAAACTGTTCACAATTGTTATGTGAGTAGTTTTCACATTGTTATCCTAATTAAATTAGATTATTCCAATATTCAAACCATAGACCTTTTAGCTTGTAAACTGAATGAATTTTATTAAGGTAATAACAATCTTGTAATCATGGCACTAAAATTGATACTTTAAGGACAGTTGAATAGATTTTTACTACTTAGTACAGTAAAGGATTTATTATAGAAGATACAAATACCTCCTGTGATAGTTACAAGTGGGAAATATTTTTTGTCATAACTCCCTGTCTGCTATCATACTCAAACTTCCCTAAACATTCATCCCTTGAGCTGAAATTTTCTAAGCTCTTAAAAAACAACCAACCCCCAAAACCCAGTATGCCTTGGACACAATACTCCCTGTCAATTATAGCTAAAAGGAACAGTAATTCAGCTTAAAGGAGCTTATAATGCAGTTTTACTGTTGTGAATTTAATCTCAGGAAACTGAGTAATGATTCCCATAATGTTTATACTGGACAAAATTTTGAAGTGTCCTGTATTTTGCATTTGACAGTATGAGCACTCCCTTTGAGAAGTCAACCATTGCTGTTTGCACAGAAATGCATGCATGCAAGCAGGTATAAACATAGATGCAAAGCCTGAATCACCGTGTATGTTCTTTTGCTTACTGTATGTCATTAGCTTCGGTATCTCGCTGTGTCATCGTTTGTAGCAGTCATGTGGTATAACTTTTGGGAAGGAAAGTGGAAGAGAACTTTAGCTTTTTCCATTTTCTCAGAGTTTGGAGTAAACTGGGGTGAGTCCATTGGCAGCACAGACTTGCTGACACGCAAGTGCAACTTACTTTGCCATCTCTGGTACTGGAGAAAGGAAAGGCAGTGTTTGGCTTAGGGTTTTACATGTGTTTTTTCTGCTATGTGAATGCACTGTATACTTGCTGCACATTTGCAAGCAGTACTGGTGCCGCGCAATGAAATATGGGGTTCAGATAAGTGTGCGAGAGTGCGGGCCTGTGACTCCTGAGAGCTTAGGTAGGTGCAAAAGACAGGTTGCAGTTTGGTCTTACGATGTGTAGCCTCAACAGAGCTTCACTAAAAAACCCCTCTGAAACACTTAAGGCAGTTGATGCTTATAGGTTATACTAGTAAGGCCTGCTAGGACCTTGTGAAAAACAGTGCCCTGAGTTTCTCAGAATGAAAATGCTTTTAGAAACTAGACAAGTTTTCAAATGGTGGGAGGTGAATGTGAATATTGTGATTTCAAAGGATCTGTCTGTACCATCACAGTCTTTTTTGGATGAAGAATATATTTCATGTTAGAAAAGAAGCAGAATTGAGAGTAATGTTCATTTCAGATGTCTTTTTCCATATTTTTCCATGATATAAATTTTCAGGAAATAGTTCATGCATTTAAATTGTTTGCACTTTGGGAATGAAAACCGCTTTCTGACTTTGTCCATGGACTTTGAAGAAAATAATTATGTATTTTTTGCCATATGCAGTGCTAGAAAATTATACTGTTCTTTCTTTTGATAGAATACTTAGGTAAGGATGGTTTGAAATAGCCTATTTAAATAGTTGCATGCTGGCTAAAGTAGAGGAAGGTAATTAGGAGCAAATGTCTTGTTTTGTTTTGGTTTTTTTTCCTCTCATTTTAATGCTTTAAAACATTTCACTTTATTTGTGCAATCATTTTTCAGTAAAAAACTTTAACTGTAGTCTATTCTATATTTGTATCCTTTAACTATGCAAATAATTTCTTTTCCAGATGTGTCGTCCCTGCTCCATCATCTTCACGATAATTAATGAGTAGATTTTCTTACTTGAAGCATGTTTTCCCTGACTGAAATAGGGTAATTTTATCAATGCTTATCTATCTTTTTTCTTTTTAATCCTGACATGGCTTAAGGTATTAATAAGCTCTTATCTGATGTCTAGAGGAATCCTATTTTGAAATTAATTTTATAATGTATGATGGACCAGAAGAAGGAGGAGGAAAGCAGGTCAATGAGTTGAACTAGCTTGTTTAAGGGAATCATGTATCTGATATGGATTGTGGCCTTGAGAATGCTGTTGTAACTTGGTGAGATGAGGCCAAATGCTCAGTGGTAGGAAAATAAAATCTCTCATTGAATGTCCTTGCAAAAGTCAGAGTTAAATTTCAGTGTCAAGCTTTCAGTGGCACTAGCACCCTGCCTGTTGCTTGCTAGTGTTCTGTCCATCATAAGTTCGTGTTATCCAGGTTACTGGGAAATTCCTGGAAATGTTAATGAAATGCCCAAATTCTTAGTTATGTTACGATGTTTTTTGGTTTTAATTTTATGCCTGGGATTTTTGTTCCCTTTTCAAACACTGCTGCGTAGTATTGTATGTCATACCATAGTTCTGCATATGGTGATGATGAAATGCTTATAGAAGTGTTATTTAAATATGTGCTTTGTTCTGTTGGGCTAAATCTGAGAGGAATGTGAATGTCTTTGGACTGTTCAGTACGTCATTTCTGAAGAGAATTGGGCCTTTTAACTTAAAGCCCAAATGAGTGGGCCAAACTGATTTCCGTTACTTTGCTCAGACCACATGATCTCTATGTCAAATTCTGACATCTCTATGGTCCTTTGTTTGGGTTTTCACTTAAAAGGATGGCTTTTCCAAAACACTGCACCAGTTGCCTGGTCTGTAAGGATATCATCTTTAAGATATGTTTCCCCCACCTCCTTTTTCCAATTAAAAAAGCAAACAGACCAATAAATTTTTTACTCTATTAAGTTCTTCAACAACTTTCAGTGAGTGTTTGAAGTATCTTGTATTTTTGCATAGACTTGCTGTTGAACTCTGAATTCTCAGTAGTACTGATAAGAGGTGATAAATTCATTTATTCTGATAACTCCAAATCCTTGAATTCACCACTGTCTTAATCCATTGAGACTGGTATATAATGAAGCCTCTTGGGCAAAAGGGCAGGTGAGATGTCCCTTCTGCCCTTCACATTTAGAAGTGGAAGATTTCATCTCTTGTTCCTCAGTATTTGTCTACCGGAGTTAAAATTTTTTCAAGGCACAGTAGAAAAGCCTGTGCCCAGCCCCACGCTGCTCTGATTAGTTAGTTTTTATTAATTTGTTAGAGCTCTACACTGCAGTCCAGCCACAGAAGCAGATGTACTGTAAATTTTACACTTCTGTTACAGAGACTGAAGACAGGTTCTTGAATATCTCCTTTTTCTCAGACACATAAAGAATTTTCCGTATGCCGACTAGACATCTGTGACAGGCTATAGGAGCCTACATGTGGAAGAAAGGAGAGTGGGGACAGGCATGGGGACAAGGTAATGCCATGAAAGGAAGAGAGCAGGACCCTCAGCCAGCAGCCTACTAGTTTGCCTTTTTTCTCCCTATGAACTTGGGGACTATTGATAGCCTAGAAATGTTAAGGACTTGATGGAAGGGCTGAGGTTCTGGAACTGATCATGCCTTAGGCACCAAAGACGGCATCAGCTGATCAGCCAAGTCCTGGTGCTGTCCAAGGGCAACTTGTGGAAGTCTGAATCCATGACAACATCCTTTGCGCAAATAATAGGTTCATAGAATCATTTAGGTTGGAAAGGACCTTTAAGGTCATCGAGTCCAACCGTTAACCTAACACTGCCAAGTGTGATGCTTCCAGGCTCCTCAAATAGGA
This sequence comes from Sagittarius serpentarius, assembly GCA_034782735.1. Lineage (NCBI taxonomy): Eukaryota > Metazoa > Chordata > Aves > Accipitriformes > Sagittariidae > Sagittarius > Sagittarius serpentarius. The sequence goes on from JAVKLA010000081.1 coordinate 11,559,158, forward strand.
ATTAATTTCCCAACTTAGTTTGTGCTTACCAAGAATCTCAGCATGCTTCTTATCTGTGGGGAATGGTGATATGACCACAGCCTAACTACAGGTAACCTCTGTTTTGGGCTTTTTTCATTTTTTTTGGTTTGGTGGTTGTGTGTGGGTTTTTTGTTTGTGTTGTGTTGTTTTTTTGTGGGTGTTTTTTTGGTTTTTTTTGTGGGAGACCTTTTTTAAATGGAATTTACATTTGTGTCTGATTATTTTTAGACCAGCAAAACTTTCACTTTCTAAAGTCCTTCCTGGCTCCTTGTCTTCTACTCTGTGGCCCAAAAGGAAAGCATCTTTCAGGTAGACTGTAACTTCTATTATTCATTAAAAACATTTCCTGATGAAATGTTGTAGATACAGAACATGACTTAAGATAGTGGTCTATGAAGAAAAGTGTCTCCTGAGGGAATACTGAATGTACAGAAATGGATCCCTGCTTTTCCTAAGGCCACTTCTTAGAAACTTGTCAGGGCAGCTTTTCAGTGTAGAAGCATGTGGCATCAGCCACATCAGCAGTATTCCTCCCCTTGCTGGTGGATGAAAATAACTTTCTTTTTTACTCATGTACACACACATATGCTAACAAGTATTTGAATTTCCTCTGGTGTAGGCAGAAATGAACAGTTCTGTTTGGTCATTACGGGGTAAAAATAAGTGCATCTCTGCTGTTGGTCCTTCTCATCTTCCTGATTCCCAGAGTGATTTGCAGCTTCTGTTGGAGGAGACAAACTTCCCCAGGGGTATAAATTACACTCCAGCAGTATTCATTATTCATAGCCTCATCCGAGCTAGTGGTATAAACTTAGTGTCCGAAGCCTGTTTTGTTCAGTCAACAGGTTGTTTTAAATGCTTGTCTACTGGACTAATCCATTGCCTCTAAAGTTTAGGCTTTGTCTCTGTTGTATTGTGAGACCACAGGCTGAGCTTTCTGTTCCTCTTGCTTGATTTTGAGTTACTTCTCTTTCTTTCTCTTTCTCTTTCTCTTTCTCTTTCTCTTTCTCTTTCTCTTTCTCTTTCTCTTTCTCTTTCTCTTTCTCT
>JAVKLA010000081.1:11560325-11617673 GCA_034782735.1 Sagittarius serpentarius
TTCTCTTTCTCTTTCTCTTTCTCTTTCTCTTTCTCTTTCTCTTTCTCTTTCTCTTTCTCTTTCTCTTTCTCTTTCTCCCCTCCTGCCCCGCTCCTATTATTTCTGAGTCTCAAACATGTATGTGTTCAGGGGTGGACCAGTGTCCACGTTCCTTAAGTTTGTAGGCTGGACTGGCAACTTATCTTGCTGGTCAAGCTCTCCCCTATCATTCACAGGTTTTCAGCAGCTTTTTGTATCCTCTAAAATGAAATGTAATTTTGACGCTTGCCTTTTTTTTTTTTTTTTTTCTTATGGAAGTACAATATTTCTTCAGGTTTAGTAGTGCGATTTCATAGCCTTAGGCTTAGCCTTTCCTACCTCTCTGAAAACTATTAAAAAAATCTGTGCTTCAGAATTTCAGTTAAAAAAATTTCTGTTTTTTCCTGAATGTCTCCTTTTTATTAAGCACCATTATTGTTTTTTTATTAAGCACCATTTATTGTAGCTTGGAGCTACAAAATGGAGACCATTGTTTGGATTTTGATCAGTAATCTTCACCATTTCTTGAAAATTTCAGCTTTTGCAACTGTTCTGATCTACTGTGTCAGTGTGTGTGTGTGCAAATACACATTTTTAAGGCTTTTTCACTCTTGGTACCAGATGCTCTCCAGGATTCAGACTGAAATAAACAAACAAACAAATCCCATGACAAAGACGCACATCCTTTAGCGGCCCATTCAGACTGCTTTAATGGTATGTTACACAACATGAGATGCTCAGAGTTCCTGGTGGGATTAAAATTAAAACTGAACCAGAGTTCTTGATATCAGAATAGGAACAAGTTCTGTACCCATCTTCTATCTCAATTATGCATTTGGCAATATTATTCTTGGCTCCTTGTTTTAATTTTTTCACTTTCTTCATACCCTTGTATTTTCTACATATTCCACTGACCTTTAAATATACCGGTCTCATTTTTCTGTAATTTTGTGAGTTTTGTTTTTAATACCTAATAGTTTTCTTCCAAAAATTAATTCTTTTTTATAAACTTTATTTTTCTTAAAGTAATAATGTTGCACATCAGTGGATTAATTTTTCTTTATAACAGCTTAGTTAAAAAGAATATGAACTCAACAGTCTTGCTGCTCTTGTGATATTTCCCTAAAATTCTCCATGATTATAAAATGCTAAATTTTGTCTGCTGAACTTTAGAAACCACTGCAAAACACTGAACAAAGAATTCAAATTCTTTTTTTTCATTTATTTCTTTAAATCAGTGGAGTCTATATAATGTGAATGTGGCATTAGACTGAATAATGATTTATTCTCCAGTACCATCTGCATATCTGATTTAATTATTCTCCTAAGAAGGGAAGGCAAAGGAGATATTATCTCAACAAGTTAAGTTTTAACTTGCACAAGAAACACTTTCCCCTCACTGCCCTTTAAATAGCTATTTCATATCCCCTGATGCACAGCAGGGGGAAAGGCATTTGCCATCCCGTGGCAAAATGAATCTGTACTCCTATGTATGTAAAACTGGTCCGTGTGTGAATTAGCTTTGAGTTGTATTGTGTTTCTTATACTAATATAATATTGTTCTAGTGCTTGCCCCTGATTAAAGAAATACATAAATAAATAATTTATAATTTAATTAATAAGGTATAATATGCAAAGCACAGTAATTTCAAACAGCTTGTAATGTCTCTAATGTACTTTCAATTTTTTATTTTACATAAGGGCTATATTCATTATGTGGTTATGATAAACATACTAATGAATTTTATTACAGGAACAAATTTAAACATGTAAATGAGATCAAATAGTATTAAAATGCAAACGATGGTGAAACTTATTACAAACTAACCTTGCCAACATACGTGGAGGGATGTTACAAAAAGGACTCTAGGAAGTTGCATACTTGATAGAAAGTCAGTACAGTCATTTTACAAAGTCACTGTATACAAGAATTTGTGAACTCTTCATTTTTAGTGTTGTATAAACTCTCCTGAACAAAAAAAGTTAACTAGAATCCTGGGTTTACATGTAACTTTGGGTGACAATTAAAATCCCTTTTCTTGTTCCAGTGAACAGTAATCTGTGCATAATTACATTCAAATGAGATATTAGCATTTTTTGTGCTTACTCTTTGTTAATTGCAGAGTTCACTCACCATGGTGATGCTTTTGATAGAATCAAGCAACCTTATTGACCTGATGCTGCAAGGCATGTTTGGAAATTCTGCTGTATTCTTCTTTTTTTTTAATTTTTTTTTATTTTGGCATTTTGAGGAGTCCTGCTGCTTTTATTACATTCCTGACACTTTTGTTAATAAATCATTGCAAAGTTAATGAAAATTGCATTCAGGCATATCCAAAATAATTGTGTCCTTTGTCATGCTAATAAATTGAAAGATGTTGATCCAATGGGTGAATGCGTGCCCATTATGGTGAAGTTTGTGATATGTGCGCCTGTTGCGCTTGTACTTTCTGGCTTGGCATATTATTCCATGTAGAGATGTGTATGGGGAAAACAAAAGTCAATATGTTTTATTTCAAAAGTTATGCAAACTGCCTCTTAATTATGTTGGAAAGTGGGGAAGGATTGAAATGTTTATATTAAGATGTACAGTTATGGTATTATCTGTAGGAATCAGCAACTGCCTTACACCAGAACATCTTCTGTGATGAAAACAATTAAATACCCCTTTCTTCTTGCCTTCTGAACTTTCATGCTTATTAAACCCAGATGATAAAAGATAGGAAAAAAACCCGAACAAAACCCAACAACCCTAAGTCTCACTTTCATACAGAGCTGTGGTGCCTGTGAAGGGAAATAATCTAATAGTGGTGCAGGGCTTTTTGAAAGGGGGGAGGTGGCAATTTTTATTTTACTCTCTATTCCAGATATAAAGCTGGAATAGTAAAATGCAGGTGAGCTTAAATTCTGCATTTATTTTCATTGTGTTTTTTCAGTAGCGACTTCAGTGACACAATATCAATTAGAAGTACCACACTGAGAAAAATAGGGTTGATTTTTGGTGCAGGATGTATCTTTTATATGTTGTAGTATAAAAAAATAAGATGGAGACAAAATGTTAGAGAAATGTTTAGCTGGAAGAAATTGTATTTCATCATGCGATGTTAGCATAAAAGAAGTTAATACTATAAAAATATAGGTAATTTTAGTCAAGAGTACTTAATTCATGCACCGGCCCATCATGCCGATTTTAGGTGGGTATTTATTCTGCTACTCAATCAAAACGCGTAGTTTCCATAACAACTGCCACATCAGATGTAACATGCATGATGCTGTTTAAATTAGTGGATATTTAAAAGAGGTGTTTTTGTTGTGTTGTCTGAATGTGTATTTTTCCTCTCCTAATTAAAAGAATGGTATATTGCCCTGAGATAGGCAGCTATCTTCTTTTTTTTTTTTTTTTTTACAATTAACAATGATTTAAAGCTCACTGAGTCATAATAAGGACATTTAGTGTCTTAAAACAGTATCTGCAAAAATGCAAGATTTAAAATTTTCAACTCTTCACTTTAATTTGCTCTTAAAGTACAGCAAACCTCTTTATACGCAAAAAGCTCACTGACTTCAGTGGAGGTATACACATGTAATGAGGGTGAAAAACGGCTAAGAAAATGTTGTACATTTTTGGAGACTTAAAAGACGCCTTTCAAAATGAGCTTGGAAAAAGGATATGAAGCGAGGGGTAAAGAGGTATCTGTAGCAGTATTGGCAGCAACCTTGGAGAATTAGCACTTGGTTAAAATCTGTGACTTCTAAAAGTTGAAAAGAAACTTTCCCTGAGAGCCATAATCGCCCACTGTGTGATTTTTCTTCTGAAGCATTTGATAAGCATTTGGCCAGTGATGAAGACTGGAGGTGGAATCAAGTGAAGTGGTAGTCTGATCCAGTTTTGTAAGTGTGCTACATTTGTAGCAATGTCATTTACTCCATTTGCGGCACATTTATAAATCTTAGAAACATGAAATTATTAGACTATCGAAACACAGTAAGGTGAAGCAGCACAGTTTTAAAGCAGGATGAAGGAATGTCTCATTGCTCCTTTTTATTTTTGAATATTTTCTCTGTATGACAGAAATGGATGGGCTCTTTCCCTTCTAAATACCCTCTGCAAAGATGCGTATTTACTAGAAATAGATATCAAGTACTGTGTGGATGTCAGGTTATTGACCAGGTCAGATCATCTGCCAAATTTAGATTGAGCGGTTTAGATCAGTGAAGGGTGGTTTACAAAGCTCAGCTTTCCCACTTGGACTCCTTGCAACTCACTGGAGTGAAGACTGACTCAATTCAAAGGGTAGAAATATGTTCCCCTGCTTCAGTATTTGGATCCGTGCTAATTCTGTTTTGTTCTCCCAGCCACTGAGGAGTTGCCTGTTGTATTGCTGCTGAGCTCCATCCCTGTTTTGTACACATTGGCATGGGATGTTGAATTAGTATTGCAAGATGCACCACTTTGACCTCCTCGCAGCAATTCTGTGTGATCCTGACCTAACTACAGGATCCTGGTGATAGCACAAGGTAAAACATTATGCCAGCCCTGCCTGTGTTAGCGTGATTCCTAGACAGAGATTCACCATGGTGATGCTTGCTGAAAAAACAGAAAATCCCTGCCATTTATGCTTTTAAAGCAATGCTAACACTTCAGCAGATAGTACTGTAATACGTATCCTGAGAGTGTTCACTGAGTCTGAATGAAGTGACAGTAAAATCCTCACCAAAGTATAAAAAGGTTACTGCAGTCCTCTTATAGCTGAAGTCTGATGAGTTTTCCTGAGTTTCTTCTTGTTTCTTCTGTTGCTCTTTCGTATTTAGACAATTCTCATGATAAATGTTGACTGCATTGCTAGCTGTATCATTTGTACTTCATTGCAGGGGTTCCAGTGAAGTGTGCATTTGTTGCCAGTTTTTTGTTTGTTTGTGTGAGTTGCTTCACCTTTACTTGCAACTCTGCCCACCAAGGCGTTTTAAACTGCTACGGTAGACTGCAAGAACTGAAAAGACTGGCTCGTCAATAACCATATTTAATTATCTGGGGGTGGAATATGTTTCTGTGGGTCAGGTCATTCTACATACACTGCCCTTATCCCACAAAAGACTTTATAAAACCAAGCCCTTTTCAGAAGTCATTTTATACAAGAAAATGTGGCTTTGTAAATGTAAGATAGATCATAGTCAAGCTGCCTCCAGTGTACACTGCTCCAGAACTGCAAAGGTTTTCTTTTGCATGAGTGTGTTGCATATATCATCATATGTGTATAATGTTTCTATCACATGTTTATAAAGTTTACAGTTTGTTTTACAAAGTGCTTACATTATAACTCGCAGTTTTCTCATGCAGAACTTGTTACGACTTTTATCCTAGGGGCTGAATTCCTGTGTTAAATGCTTAGCCAAACTGCAATAGAAAAGCAAGCAATGTAGAAACCTTTATTCTTTTTGGGGAGAGAATTAAGAGGGTGAAGAAAATTTTGCTTGATGCTTTTTAAATAACACAACATGAAAAATAGTTGAATTTGGTATTCAAAGCACAGGATGGATGTTATTCCCATTGAGTGCTGTTGCTGAGTATTCCTGGTGCTCAGTTTGGGGAGAAAAACGAAATAAAGATTTCAGGTAATACAGTATCTCTTTGACTGCTTTAGGTTTGAGGTAAGTTTACAAGAGTTTTACCTTCAGTCAAGCTAATTTAGAGAGTTGAAAAGCTCTGCTCACTTTTGCTAGTAGAGGATCTTGTGTGAAAGATGGAAAAAATGAACAAGAATAATCCAGGAAAAATCTGTGCTCAGAACAGTTGCTAATGAGCCTTTGGGGGCTGATAATTACTTACTCTGACCTAGTACTGTAATCCCAGTTTCTCTAACGCGTATTCCAACATGTACAGGTACCCATTTGCTTTGAATTTAACAACCCAAGGGTTGACTCAGCCCGTCTTGACCAAGTGAATGTCTGTCTGGGCTCAGAGCAAGCCATGTCAGTAGTCTAAAGGGAGTCCTCGTGCAGCGCTAGGCAACAGGCAGCCGAGAAGAGACTCCTTTTGGAGGCTTTTGGGGGCACTCTATGGGAAAGGCACTGAAGCTCTGTCCTCGCTAGTCAAGGTCGCTGAGTCTTGTTGGTAAGCATAAAGCTTGTCAGGTGGCATCAGCACATCCTGCTGAGAACTTCCACAGCAGGGGTGGCTTGGGTCAGGAGAAACGAGACCTGAAGAACAAGGAACTTTTGAGCAAGAGATGGTAGCTTTTTTTTTTTTTTCCTCAGTGGGTAGAAGAAAACAAGAAGCTAGCGTATGCTGGAAGGGGAGAGACTGAGCCCCTAGAATGTTTTTATTGTTTGAGAATACATCACCAATAAAATGTAAATGGTTGCCACCTTATATGGTTGAGTCATGTGCTCTCAGTTCTGACTGTGAACAAAGTCAAAAATAAATTTTTTTTGGCAGTTGTAGAAATCAAGAGACAATTCATCATAACTTATAAGAACTGTAGTATACAATGCACACTTCTTTTGTTACTCCTGCCTTAATTCATCATATATACAAGTTGCCCACAGGCAGACTGGTTTTAAGAGGTTTCCCCCCACCATTTATTATAAGTACAAGGCCTCTCTTTGCCCCTCTTTTAAGAGTGTCTTATAATTCCCTGCAAATCTTTCTACTAAAAAAAAGCCATGTCGCACTTGGAGGAAGTCCAAGACTATAATAAAAATAATCAAAGTAAATATCAGTTATTTTAAAATTAAATGGATAGCATCAATAAATAACCGCACCAGATCTTTGGCACTGTATTTAGAAAAGTAGCTGAGTTGTAATATCCCTTTGCAGACAAGTATTTGTTTTCCCCATGCTGGTGCATGTTCTGTGTAGTCAGTGTGTACAAGGCAGTGTCTATTTAAAATCTTGTGCTGGACCACCTCCATAACAGAAATTTCTACTGATTTTAGTGGATGTTTTGTGAATGGTTATACTCTAGAGAACTGTAATATTTCAGACTTTTTAGGGGAGTTTTTTGTTTTGTGTGAGGAATTCTAAAATGTAAGAGAAAAGGAAATTGATTTTATGAAATAAAAAATCATATTCTTATCCTATGTAAAATTAACTAGCATTTTGTATGTCTAAAAAAAAAGATATTGCCTCACCCTACAAACCTTGTCTTCCTAGAAGACTTACATATGCATGGATTCACACCAATATATATGCATGTTTTCTAATAAACTCCTGTCCTTATTCCAGGTACACACACAGCAGTTTAATATTCTTTCTAAACTGTAAGTGCATATTTTCTTGAGATGTCTTGGCAGAGTATCTTCTTTTTGTGAAACTATGGATCCTAGCTCATATGACTGTAGTCAAAGTAAATTCTTCCTAAAGATTATGGCACCTTATTATCCAGTTCTTATCAGAGGAAGTATCAATGAGAGGCAGAAACAAAATGTAGAGTAGTAGTATTCATTAGGGGCAATACTTTCAAATTAACATAGATATAAATCTCTAGTACATGATCCTTTGCTAGGTTGGCTTGTTGGAACTGGACATTTATATTTCTACTTTGATCTTTGTTTTTTGCAGTCACATGAATATGGGAGGGAAGATGTTCATTATTGTTTTCCTTCAGTCCCTTCCTGACTCTCTCGGACTTCTTTGAGCATGGCTAGGAAGTTTGAAGTTTGCCCCTTTAGCCCCAAAAAGCAAAGCTGCTGCTGCCCAAATAAGTACAGACCTACTGTCTACTTGGTGGTAGCTGAGATTTCTCTGTGGATCTCAGCATACACGCAGAGGTGATGGATTGCTGGTCCTGGCTGCTCCAAGTTGGGAACCAAAGCGACAGTGGAGCGATACCTCAGGACGCTGCCAATTTTTTGTTTTACAATTAGCCATGGCACCAGTTTTTCCCACCAGAGGGCATGGTACAGGCCTCCTCATCAGTTGCAAACTAGCAACAATGCTAAACTGTAATTTCTGTGTAATTTCATGCTGTTACATGATAACTTTAAACCCTGCTTGCTGTTGAAAGTTCTGTAATTGCACAGTGGTCTCAGTGAGGTTCTAAAAATGTTACGGGTGTGCTGCCGTTTTATGGGTCACGTACAATAACCCTGATGCTATTCTACATATCCTGGTACATGCAAATTACAACAGTTGCATGTTATTTTATTCTGATTGTCATGTAGTTTGTGCCATGTGCTGTAAAGCTTTAAAAGTATACTTTGGAAGTTACATAAAAAAGAGAAAAACAAACAGGTTTTGGTGTAGGCATCTTTTCTGGTTTTATTTCAGATTTTATTTGTCTCTGATCAGCATATTAATATCCGTAATTAAAACATGAAAGATCATAAACTGTATTCCAAAGGTTAGTTACATAAATTTTAACATTTTCATATATTCTCTTGATATTACTGTAGTTCATGCAGTTATATTATGCACTCTGACATCCATGTCATGTCATGTTTGCTCAACTGTTTTACTACTAGTCAAAACTAAAAGTTGTTTGGGTTTTTTTTCCCAGTTCCTTCTCTGCAGGGTCAGCCCAGCTTAAAGAAAATGAAGCTGTCTGCTATCGGCTTATACATCATCACCAACAATAAACATGCCAAATTCAGAACCTGTATCTTGTTATCTGACTATTGTTGATAGCAGAAAAAAGACAGCTTGATTTTCATTAGTGGGGTTGACCCTACAGAGCTAGGAGCAAGGGAAAAAAAATGTATTTTGACTTAAAGTAAACTGAGGAAACATGACATGGAAGTCAGAGGGGGATTATATATGCATCCCTAAGGTGTCATTTTTAACAAACTGTCCTCTTTCACTTGAGGAAATGCTGAATAAACCACTGGAGAGATTCGTGTAGCTGTCCAGTTGGCAAGGGCTAATACTTCTGACTGAATTATGCATTATCCTCTGCTTTTTTTTTTTTTGTTTTCCTTTGGTAACTGTTTCTCTTGCACTTCTTGGGGATAGTGATGAAAATACAGTTTTTGAAATATGGAAATCCAGACTTCTTAGATCTATCGCTCATGTAACTCATTCTAAGGGAGCATTTTATAAGCTTGTGTAGACTTGCCTTTTAAAAAAATTGTTTAATTTTTTGCATCCAACATAGATTCAAATAAGAAGTCCCTCTTTATGCTCATTCTAAGGCCAAGCACTAGGCTGGGAGGACTATTTCCTTCTGTCCCTTACACTGTGTTGGTTTTTGGTTTTGTCTTTTTAATTCTTCTATCACTATGTATATTGTTTGTTAGGTCTTTCTCCACTGCCTGTGTGTGTTAAAGATTGGGGAGATATTATAGAAAATCTTGATTTGGGCAGAGAGTTTCAGTTCAGAGCTGTGGGCAGGGGAATTTATATGAAGTTATGTTTCTTCCCCACCCTTCTATTTTGTGAAGCCTATTGCTAGGCGAGCCTGGAAGCTGCTGCCATCGTTCTACTTTTGGACACTGCTAGAGTTCCTTTCTGAGAGTGTTTGGGGAAATGATGAATAGTTTTATAAGAACAAAATTTGGCCCTAAATCTAAAGCACTGTAACCCTGTTTGGGAAGTTATACCAACTGTTCTATAAATCAGACAGCAATGTGCTGTCAGTGCTGAATTTTACTTTTAAAGCACAAGTCCAAAATAGAGGCAGAATTAAAAGAAGAATTCAAGGGAGAAGTTTTGCTAGAGCTTTCTGATGCAATTTAGGAGAATGGTCTGTGCTGCATGCCACCAGAAGATGCAGCAGTCGTCCCTTCTGTGCTCTGCCTTTGTCTCCTTGATATGTCTACCCATCTAATTTGTGCTGCTTTCTGCCCTGAGCAGAAAAATGGGTTTTCCTATGCTTAGAGCATGCCGAGGTGAATCTGTTCGAATTTGCTCAAGAAGAAAGGCCGGTTCAGGCACTTCTCACAGCAGTAACAAGGCAGTGGGTAAGGCAGAGGTCTCTGAACAGCACAGTCAGGTCACAGGCTTTCCATCCCACCCGATTCACAAGCGAGCTCTGGCACCAGGAGAGAGCTTGCCCGTTATTCTGATGCCTGCTGCAGTTGGCACTCATTTTTGGGAGCCAAACAGGGTGTTGAAATGCTGTCGTTTGTTGCAGTAGGTGGCCTCCCAGTCCTTGGCAGTCCTCAGGCACCGAGTTAGCAGACTTTCTGATCCAGGGGTTTATATCAGGTGAAGCTAAACTCTCTGGAATGCTATTCAGCAAACTTCCTATTAAAATGACACTGCCAGCTGTAATCTTCTTGGTTTTCATTTTAATTTTAGTGCCAAAAAGTTGACAAAGTCCAGATTGTAGCTTTAAAACTGCCAGGCAAGCTAATCCTGTATAATTTTGTGTAAGCATGGGGGTGCTTGGTAGTTAAGAGATGATACTTGACATCTCTTAGCTTTATTCTGTTTTATTAAAGACAACTCTTTAAATTTACTTGAAGGCAAACAGAGATCTTAATTGTCAAGTAGAAGCATTTACATGATAAGATACTGTTAAGTTATTAAAGTGATAAGAAGAATTTCAGTGCAATTATGGTTGGGATAGCAGTAGAGAATGGTGATATATTTTATTTAACTTTCTCATATATTAAAAACATAGTGCTTGCACATTTTTGTAGAAATTTTGAAACCTCAGACTCCTAGACTGTAAGTCTTCTTTTGCTGAGCTAGCATAATACTATATATCTACACCAATAAATATTAATAAAAAAATTCAGGATGCCAAAGTAGTGTTTTTATTTTAGTGCCAGGGTTTCTCTGAATGGTGTAGTATTGATGTTTGAATGGTGGAGGAAAAAAATATAAACACTTAATACTGCAAAAAAATATAAACACTTAATTCTCTAAGTGTAAGATAGTGTCAGCCTTTTCAGGATGTTGGGGAGAATATTCTTTTTTACTTCTTTCTTCTTTCCAACAATCTAGAAACCTTGCAGAAATGCCCCTTTTCTACCATTAATGTAATGTGAAATATTCTAATGTTATCTTCAGATGTTTATTTTGCTAAATAGTAATTGTTTGCTGATATAAACCAAACCAAAATCATGGAACAAAATAGCTGCTGTCTTTGGAAATAGCCATCTTGTTGAAACACTTTCCTATTTTTTGGTGAGAATATTCTCCATTAAAAGCATGAAGGAACCACTATTTATTTTAGGATTATTATTTTAGTAAAGACATACTTTCACTCCAATCTTATAACTTGAGCTCAAGACCACATGAGGTTCTGCACAGATCTATAACAAGAGGTCATTTATAAGAATACCTAATAAATTAAGTAATGCCATTTTTTCATATTGGCAAAAGCTAGAGACAGAGTTTTATTGTTAGAATGTCTTACCTTAAATTTGTGATGGATTGTGGTGGCCTTACAGGCTAAGCTGTTTGAAAGATACAGTGCCGACTCAGAAGACAGTTACTGTGATTTTCCAGAACACATGTAGAAAAGGCACTGAGTTAGCTGTGGCTGGGAGAGTAACTGGCGATTAGCAGCTCCCATGGGTAGCCTAATTCCACCGCTTGTGTTTTTCTTTACCCTAGGAGGAGAGATGTGCATTAGAAGACACACAGCATCTTTATTTTTCATGTCTGCACTGTAATCTTAGCCTGTGCAAGGCACATTGGAGAGGAAGCTGCATCTTTTATTGCAGTGAAGTTTGCGAACAGACTCATTGTATTCAGATATTTCATAGCATGACTGGAGTGAGTAGAATTTAAAGCCATGTTGCCAGCTTCTTGGCTGCAGCTCCAGCTGCCATGTGTTATTTCAACACGGCTCTTGAGGTAGAACTTGGCTTTTTTTTTTTTCCTGACAGAAAAAGAGACCTTGGGAAGTTTAAAGTGAAGACACTACTTGCTATCTAACACAAGGTGTGGAAAGATAGAAAATACAATGGAAGCAAGAAGCTGGCATGACCTGAAATGTATTTATGCAGAGAGGTCACTACATTTCTCCTGAGCAGTGCTACCTGATAATATTTCTTTCCCCTTAAGAATTTCCTGTCTGCTATAAAAGATACCACAGTTTTACTTTTTAATTCACAGGATTCATCTGCCTTGCCCCTTGTTTTAGGGTGAGGACACAATAATATTAAACACCTGCTCAAATCAGAAACTCGTATTGGTGCCAAGAAAGATGATTGTTCTTTTTTCGTACTGTGCAGTTTTAGCATCTAGAACAGTTTTTGCCTCCTCTAAACGCAAATCTCTGAGGCTATTGGTTTCTTTCCAAGCTGACATGACCTAAAGTATAAAACACCTAGATAGATACCAGTAAACATATGTAAAAATGTGGGAAAATTTTAACTTCTGTCCCATCAGACAAGTTCTGGTAGAGTTTATTCTTTATATGCGGCTTATCTCTGCTATAGGGCAAGCATAATATTTTTATTTTCCTGAAATGACTATAGTTGAATCTGGTGAAAGAGATTATGTCATTTTTATATGTCATATTTGTGAAATGTTTGATTATGTATCATATATGGTGATACATGATGACAAAATATGACAACATATGGTGAAAATATATGGTGAGATAGGTAATTGATACTTCACGTGCTGATCAAGAAGTATATCCAGACTCTTCACTGTGGTCCTGGTGCCAATGCAGTTCTAGATGTACATATACAGTGAACACTCACTGTCTGTTTGAGCTTGCATGTTTTCAGCCATAGAAAATCAACCAGTCAAATCCCTGGGTGAAGCAAGAAAATAGCAGTTAAAAAAGAAGGAGAGAATTCATCTCAAGAAAAAGGGTTTGTAACCACTCTGAAAGATGATCCCTGCTTCAGCAGAGAAGCAAGACGTAAGCATCAGCCATGGCACTGACGGAATTATTTATTCTAGGATAAAGTACTTAAAGGCAGGCTCCATTCTACTGTGAGACCAGCCAGTCTGTACTCCATAGTGACGGGAGTCCAACTCTTTATCTTGAAATGTTGCATGAAGCAGTGGATGTTAGGGGCTGCAAATGCCTTTAAATGTTCGTAATCTTGACAGAGAACTCTGTTAATATGCATATGGTTGATTAAGCTGCCACCTGCATTCTGGCATTAGAATATATATATATATATATTATTTTCATGCTACTAAATTTCAAGTAGTTAATGTTATTGTCCCACTGTGTAAATTTTTCTTGAAGATAAAAATAGTTTGGTTGTTTGTGTTTGTTTTTTGGTGTGTTTTTTTTTTTTTTCTCCTAGTGCTCTTTAATTATCTTCTAAATCTTTGCTCTTTGCATGCTGTTAGCTTGTAGGAATATCAGCGAGAGTTTGTCCACATTGCCCCATATGACCTTGACTATCACATCAATTCAAAAGTTAAAAATAAAAAAAAAAAAAACCACATACTCCTATATTTGTCAGAATAAGATTGTTTTGACTCTAGTTTGTCGATCTTGTCTTTTGTTTTAATGTGATTTGCACTGTGTCCTACTAAACTCCAGCTATAAAATGGCAAAGGGCCACTGTGAATTAGTATGTGATGTATCTATTGTTGGTGCTGCATCTTGTGTGAAATATGTAAATGCTGCTACTGAGAGACTTTCCATGACCATTAATTATTTATTACATTGTGATAACAAAGTTGCTTTTTTTAAATCTTAAAAGAAATGTGCATTTTTAGAGAGTCTGGAAATAACTGGAGAATATTCCTGCACAGTATGGCTGTCTCATTTTAGGCAACTAACTTAAGTACGTAAAGTCAGGATCTGAGCTGTTTATAAAAGTCAACAGAGCATCCACAGGAGTTTTAGGGTACCCAACTGGGACCTGACTTATTTTTATCGATTACGTAGGAGACCTACTCCTGCTAAGGTAGATGATGTGATGTGAATATATATCTCTATGTTAATTCATCAAATTAAAGGCAAATAAAGCCCTTCAAAAGTTAACAAGGGCCACAAGGTTATTAGTGTTAAATCTGGTTTCTGTGTCATTGAAAATAGTGGAAGCTGGCCTGAAACTTAAGGTGTGATACTCGTTTGACATATACACACACTAAGTAGCTATAGCTCTATTGAAATCAGTCTTATTTTGTGTAATAGAAGTTGATACAAACCAGTTAGTTGCAGAAGGTAAATATCATACATAGGTGACAACACAAGGTAAACTTTTTTCTTCTAAGAAGGAAACTCTTATTTTTAATTTTGTTTTCTCTGTAGTGGTGCCACTTATGGCATATGATTAATGTACATCCAAATTAGTGTGATAACTAATGCAAGTCACTTTTGTTAATTCTTCTTGCTGAGCATATCTTCAGCATGAGCAACTCTTAATCAAAGATGAGCATAACACAGAGAAACCAAAGTTGCGAGTTCATTTCACAATGGAGTTTGAATAGTGATGTGATGGCAGTTTCAGTGCTCAAATGAATATTTAGGTTTTAAAGATACAGTTCATTCAGGAGTACATCTAGGCCATGGGAAGAGCTCAAAGGTGACAGGATAACATTAGACTGAACTAAGATGATGGCCATGCTATTTTTCCTTTCCACCAGAAACACTTATCTGTCGTCCCAGCTGCTTAATATATATGTAGTCCCACCACTTACTGTACACAAAGTCCCACTGCACAATCCCCTTGCTTCAGCAGACTACCAAATGTATGGTAAAGCAGTCATCAGACTGTCAGGTTGTCCTTCCTTTTAAAGATGCAATAATTTATTTTGCCATAAGTACTTCTGTTGGTATTTGGAAACACTGTGGAAGGTGGATGGAAACTGGTGGTACCTTCCCAGACGTCTGCTGGAAACACTGATGTGGACTCTAATTTTCACACCTGACTAGGACTTTAGGACTATGTCTTCACGACTGAGTCTGAAGAGGAGGGGGAAATGGAAATAAGAGGAAATGAGGAGTTCACATTTTAATTCTCAGTAGGAGTAAAAATATTTCATTTTTATTTTTTCTTTAATGCCTATTAAACTTGTAACTGTGAATACCTGAATTAAAAATTATATGTAATGACTATTTTAGACAATGTCCTTAGGGTGTCTTTATAACTCCGTGATTGCCTGCTCTCTCAAGAGGCACGGGTACATCTTAAAATGGAAGCCAAGGTGTCTGTATAGTTGCTTGATAAATGTTATTAAAAGCATGGAATCTCTGAACTGGAGTCTTCATTACTTGATGATATTTCTGTATTAAGTATGGAACTATGGTAAAATGCCCTTTTAAAACATACGATAGTAAGAATTAATTGATCTTAAAATATGCATTTAATCTGCAGCCTGGTTTATGCATACGTGGTAATGCTCACAGGAGAAAGACAGGGGCCCAAAGGAAAGGGAGAGGTTTGTCTGAGGAGCTGTGCAGGAGGCATGACATGTTCCCCTAAGCTGGTTTATCCCTAGAACTTGTAGGGAAACTCATGTCTGCCTTCTTGTTAAGACATCTTCTCGACTCTGCTTCCCACCATGTGAGCTATAGCTTCCTGAGAAGGCATTCCTTATTTCCATGTCATGCTGCAAAAAGGGGCAACATGGAGCCCAGCAGTAATAATTTGCTGAAAGAATTTCATCCAGCTGGGAAGAAAGTTAAGTCACTGCCTCCTGTTTTAGTCTTCATCCCTGTTAATAATCAGATACCAGAAGAGTCTTGGAAGACATTTGAGGGAAAAAGAAGGCAAGCTACATCACGGCTGTATCCTCCTTGTGACTCCCAGTAGGATTTTCACTGTACTTTTCTCTGTCTTAAATGTTCTGTTGAACGTTACCTCCTATTTCTCGTAATTTCCTCAAAATAGTTTTTTTTTTCAGAAACTATCTGCAAGCTAACAGTAACTTACTGCTGTATTATAAATGGTAGGTGCTTTACAAATACCAAGATAGTGGACATTGTTTCCTCTGTAGAGTTTAGTACTTGAAAAACAGAAGAAAACCTAATTCATACTTTGTTGCCTCTATACAATCACTCTTACTCATAGCTTGGCAGAAACACCAAGATGATTGATTGATTGATTGATTGATTGATTGATTTTTGTTACCAGTGAAGTCAGTGGGAGTTGTATTGATTTTTTTTGAGTCAGATGTAGTCCAGTGCTTGGATTTCAGCACAGGCCTGATTCCAAGCTAAGTAGCTCACTGCAATACACTAATGTATGTGTGACTCAGTTTTCTCAGGTTTTCCTACACCTAATGACAAAGCTTTGCAGCACACTGTATCGATACTGACAATGGTCAGGCATGAAATGTAGTTATATCAGCACAGCGTGTAGAATGTCTGACTACAAGAATATGCTTTGTTTGTGGCGTTTAATGTGTTCTATAGGACAATAAGCATTTAATAGTCTACTTTATCTTGTTTCCCGTTTCTTAATTATTTTTAACCAATAAAGAATCTACTTTTTTAAAAGAAAAAAGTTCCCTTAAGCTTATCTTTATAGATAGATGTATATACATGTTTTTATATAACTGTGTGTGCACACATGTATATATTCTGTAACAAGAAATGCAGACCCTTTACCTTTTCTCTTATCTCTATGCATTTCTTGACATGAGTTTTTATCTTCTGAAGCACTAGTAAATTGGATTCATTGGTGAACATTGTTGGTTCAGACAAGAGTGGTCATGGCTGAATTTTTCAAAAAGAAACCTAAATTTAGATTCCTCTGCTAATACATATGTAGTTACCTTGTAATTTCAGTGGGGGTGGTGTATGTACAACACCTTGGAAATCAGGTCACTGTTTAAGGGTTTAAATATGAATAAGGTGCCTAAGGTCGAAGATTTTGGCGTTAGTGAATTGCCCCAGGTCACAGAGCAAATCAATGGCAGAGTCAGCATTAGCAGCCAAGTCTTTTCACAGTCAGGCGCAGTTTACTATGCTGTAGCCAACCCATAAATATGTCTGTATATGACTCAATGTACATAATTAATTCAGTCCAGAGTGTCTTAGCACTTACCTCTTCTAGACTGTGTCATGGCTGAAGGCAACATTGCATTTTCATTAAAACTTCTGCAGCCTTGCTGCTTACTTCGGTCAGGTCACAACGTTATAGCTGAGAGTCAAATTTGAGCTGAAGTATGCTTGCAGAACAACATCTGCCATTTTCTGCTGCTCTTTCCTCCGTTTGTGAAGTATCCAACTTTATAAGGAAACTAAGGTATTTATAAAAAAAAAAAAGTTTGGGCACTGGAGTAAAAGGTATCAGTGAAGTGCATTACACTGCATGCTTCTCAAAGAACTGAAACTGTAGTATTCATTTTACAGAGGAGTGTTTGTTTAACTACTGGAGGTTATCCCAGTGGCAAGCTCATCCTTATTTGATAATAATGAAACATGTTTGATGTATTTACTTGAGTAAGATTGCCATCTGGTAAATAATATGTTTTGTGAGTGTTTATAACAATCATGGTTTAAGCCGAAATTGACTTATCATGACTGCTGCAAATAATACTGCAATGTCCCTTGATATTTTTTCTTTGTTGAGTGGAGAAAATGTATTTTGAGGGCAGCTTGGTTTTATTTTTTTAAGTATTTTGTGCAGTATAAATCTTGCCTTTTCAAAAGCAATGGTCATAGCTGATTATTCTCTGTACTCTAGCTCTAAAGAAGAAAAAGGTTGTTAATATAATTGTTAAGAACTGTTACATGTATTTAGACTTCTGCTTTTAGGTTGGCTGTAGATTATTCCTTTTGAATTTTGGACTAGAAAGGGTTTGGATTTTATGTGTTTGGAATTTTTTTCTAGACGTTTTAGTTGCAGTGAAGGAAGAAAGTTCAGTACTTTTCTGTCTTGGGAAAGTGCAGTTCCATAAGGTGTGCCAGATCTGTATCATTCCAAAACTGCCCAGGAATGTCATCTTCATTTCTTAAATGTGATATAATCTGGAGGGAAAAAAGTTCAAGAAGTTCTGTAACTTTTTAGAGTTTCTGTTTTTTTCCTTTTCTTTAACATAGTACGAATCAAAGATATCAGATTGACTTGAAAAGAAGACAAGAGTCCTGTCTTTTGCGAGCTCAAGAAAATATATTTACCAATAGTACAAACTTTCTCACACCATCTTAATGGTTGGATTCAATGCAGAAAATGGTGGTAAAAATTGGCTTTTTCCGTTCATTCTCTCTTCTCAGACTGCTTTCCAGCTACTGCCAACTATAGTGTTGTAAGATTTTGTACAGTTTTTATTTTTGCAATGTGGACATCTGTCCAGTGGGAACAGAAGTGAGAATTTCAGAGTTTAATGGAAACCTGATAACTCAGTTATGAAAATGCTAATTAAGGCATATTTAAATGAGGCCTTTACAAATGATGAGTTTTATGACTAAAATCCCTTCCCACTTATCATCTGCTGAAATGACTGATGTAAAAAATTAACTGTTAAATTTGAAAACAAAAAGACTAGAGGACTGAGGAATTGTACACCTATTTCAGTGTCATTGTGCGTTCTTCACATTTACATGTGATGTATTCTATGCTTTGAAAAAGATGATATTAAGTAAAATGATATATTTCAAGGTTCTGTCCTATTTCTATGTTCAGTAGTATGCGTTATCTTTCAGGCACTTAGGACTTTCAGATATTCAGACTTCCAGCAGTTTCTTCATATGGAGTATTTATGGTACTGGGAATTGTGTCCTTAAATGGTATGGATCCGTGCATCCAGAAGTGTGGGAGAGCACCACTGTGGGGAGAAAAAAAATGTTCTCTCTTAAGCAGAAGCTGTTGGATCTTTGTAGATGAATAAATACAAGCACTTTTCTGCATCTTTTCCACAGTGTGGCTAACAACCCACTAGTGCAGTGTGATTTTTCTGAATTAGACACCATTTCACACTCCCCTTTCTGCCTGTCAAAGAGGTGTCAGCTTCCAATAGAGACTGATGCTACAGAAGTCACTGTAGTTTTGAGTCCTCAGACTTTCTTACAGAAAGATTCAACATGCACTCCCCAATCTAGGCCATTCACTAATTCCTTCTGCATGGAGGACACCCTGAAAATATTGAGCGCACCTACTGTATTTTAGTCTGGAAAGAGTGACCTGTGTGTGCCAGTTTTCCCAAACAAGGATAAAGCTCTGTCTCTTTATCTGTCTCTCCTCTTTCATCAAATGCTCATGAAAAAAAGCCCTCTGCTTAGCACAATGGATTTAATAAACATGTTTTCTAACAAATCATACTTTTAAAGCTCTTAATTGCTTATTTTCCTACATATCAAGTAGTTCTGCAAACCAAATGGGACACAACCACATAGAGTGTAGGTTGCAAGTTTTAGAGCAGCTCTCTTTGTTTTATATTTCATATGAAGAAACATACAGGATATTAATTCTGTACAGAATACACTAAAACAGGGGTGAGTCGCAGGGCATGGGAATCTCTTTGTTTCTGATAAAACTTGTTCCCCTTGCAGACTTTTCTTCTTTCTTGAAAACTCTTGATGAGCCCGAGGAACCTCAATGCGTTGCGGCATTATCTGCATATGATAACATTTTGATAGAGCTCTGGTGGCATTCTGATACAGAATCATTATATTGAATTTTAGTGCTTTAATTAACATGGTGAATCCATACTGGCATGACAGATGCCATGTAGAAGGCAAAGGTGTAATGACAGTCAAAGGAATGGAAGCTGAAACTAGATAAACTCAAGCCAGAAATAAATAGCAAGATTTAAAGAAAATTCCTAAAACCATTTACCAGTGAATGAATTAAGAAGAAATAGCTTTCTAAAATGACTGCTTTGCCTCAAATAAAGGCTATAGGTGCAAAAGAGTGAGGTTTTGTAGCTCATGACATACAGATGTCATAGAAGCTAATGCTCCTTCTGCTCTTAAAAATTTCTGAACGTTCATAGAATCACAGAATCACAGAAGGGCTTGGGCTGGAAGGGACCACCAAAGGCCATCTAGTCCAACCCCCCTGCGGTGAGCAGGGACACCTTCAACTCGATCAGGTTGCTCACAGCCCCGTCCAGCCTGGCCTTGAATGTTCCCAGGGACGGGGCTTCTACCGCCTCTGGGCAACCCACGCCAGTGTTTCACCACCCTCACTGTAAAAAGTGTCTTCCTTATGTCCAATCTAAAGATGCCCTCTTTTAGTTTAATACCACGTCCCCTAGTCCTGTCGCTACAGGCCCTGCTAAAAAGTTTTTTCCCATCTGTCTTATAGGCCCCCTTTAAGTATTGGAAGTTCAGCAGTGTGCAGTTTATGTACATGCACAGCTTTTGGTGCAAAGACATGCACCTAGGACCAAACCCAGCATTAGAGTCTTTAAAGAACATTTTCAGACCTTTTCACAGAGTTCCTCTTCATCTAGAAACAGAAATGTACATTATGTGAATGGATAATGCATAGGATAGGCAACCCTTGCATTTGTTTGTTTGACACTTCAGTGCAATAGCAGTACTAAACCATGATCATTGTTAGTAATTAATGGGATTAGATTTTTAAGTCATTGTCGTCACTGGTTTGGAAAACCAACACTTTATATTTTAATCTCTCTTTAATGTCAGAAGTGGGATTTTTGTATTACCCTAAAACAAAATGTATGACTAGATTGAATAAGTAAAAGGCATTAGCAAACAGCAATTAGTTCATGTGCTATTGTCAGTAACAGTGGGAAAGTCTGTGATGTGCACATGTGTGTATATTCACCCATTAACAGTCAAGGAAAAATAAGCGTGTACAAGTCCTTAGACTATTACACAGAACTGTTAATGTTTTCAAACTAGAGCCGTGTGGAGTATTTTTTCTGTAAATGTCTTTACAGCAGTGAATTTCTTCTATTTTGACCCAAAGTGCATCAGTTTTTCAGTTCATCTCATGTATTTTTATATCTGGAGTGGGAGCAGAGCCTGGCATGAATCTATATGAAGTCCCTATCACTGTTTTTCTAACTTGCACCAAGACCAAAAGACTAATGCTCAAAAAGGCTGAAGTTGAAAGTGTAACCACAGAGATCCGGAGAAAAGTGCTCAGAGGGCTGGAAAATTGTGGCTGGTGATCAAGAGGATTTTGATTAAAAAGCACTTTATCTAACATCTTCCATACACTGATAAATGTTCAACTGTAAAAGCTCTCCGGGAATGAATTCCCTCTAATAATGTTTGTTTATTTTTACCTTATTTTAAGAGCAAACCTCAATTATACATCTGCCAAAGGAAGGGAGAGCATTTAGTCCACTTGTTAGTGGCTTTAGGATTTGATGAAGGGCTTTAAAGGGAACTTGAAAGCTAAGTTGCTCTTCACATTTTGGTTTTCTCTGAACTTAATACATCTGTATTTTTGGAAAGGCTTGATGATGGGAGACACTTTTTTCCACCTTCCAATATCTAGCAGGCTTCTTAGGGTGTTTTGAAGAACCTTTAATGTACAACTGACAGCTGCAGAATGTGAGTATGGTTGTTATTTAGAGTAGTAAATCGGAAACCATTTCACCAAAGCCTCTGAATACTATGGAATCTTCAGAAAACAATTGATTATCTATGTTTTACATTTTGCCTTCCATCAACATGCATGAAAACATCTCACATCTTATATACCTAGGTCTCTACAGAACTGGGTCTGTGAAAACACACTGGAAAAGCATCCTTCCTACACATTCCTATTGCCAGCCGGTGTAATGACACTGCTGTTGTGGGTGATAAGTGAAAAGAAAGCAAAGATGTGCCATTCTGAAGGCTTGTGGGAATTTCGCAGCTATCTCTCCTTCTGTCACTCATGTTTCTATCCCATGCTCAGAAGTGAGTCTGGTAATAGGGGCCTCCTGACTGGATTGAGAACGCAGCGCACAAGTGACCTCTTCTCTCAGTTCACCCCAACTTTCATGTTGAACTTATGATTGTGGGCTCTGTTTTTTCAGCTTGATCCTGAGATCACATACCTGTAGCTACTCTCAAAAGTCACTCAGTAACTTTAGGTAGAGAAGGTGGCTAATTGTCAGGTTGAATCTCGTGGTGTGAGTGTCTGACCAGGTTTGTGTGCACTGGCCCGGGACTGGTCTCTGACTAGCTTCTAGATAAGGCTAAATGTGTTGTATTTGTGTTCTAAACACCTGTCTGGATTATGGTATGCCTACCTGAGACAAAAGCTCTTTGCTAGCTGACACTGAGACTGTTGGGATTTATTGGATGGTAAAATGGCCAAGCTCAAGACAATGTTGATAAAAAGTGTGGTGGCATCTCAGGTTTTGAATTCACTTACCCATTAGGTCTAAAGTAGACCTGGTCTATCTCAAGCAGATGTCTACTAGCTTTCTGGGATAAAAGCCCATTGTTCAAGAAAAGGCTGAACTTAAGGAAGATTTTCTCTAGAAATCATAAGAGATGAGAATGAGTCAAATGGTTGGTGGGTTTTTTTGGTTGGTTTGTGTGGTTTGTTTTTTTCCTCTCCAGTGAGAGTCTGTCATTATTTCTTTTTTTCTTGTTTGCTGTGGGTTTTTGTTCTTAATGATAGAGCCAGGTGCCAACAGCAAATGATTTGCATAGCTTGTTATGGAGCTTGATCAGCATCGCAGCTGTTACTGCAGTTCTGGATCGCTCTAGCTTGCGCTACACTTGCTGGTTTGAAATCCACACAGCGTGCAGATCATATTGCTGATATCTCTGAGGAAGCTATCCCAACAAATCTTAGGAAATAGTTTCTTCCTTTCTTCTCCTGGTGGTGGCCATTCCTTGCCTTACACTTGCATTATTTCGGGAATTGTTCACAGTAGAGAATGGTCTGTATTCAAGCACTAGCAACACTGTGAATTTGACTTCTGTAATACAAGCCTTATCCATCAGTATCTGGCTCAACAGCTTGAGTCAGGTTTCATATGCTGTATAGTTACTAATGCAAGCTTTCTGTAGTCCAACCTGATTAATCCAGTACAAATGAGGCTGCAGATTTTCTTCTGGTGTAGATTAAAAAGCTCAACAAGTTGAGTTTAGATTAGCAAATTGATCGTTCTTGTATGGTCATGACTTACGTGATTTTTTTTTTGTTCCCTTAAAATGCTGCATGGTATTTTGTGGTCACCGTACATAAACTCCAGTGGGGAAAAACGGTGCAGTAGCTACTTATCAATTTCTTGCGTCTCTAAATAAAAGTTGTCTTCTTAGTAAACTTGGTTACTTCTCATCATAAGGAACTAGTAAAATTGTGTCAACACTGTCTGTTTAAAGAGAAATGTTACACTGTAACCTTTTGAATACTGGGGAGTTTCATGTAAAGCAAGAATATCTGACAAGGTATAACTGCACGTTTATTCAAAATAAAATGATCATTTATTAAGAAAACAATGTCTGCTGGTGGTAACCCAGTTCTGATTTTCTAAATTAGCCCTTCTCCAAAACAGGCTCATTATCTAGGAAATGACTGCTGCTAGTAGAGCATCTAAAGAAAATAGGCACAAGTAGCAGTAAGAATATTATTATTATAGCAGCTCCCAGTAGTGCTGCTACTATTAAGGTTCTGTCAGAATTTTCACGGGAAGGCTCTTCTTTTCTGATCTTTTTTATTTTTATTTTTATGTGACTATAAAAATTGGGGCTATATAGGAAACTTGCATATAAGGTCTGAGGTTGGCAGTGTGTGTTTGCTTTGAGCAGCTCTTGAAAAGTAACTTGATACCACAAAAGTAGATGTTCTTTGATTCCTGTGATCATGTTAAGGCATGGATTTTGAACTACCTGTTTTTTGTTTTATGAAACAGAATGTGCTTACAATACATTAAATATGGCCATTTTATAATTTTCATCTGAGTTTGATCTCTGCCTGTCTTTCTAATCTTCCTCTCACAGCTGGGATTCTGTTAGTGTATATGTTGCAGGCAGTGGCATAGGCAGGTTGGTAAAATTGTGACCCTGCTGATATCAACTGGAGTTTACTTGTTGACATCACTGGACATCAGGATTTTCCTCTGCTGAGGAAGGTTAGTGTTGATTGATAAGATTCTGCATGACTGAAGTTTTCAAGCTCACAACCAGCTCATAAACCAAACAAAATACACAGCAAAAGTCTCATTGCTTATTTATTTATGCAGTTCAGCTGGAATTAGTTACAGTGTCTCTTACTATGCTAATTAAAATATTTACCCTATTTGGTATGAGTAGTGACATGTTAGCTGTATTCTTAGAAACTGACAAAGACCTCTTGGAAGTCCAGAGTTGCAACACAGGGAGATCAACAAAACGTGCACCCATGATCTTGTTGTATATGCAGAAGTGATGTTTGTGAATGGAAAGTGTTTATTGTTTGTTGGCTCCTCGTTAGCTGATGTGAAATAATTTGGAGGCCTTGGTGCAATACCCACTTGTCGAATATCAGTTTTGTCGAGTGAAAACAGTCCTTGTAATTGATATCCTAATCAATGTTTTTGTAAAAGAAACCAAGTGTTGAATGGATCTGAAAACTGATCTACCTTTACAGCTATAAAAGTGACCCCTCCAAGGAAGAGTAGCATTGACAGGAGAGGAATGGGGGCGGGAAGCACACACTGCCAGCTCGCATTATGTCTGCCCTGTGGACAGACAGCAAGTGCACCTCCATCAGTGTGCCAGTTAGCTTGATATCTTTATGAAATCTGAATTGTGATGGGTCTCTTTCTGAGCCTCTTGCTTTATTTAGCTGAAAATCTCTGCTTCGAACTACTACCCAAGTAGGTGAACTCATTTGTAGTAAACCAGTCCTGTTCCAAATATTTCCTGACTGAATTTTTCACAGGGGCTGAGGAAGCTGCAGCGCTGCCTGGCACTGGGGGAGAGCAGCGCTCGGGAGCAAAGAACCAAACCACATGCATGTGCCTGGGCATATGCTCGAGGAGAGGTTTGAGCTCATGGGAAGAAAAGTTCATAACTCATCGCCTTCATGCTCTGTGCTGCCTGCCCAAATAGTGGGTATTGGCATGGAGGGGAGAAAAGCCAGCGCTTCCCTCCTGCACAGGCTGTGCAGCACATGTGTAGCCTTGTAGTCTGTCTCTGATGTCCAGCATGGCCACGTGGTATGGGGAGGAGGAGAAGTCTCCCTGTGAGGGGGATTTCTTTCCCACTGGAACTGGGAGGGAGTCAGGAATGGGATGGTGATGGTGATCCCAGGCTTGGCTGTGTCACATAGAGGTGTGCTGGGCAAAGCCTTTGTGGAAGTGTGGCCAAGCTCAAGTGCTTTCTCATGGAGAACAGGCATTTCGTAGCTGTAGTAATTCTAGGCAGAGGCTTGCACTGTACAGGGTTTTGTTTGTCTGGATGGTGTTTGGTTTGTTCTTATTATGCAACGATATGAAGTGATGCAAGTACCAGCAAAATACAAGTTTGTATTTTGTCTAATTATGACCTCCTTAAGTTAATTTTTATGCATCAAAGCTATTTGACATTTGTCAAAACAAATTCAAGTCCCTAGGAGAGATTTTATGACAAAACCGCCATTGATCTGACAGCTTGCTCTCTTGGGAAGAAATAGTGTGGCTGGCATTAAAAACTTAATGCTTCCGAAGTTCTTCTTTACTACTAGTCCCAAGGCAGAGTGTCTGGGCCTGGGCGAAGCCGGCTGCCACGGTGGCAGCTGGGAGTTTGACAGTGTTACGAAGAATTGCAACTGTTGATCAGTGGATTGTTACACTGCCGATGACAGTGTTGCAAATTAATTCTGAAATTAACTGAGGGGACATGAAGAGGTCCCACTGTTCTCTGAAAGGAAGAGGGCAGTGTCGAAATTACCATCGAAGCAGAAAAAAATTGCTCTCGGCGTTCTGCCTGGCAGCTGGATGCAAGTGTGTAAAATGGGGGTGTCTGGCATCCGTACTCACCCAGAGAAAGCTGAGCCTTGGAGGAGATGACGAATGCAAGTTGTGGGGTGGGGACAGGGATGTTTTGGGTTCTCTATTGCTTTTGTAAAAGATTTATTGCACCTACTGTATCTTAAGAGATGAGAAATTAGTAGGCTGATATTTCACTTCTGTTCTTAAAATAACCTGTTATTTTGCAAAATGAAATAATTTCTCATATAGCTGTCTCCTCCTATCCTTTGTCAGATATTATTCAGCCTAGAGTACTTCCAAATACACAATATTATTTCACCTACGTGTCCGGAATGCTGTCTACTTCAAACCTGAGGTATCATTCACTGGTTTGTAGTAGCCATTAACATATGCTTTTCCCATGGTTTGTGTACTTATTCTAAGCATGTGCCTTTTACAATGCAGAACACAAGAGACTTGTTTTGTAAGATTAATGAAGGTCACCAAAATTCTCAAAAGTATTCTGATAATTAAGGCTTTGTTTATCAAAAACAAGTTATATTAAGAGCAAAAAGATTCATGGTAATTATTCATAATCTTAACAATTCAAGTGTAGCCACCTCATTTGTGCATTTAATTCTTCTTGTTAATGTTTTGCATAAATCTGCATAATTACTTGAGTTGCCTGTTGTAATTTTGACAGCTACTCAGTTCATGTGCACTAAAGTATATCAAAAGCTTGATGTGCTGAATATTTATAATTTTACGTATGTTCTTGGGATAATATTTTTTCAACAATATTTTTAGGTTTTGTAAAATTGACATGGTATACTTGGAAAGATTGCCAAACATAGATCTCCATATTAGCGCACGATGGAACTAGAGCAACACTTAAAGGTATAGTACTGGGGTTTTGAAGTATTTTACAGAAAATACATATGAATTGTGCACATGAAATGCTTTGATAATTTTCTAGTAGGTGTGTTATACTTCATTAGTGTGAACACATACTTTTAAAAAAAATATTTTCAGTATGTTCTCTGCATGTGTAAGTACAACTTGCTGCCTAGATTTTATTCACAGTCCCATACAAAAGAATAATAGTGAAGAACAGAAGCACAATGTTAGTGTTGAATAGCATTAGCATGGGAAGCTAGCCTTACTGTTACACACACTGCATCACTGCATGGCTCCCAGAGGGCTTGGAGAGCTCTGAGAACTATCTTCCTGCAATTTAGCAAAACAAAACAGTGTCAACAACAACCAAATCTAACTTTTGGCTTCCCAAGTGCTCCTGCACATTAAAATTTTGTGGGTGATAGAATGAGAGTCGCATGCTATGGAGAAATGTAAGACATACAAAAAGAATAATAGTGTAGATCAATCAAGTTGTGTCATCTTTCGGCCATAGTTTTGGGGGGAAAGGAATTACAGAGTGAAAAGGTGCTAATGACCTCTTCTGCACACAGAATAAATACAGCATTTAGTAAGGACAGCAAATACTGAGGTTATTTATAAATATCATTCTGCTTGTGAATTATAGAAGCAGTTGCTAACTAATTACAGCAGTGAGTTTTCAGTGTATCTGATGACTGTCTGGCACAGTGTGGTGTGAATCTTCAGTCGGTTGAAATCACAAATTATTCAGTCTTTTTACAAATGTTGACATAATGCTGGTTTGAAAATCTAGTTCAAATTCTTTAAAAATAATGTCTCAAGACAGTTTATTTTTGAAAGACTGTGTTGTGCATACTGAAGTTATCAAGTTTTGCACTTAGGAATAATATTCAAGTGTATATGCTCTGGTGTAGAAGTGTGTACTCAACATTCGGTCACATTTTGACCTTACTAAAATAGTACTCTCTGTCATAAAAATGTGTGCTTATGTTTATTAGCTCTTTCATGCAAAAATTCATATTTTTATATGAAAACATCTTGCTTTAAGACAGACAAAAGGAGGGGAATCCTATTTTAGACATCACAGCATTGTTTCCTAGGAAAGAGATTTGATATGAATGAAAAGCTGTTGTCCAACAGGAGAGGAAAATTAATGTATTCAAGTGGTACCAAAAAGCAGAAGCAAAATTCTCCTTTGGATGCTGGTGTTCCAGCTGTACAGATTCCTCTGCTGTCACAGAGAGCTGATGCTATACATTAATTTTGAGCACTTAAGACATTAGAAATATGGGTTATCCTTCAGTCATAGATCCACTTCAAGGGTGTAACACCATGAGAGGAGGGAGGAAGATTTAAACTGTTTCTGTTATGCTCAAAATATATTGGGGGCTAATTTAAGAGTAAAAGGAGGAAAAGTGCAGTTGTCATGCACTGCTATCTTTCACTTTAATGAGCACTCAAATGTAAGTGAAAAATTAAAAGGTTGTTATATTTAGAAATAGCTGGAGCCATACACTCGATGCATGTTGCACACAGTGGGGAATGAGAATAAAAAATGAGGGGAGAAAACCCATCTACTTTGTAGCTATATTCATTAATTAAAAGAAGATTGTTAAACTAAATTTGGAAAGAAAAAAAAAAGAAAAAAAAAGGAAAAAAAAAACTTCTTTAATTGTGTTTACCCAAAAGCCTTTTCTTCCTAATTTAAATAGCATAAACATCTGGACTAAAGCAATATTAGAATCATGGCAGTAGTCAAGCAAATCTTGTGGAAAATAATGAAATTAGATCCCTGGTGTTGTGACAGAGTAAGGGCAGGATACATCAGTTCGATGTTAATAAAATTTCCATGAATGACTGAATACAATTAAGAAATTGTCAGTTGCGGCAATGAACTTTTGTAGCTCATAGATGTTTGCATCATTTGATTATGCTGGCAATTTAAAATTGTTTGTTAGTGTCTGTGTTGGGATATTAATTATGACCTTTATTACAGCCCACAATTAAACTAGTCATATAGCAACCAGCAGCCTGTGTGGTGGTAGTAAAGGATCTGAACTGTTTAGAATAGGGTCTTGGTATGTTCAGACCATTCACTGATCATCCAAATTGGAAATTATTTGAAATGATCCAGTACTTTAAAAAAACAATTCAACTGGGTTGAGTAATCCCTTTAATAAAGAAGTTTTGGTTTAATAGTGTTTTAACAGTTTTAATTGCTAACAACATCTGTAAAACTGTTTTAAAAAAGGGAGAGAGAAAGCATTTTTAACTGTGACTCCCAAGACAAGCTTTCTTCTGTTTCAGGAAGAGAAACCAATTATTCATTGGTTAATTAGCTGTAAACAACTTTTTAAAGACACATCCATTATATATGTAATTATTTGAAAAAAGCTTTAATGTTATTTGTGCTAATGCATAATTATTAGTGCTTGCTAAAAGGATTAACAGTATTTAGGTGACCACTATTGTTGGGAAATATCAGAGTGGAGAGATGAGATGAGCATCAGGAAGGAATGTGCAGTGATGAGTCAAGTGTGTGCCTGCACCCCTTTAGCAGTGACAATGAACAAATCACATGTTCAGAAACAAAAGCATTGCAAACTGAAACCACACGCTTTTTCATCTTTAATATTTCTGTGATATGTGAAGAAAATATATCACCACCAAAGTATTTCTATACCCAGTGGAATACATAGTTCCTGTGATTTTATTTTTTTTAGACTCCCATGGCACATATGTCATTTTTTTTAGAACTTCGTAGTCTCTTTATTATTGCATAGCTGAACAGCAACTTTACAATGCCCTCAGTACATCCATTTACTAAGTTTTATACCTAATTTACTAAGAAGATGTAAAGTCATAGTGAAATCTATTTCGGCTTTTCTGGTGTGTTGACTGGAGCACTGTTTATAGTCATTGGCATATGAATGAAAGGAATAATATTTTAAACACTTAAATATTTTTAACATAGGTCAAGGGAAACTGTAACATTTGTCCTAACACGTTGCAAATTCCAGCGAAGATATCACAGAAACATGCCTGAAACGTGTTGATTTATGTCTGTGTTTACCAAAAAAAGGTTTGACTTCATATACTAAAATAACACTGAAAGAGGCAATTCAGGGCCACATCAATAAGAGTTTAAACATCTGAGTGACCTAATTCTGACACAACCATAGTTGTGTTGTGCTTAAATTGTTATCCTGGACATACCTAACAAACTAATTTATGTTAAAGAGAGACCTGATGTTTAATGTGCCAAGTCCCCATATTTTCATGGAGTTATAATTTTTCAGAGCCATTTGTGTAAGTGGCTAGCCACAGAAGCATGATAAATGGTGTAACAAGAGCACTACAGATTCCCCTGCAAGGTCCACTGATGTGCTTTAGCCCTGACCTGGAAGGATCGACCTGAGCAGTGGGAGATTTGTTCAGTCTCCATGAATTTGGCTGCTTTTCAGATGCTGCCAGTAATGATGCTAATTGCTGACATTTGTAGCGGTCAGTTTTGTAACACAGGCACCTGTACCATGTCAGGATTTCTGATCTTTTAAACAAGAAAACAGCTCTCAATTCTGTTTTTATGAAACTGAAGGAACAGTGTTTGACAGCTCTGAAGGAATACCATGGGTGACTGTAGCATTTCAGTTCATTGGCTATTTTTAATTCTCTGAAGTATATTAAGGAGAAATTGTGCACTTTCATTTGTATGATTTCTTTAAAGCAATCATTATGTGGAAGCATTTGGGGGATGGAATTTTTGTAACTGTTTTAGTTGACAAATTATTATGTTTTAAGGGATTTATGTATTTAAGCATAGATGATTGTTTAGAAGGTTTGGTTGCTGCAAATTGGAAGCCTTGTAGCTCAATTTACTAATTTATTTTGTGATCTGTGACTAAACTGAGTAAAAATGCAAATAGCACAAGGCCTTTACATTTTATCACCGGATCAGTTTACTGATGGGAGGATCAGAGTCACTAAACAGTTCAACACTTTTGTGATTTCTAAGTAGTCAGACACTAAAGGCATCTACAGTGAAGACATGAACAGAGGTTTTAATGTAATTCAGTATTTATTTGTTTCTGACTTACAATGCAGAAGCAAGGCTTTATTGTCCATTGTAAGGATAATTTTTTTTCTCCCATCCCATGTGGCAATCAGCCATCATGTCGTGCTGCAGCATGCTTATGTGTTAGGAGGAAACAACTGGTAAAGCTAGAAAGAAAATCTGAAAGCTTAAATGGGTGTTGTCATTTCCTTTGAATTACACCTCTTTTCAGAGAGCATTAAAAAAAAATTATAATCTTTTACTTCTGTCACTTCTGTTTTTAACTGATGTTGCCCCATGGTTTTAGGGGGTTTTGTTTGTTTAAAAGTATAGCAGCTCTTTATTTGCTACTTTTTTGCAAGTCAGTCTTAGCAGTGATGTCAACACCATTTTGGAGCCAGTGCCAGGGCACAATCTTTCTCCTGGTGAAACCAGATGAAGTTGTGCTCTTGCCTCCTAAGGAAACAGATTTGCATCTATTAATACCTATTTTTGCAGATCCAGCAGAGGGAGCAGAAGTCCACCGATGGGGTTGCTTTGGACGAAACATTTGGGGTGGCAGATGG
Organism: Sagittarius serpentarius; assembly: GCA_034782735.1. Classification (NCBI taxonomy): domain Eukaryota; kingdom Metazoa; phylum Chordata; class Aves; order Accipitriformes; family Sagittariidae; genus Sagittarius; species Sagittarius serpentarius. Next base: position 11,591,473 of record JAVKLA010000081.1, read on the forward strand.
GTTGGCAAAAATTGCTTGTGGAGGTGGGGAACTGCATGAATCATTCCCCCTATATTCTGAGAAAACTGCTCAATTAAAACACTAAAGATTGCTCTGTAATTCAGTAATTTTTCACATCCTGGAATTTCATTTTTTCTTTAAATTTTCCATGAGTTGGTATCATATTATAACAGTTGATTAAAACTATTTCCAGCGCTAACACAAGTGTAGTGATCCTAATTAGCCAGCAGATAATTGTTTTAGTGGGGAATAGCACCCAATCGTGTCTTTGCACATGAAGTCCCCTCGCTACATTTGTGAATAGACATCAGATGAATTGGCCAAACTGGTTTTCAGTGTGCCATACGTAAACATTAGGCTTTACTTTGTGTACATACCAGCTGCAATTATGCTGGTTTGTGCAACTAGGATTTGTAGTCATTTGGTCAGTCTTCAACAGAATGCAGTATAAGGGGGTCGAGTTTAGAGCTGGACTATAAGATATTGCCCCCTTTATAAATTTAAAAAAAAAAAAAAAAGAAAAGAAAAAAGAGAGATTAGCTGTAGTGCTCCAGTGATATTTTAAGGTGCATGCCATTGATACAAATGTGTTACTAGTGTTGTTACTTGCCTTAAGAGCGGTAACAGTGCATTAAAGAAGAAACCGGTGATTTGGGGCTTGCTGCTAAAGATGGCAGTGGGTGGATTTTGATTTACATACAACAGAGCTGGGAGCACAGCATTTTAGGAGATACACAAGGGGGAATCTTCTGCTGATTTCTGAAATCGAGACTAAGCAGCCCACTAACAATGGTTTTGTCTCCTTAAGAATGAGTATTTCCCGCTACTTCTAGAACTCTAATGGCAAGTTTAGTCTAGTTTGGTAAAGTTATAATAAATTTTATCTGTATAAGTATATATGCATGGCACATGATCCTTCAGGATTTGCAGATTTCAGTGCGAGCTAGGCAGAATCATACATGAATCACATAGCTGGGCAGAATATCATACATGGCTGGGCAGAATCACAGCCACAGAAGAACTCAGCTGAAGATAACCAGAAAAAAAGCATAAATTCTTCTCAACTGATTTGCTGCAGCATGAGGATTCACCTAACCCCCTAAACCACCCAGAAAATATTTGCTGGCTTGGGTCCTGTGTTTTCTCATTCACTTTGTCTTGAATTGCTTTGAGGTATAGGCTTGATGTTCCTTTCACAAATTGAGGCTCAGCTGCAGTTGACATGATATCCAGAAAAAGCCACTAGTGTTTCTCGAAAAAGATCTGCCCAAAGTTCAGGGACAAATGGCAAGAAATACTTGTGCAAATGCAATACCACAGCTTGAGTTCCTTTAGGTAGCTGAATGGACGGACTTATGTACGCCTACAGTCATAGAATTAAAAATATCAAGTGGTAAATCTATATGAATGGCTTTCTGATTTGCTCACCAAGCCTGCTTTATGTGAGTACTTTTAGAACGTGTTTTTTTAGGGAAGTGGAGTGATGACTCCAAATCTCATGAACTAAAAGTCATAGGAAATTCACATGAATCTCACAGGGTAAAACTAGCATGAACATTAAATAAAACTATATTTAGTGTTCTCATTTGCTTTCTGTTGGCCAAACCTGAAGATTGTGTAGAGATCATATTTCCAAATCTTACTCTGGAACTATGAAGGCTAAAAACTCACTTACATGAAAATCTTGAATTTTTTATTTTTTTTTTTAAAGCAAAGATTTGGAAAACCAGAGCATTAAAAGCTATCCAGATATCGGGAGACTGATAACTGTAAGAGTTGCAATACGGCTGCTGCTCAGCGTAGAAGACAGACCTGTGAAAGGAGAGTTGTGTGCAGTCAGGGCTTCATCTAGCACAGAGGACAAAACAATGTTGTACAAGTTTAGAAAACAGAGTCTGTGAGAAAACATCAAAGGTAGAGTAACCAGCTCACTGGAAACCAGGTTTCTTCAAATAGTATTTTTGCATTATAAACAATTCTTCAGTGGTTTTAGAAATCTAGTTTTAGTAAGTATTTTAGATTCTAACCCATTTGATATCTTAAAAAAATGAAATGGAAATGAATGTTTGGTTTTATTATTTTCTTATTTTTCCCCCCCCCCCCCCCCCCCTTTCATGTTAGACAAGTGTGACAGTGAAGAAAAAGAAAAGGGCAATTGGGGGACAGGAGGTTGTAGATCCAATATATCTTAGTTGATGAAGGCAGCTTTCTTTTTTCAGATGATTCATTCAAAGATAGTATCTCCCCCTCCCAAGGAAAAAACCAAAACAAAACAAAACCAAACCATACTCCTGTGTAAATGAAAAAGTTCAGACTTTCCCCAAAGTAACTTTTTAACTTAGAAGATAATTGCCCTTGCTTGGCCACCTTTGTTGACAAGCAGTTGTAGGATTTAGCTTTGATTAAGCAGTAAACCTCATAGCTGGACATAAACATGGCTCCGTACAAGAGGACATCTCCTAGAGATACTCTATTTTATTTCCCTCCTCACAAGAGGTAGGATTTCCTGAAAATATTTGAGGTTCCTGACTCTAGGGACTAAAACCTTATGTGTGCCAGATCTGCATCTGCCTCTCCCTTCTATCTTACCTCTTCCAATTATCCTAAGAAGAAAAACCTGTGCATCATTAGCTCCTGCACACCATCTCTCTGTAGTGCTTCTTGCCTCCTAAATCCTCCCTTGCCTGCTGGGAGGCAGGCAGGCGTGGAGGTACAAGATCCACCCACAAATCTGGAAGAAACTGTGTCTGTGTTTTCAGTTGGTACCAAAATATTAACATTTACTGTGCGCAAAGCTTGTAAGATGTCTGGACTCAAGATGTTGGTAAATTGAATTCATTTGAGGTGCTGATGAACTGAAGTTTGGTCTCCCTTGGGACTGTGTAATCTTTGCAGAAAGGAAAGAGAGAGGCACAAATGCTTGTAGGAAGGTTGAGGAGACTGGAAGCTTTCTATGAGTCTAAATACCTTTGGAGTGGGGTTTATTTTACTACCTAGCAAAGGGGGGAGCTTGAGGCAATGACCATAGATACTATTGGAAAGGTGGATGGGTGACTATTACAACGTGAGGTTTCATAATGTGATCTTTTGTTACTCAGTGTTGATGGCTTTTTGCTGATTAAAGGAACAAAGGCGATCCCATCGTAACAACAGCAAACTAAAATGGAACAAAAACTTCCAAGTCTACACATTAATGGAAAGAATCAGAGAATGGAAAATGAAACAAAAGCTAGGATATTCAGAATGCAATCTTACAACATTTCTGGCGTAAGATGCTGTGGCTTTTTAAACTCTATTCTCGAAGCTAAAGGCTGAGTTGTCAGCCTTAACTTGGAATTTTCTTGCTTTTAGCAGTTTGTGTTAAACATTAATGTTATTGAAAATAGCTTTTTATCCATGTATATTAAGGGTTTGTTTGCCAAAGTCTCTGCTCCCAAATGCGTGAATTTCAGCAGCTAGCAAACATCAAAGCAGGGAGATTTTTCAGCTCAAAAAGTTATCTTTAAAATTGAAGATTAGTGTTTCACTGTATAGTTTTTGTGAATAATTGTTAGAATCTATAATAAACACTTAGTCTCTCTATTGTTCTTTCTATAATATTGAAAGAGATCTGCCTTGACGGTATCATTTTAATTAACTCTTGCTGTGTTTTACTGAAGTTCAAAGCATTAAGCATTGTTTACGTAAGCACCATGACATTCAGGTTGCCTGAAAGAAGTAAATAAAACTGTAGGTCAAACTGCATTAATGTGTCTTACCAGCTATTATTACATCCACTTTTGAATAGCATTTATTCTGTAATTGATGGTTGTCAGCCTGTAATTTCCATAGTTAAGTTCTGAACACTTCAAGTTTTCCCTAATTTTTGTAGTGTTTACACCATATCTAGTCAAAGATTAAAGTAAAATGGAAAAATGAGTTAACAGTTTTTATTTGACCAGCTTAATATTTCTTTCTTCAGGGGAATCACTCCAGTTATTTGCCAAGTTCATATATCTATAATGTTCTTTTAGATTCAATTTTCTGCCCTTTACTTTTCTCCATTTCATATTTACTTTATTCTTTGTGGTCATCCCATCTAATCTGTCTGTCTGTGTCTACCTAATCGGCCTAATATATCCATGTATCATTTCTTTAATGATTTTATTATTGAAATGACACTTAGCATTTGATACTTAAGCATACATTACAAAAGCTTAATTCTCCCATTGGTGGACCAAACTTCCATACTGCTTCCACATTCAGACTGCTTCATGAGTTAAAAAAGCCTTGTTGAATGTTGTCCAAGAGCTTTAATGTAGATCTATTTTTTTAATCTGTATTAGTGAGTGGAAGCCACTGTACAGATCTGGGTCACTAATTATACTCAGCATTGACTAGAGTCTCTGGTCGGTGAAGATGCAAGATTTCCTTTCATTGTGCTACTTGAATTTTGTCTTTAAGGCTTAGCTTCTGCAAAGGAAGCTTAGAAATTAAACTTTTTCAGCCACTTCTGCCATCCATAATGAACTGCAGATGTTTTAGAAGCTTCTACGGCTTTTCTCTATCCATTTTATGTCCAACTTTACCAAATTAACTTCTCTTTGTCTCAGCTTCCTTCAACAAAATAATCGAGTTTTGAGAAGTGCATAGCTAACAAGAACATCTCACAAATTACATCCATTCTTACCCTCTCCTTTCTTGAGCTTTTCCAGGTATTTAACCCCAGTGTGCCGGCCCTTTGACTTTGAGCTCTTCTTCCCATATATAGCCTCTGTTATTGTCTTCTGTCTAGACACTGGTAGTAGCAGTGTTTTCCAGAACATGGCTGCTTCATTCCCATTCCTCCAGACTTCCTTGTTTCCTCTAGTATCTAGCAAAGGTTTCCACCATTATTTTCTAGAACTTCTGTTAAAATTCCTGTAAGATAGCATGGATTTGCTTAATTTCTTTTCCTGTTCCTCCTATTCATCTTCATGTCACCACGTAGTCATGCGTCTGACACGGTGTGACTGTTCTTTACTGTAGTGCTTGCAGTTTCTGTCGAGACAAGTCATGATGTGGTGCTATGTCTCTGTATCAGGCTACCTCAACATTTTCTCACATGATTTCATATTTCTCCATCATACCTCTCTGTGTCTGTATTCTGGTGGGGTTTTTTTGTTGTTGTTTTTTTGGGTTGTTTATTTTTTTTTTTCCTATGAGCCCTCTGAGTCTGGGAAGTGCCTGACAAATCTGCTGTTACAAAACATTCTGGATAAAAAGCTAGTTTTGTGTTGTTGATTGGTTTGTATGTAGAAATTTTTTTTTTTTTAAGATCAAGCTTGTGGTTTACTTACAAGAGGTTCTTAAAGAGAATTCCACTGTGTTTCTCTAGTGAAGCATAGCTATCCAGTTAAATGTGTTGTACAGGCACTGAATAGTGTAACACTTAAGGGGTGTTGAATTTTATTTTGGACATGTTTTTGTATTTCTTTATTGTGGCAGAGACTTTATAGCGATAGGATGGTAGGGAACTGAAGTTATGTTAACCATGCTATGGTTAACAGAGTGGCCTGCAGTTAAGCTCCTTGGTATTAGACTTCCCCCAGCACCGCCCCCCCCCCCGCCCCCGCCTTATAAGCTTGATAGGCTGCAGTTGAAGTTCATTGACTTGTCTTTGTTGTGGGCAGAATTCAAGTACTAGATCAAATTAAAAACTGACATTACCGTTATGTCTGTGCTTCTATGGTGCATTCCTCTTTACAGAAAGTCAAATACCTATCTGCATATTTTGGAAACCAAAGAAACAAAGCAAAAGAGACAATTTTTACTAGTTCATAAAAGAATTGATGCTGAATAGCAAACCTCATTATTCCTGGACTAATCTGTTAAACAAATGAAAATGGGTTAACCTTTCTCTCTTTTTTTTTGTCTCTTCTTTAAGAAAATGGCAAGATCTCAGGAGAACATCTTTAACTAAGAGAGTGTAAGTGCACAGAATGACAGTTACAAATAATTTTATACAACAGGCAGACAAATTGTGCTGATTGTCTGTATTTAAAAAAAACAAAAAAAGGCAAAAAAAGCCTGGCCTAAAAGACTACAGTAAATCACGAAAGTGATCTCAAGTGAACAGAGATAGATTTCTGGAATACGGTGTGCAATGAAACCACTGACCTCTTATACAAGGGTTCATGTCTTTTTCTACAGAAACAGATGGGTAATAGCATAATGCTGAAATCATGCTCTACATAATATGGACCTAGTGATTGCAGACCTGATTGCTTGCCATATGGTTGCTGAAGGGTTGAAGAGAAAATGGGATGATATGCAAACCCTTAAAAGCAACATTTTTATTGAATGGCCATTACATTAAAACCCAAACTCTGCAAATGAAGGAAGGAACTGTGGTGAATAATGATGAAATAACAAAACAATAAAAGAAGAAACACAATAGCATGTATTTGTTTTCAATATGCAAAATAATACTCCTCTTTTTTTTTTTTTTTTTTTTTTGTTTTTGTCATTTTGCCTTGTGTTATGAGCATTTGGTGGAAAGTTGGTGGGACGTTGCTGCCTGCAGGGCACAAATACAGTATAGTGGAGCATTGCGGTATTCACTAGGTCAGACAGAAAAAGAAAATAATCACTTGTCTCAAAGGAAAAGCTTCCGAGTTAAACGCTAACTAAAATATGCAACTTGCATACATGAACCACATTACTGAGAGGCTGGTGGAAAGCCTTCATGTGACTTGCTTTTTCAAGACAGACTTCTACAGCCTATTTACTCTCTCTCCTGAAAATAAATTGCTTTCATCACTGATTTTTTTTTTTTCTTGGTACATCCTTGTTACTGATAAATAGCCCTTTTTTTTAATTGACATCTGTTAGTAAGTTGCTCAGTGTAGTTAGAGGAAACGCAAAGAGCTAGTGTGCAAGTCCTCGCTTACTAACGTGTACTTGTCTAGAAGAGGCTTCTTCATAGGAAGAAGATTATACATAGCACTCAGCAATATGACCACGACTTCATGGCCATGCCTACTTGCATGCTGTGGATAAGTGTATATGAAAGTGTGACATGGTAAGAATGATGGCAAGTCTTTGAAACTGATGAGAGAGAGAAATGGGATCTGAAAATCCTGGTTTCCTGGCCTTCTATTATACGACATTTGAATAGCAGGCCCAGTATAGTCTCTTCTGAGGCATTAATGGCTTGCTCTCTGTTTTGCCATCATGGATTGATATAGGGAGGATACTCAGTGGATGAAAGCTATGAATTCAACTCAGTCTACAGATTACAGAAGTTTGGAGCTAGATAACATGAGCCGCTAGAATCTGGATGGACTTTGCCTTCTCTGGAGCCTCTGTCATGCATGAACATACAGATGGCTGATTGCTTAGTGCAGAGTGAACCTTACTGGCTTTTAAGGCGAAGGATGCCAAAAGGAATCTTTTGTTGGTAATGTGAGATTAAAACCTCCCACCACAATGCGTCCTTCCTCTGTCAGGAGACACTCCTCGTTCTGCAAGGCATGTCCAGTCTCTGCTCTCTAGCACACAGACATGTTTAGAAAGGGATGGGTGAGCAGTTGCCAGTTCATTTTAGCAAGTACAATATTCTCTCTGTCATACCGTGTGGCTATACTGCCTCACACATGGGTACGGCAAGAGGTAAGTCTCTGTACAGTTGCCCTCTGAACCATCCTGCTTAAGAGCTTCCAAGATCAAGATGGGGTAATATAGCTACCTCTGATTAATCGCTACTAAACACAGACTCCTTTAGCTTGACGGGCTTGTCTGATGCATCCCATAAATCACAATTTGTTTGACTGCAAGAATGGAAAATATTTATTTGAACAATTATTTTCAAAGAGAAATTTTCCATGTATGTGAACCTCGTGATCATCCTCAGTATTGTTAGGCTTTTCATCAGCTGTCCACCTCACTTTTTTTTCATTTGGAGGCCTAAAAACATATGACAAGCAGCATATTCCGGTATTTAAGACGTTTTAAGTATGGCAAAACAGATTTTCATATGATGAGAAGAGATTTCCTCCAGCCTATAAAACTGATTCTCATACTTCTCAACTAGTGACATGCCGGCTGTGTGGCAGCAATAAGTTTTGCATAACTTTTAAGAGCCCATGCTGACCTACTTAACAGGCATGCACTGCTACATAATGTATTTAGGTCAAGTATTGTGTTTGAGCTTATCATCAATCTTGTAATAGTCCAGCTCACTGTGAAAGCCACAGGTACATGATGGATGCAAACATTCTATAGGACAGAAAATATTCTTGTGATTTTCTTAAAGGGAGGCCTATCATTGTGGTGTTATTATTTGTTATTTTTATTGGAGAAGCATTAAGGATTGCCAGTCACAGCCCCCCGCAACCTGTGCTGTTGCACCACTGGTTTGTCTCCCTGTGACACCTGGTTAAAAGGATGTTCAAAACCATCTGTAAGAAGAGCTTTTTATTTTTTTAAATGGTTCATTTGGGCTAGACAGGACACACGGCAGATTAAAATCTGTATTTTTACTGTGACAGGTACTGACTGTTCCTTAGTTTCAAAAAAATAAAACTGACAATTTTGCACCTTTGTATGCTGTATACAACTATAGACAAGGTCCCTTGCAAATAGTAAGTAGCTGGGAATCATCCTTTTCTTAACTGATGGTAGTGTTTAAAATAACTGTGTTTTGCAACAGTTACAGGGCATGCATGTAGGGAGAGACTGTAGCGGTGTCTGGTATGGCTGTGCAGCACTACAAAGCGGAAACTGGATCGCTATACATGGATGCACGCACCGTCTCCTGCACTTCAGTTTTGGGATGGTGGGCGAGACTGATTTTTGCATATGACTGAAGAGACTGGACTACGCAATCATTTTTCAAAAGGAATATGCTTCCTTTTGTTCCTACCATAGTTGCAGCTGGTGTTTTAGCCCACACTTTGGGCAGACTGTTAAAGCATGTATTTTAATAAAGTAATGCCGGCATACTTAGTCATCCATATAATATTAGCGAAGTGCACATTGGTTTGTGCAGTAAATTGTTGCAAAGTTATATGACATCTTAATGCTCTGACAGGATGTGAAAGACAATAACACCACTGAAAAGACCAGAAAAGGCCCTTTATAGCTACTGAATAATATATTAGCTTTTAACACTGTATATACGAGCAAAATGGGATAAGGTATAAAATCAACAAAATAATTATTTATACCAGACGTTATATATTTTATCGGGATCAGAACTATACAACCTCACAACATGGTGTGAACTGGTTTTGATATGGTATTCATTACCTCTAAGAGCTGTAAATACCTGCAGTCCAAGTTCGAATCTGCCCTTGGGGCTGATGAAATGCTATCTTACTTGTGTGTAATTTGAAAAAAAGTTACTCTGGAAGAAACTTGTTGATCTGTTGTGTGAATGGACTTGCAGGGGTCATTCCTAGTGCCCAAAACGTGCAAGTGTGGGGATGTGTGATCAACTTCTAAAATGTGCAGATGGGTATCGGCATAAAAATGCTTCTAAAATTGACACATATAGTGCTGTGGATCTGAAAATCTATACTGCACTTTTTAGCCATGTATTATAATGTACGAACTGGGAAGGAAGAGTTACATGGCAATGAAATATGTGTGATATAAAGTCCAATTTATACATGGATCCCAAGAGTTTGGCAACTTGTATCCTTTGCTTCCTTTTTAAATGCTGTGCAAACATTATCAGTTCGTATGACAAATTAGTTTGTGCTATCTGCTTCTGTACTCCAAACAGAACTTCCATGATGTTATTTGCTTCTTTATTTAAATACTTTCAGAGAGAAAAAAAAAAAATTGTAGTATAGTACCTTTTTCACAAGGTGGGAGTACTGAACCTTCACTCTGAGCTCTCTCACTTTGAGGGTCTTAAATTACACCTTAACGTTACTTTAGCATGGTTTAATTTGTGATACAGCTGGACTTTTTCAACAAACATTGTTTCCAGAGTTTTGGTTTATCATATTGAAATATTGCTTTAAAATGGTGGGCTTTAATTCTGGCTAAATAAAAGAAAAAAAGTTAAGCATCTTTAATACTGGATTTTGATGATACTCAGAAATATCTGGTTTGCATTTTTCTGCAATAAATTATAAGACCTTAAAAATTCAGAAAAAATTTCTGTAGTATAATTTCATTTGAGTAAGAAGTTGTGAGTTCTTTGCCTTGAGTTCACTGATACCAGAATGAGAATGAGTGGGCAGAGGTGAAATTCCTTCTGTCAAACACAAAATCGATGGGGGGAAAATAGGGAGGCGGTTGTATGCAAAATAGAGACACTTTAACATCTGCTTATACACTAATTTATTTATCCATATGACAAGAGGAGTACTTCTTACTCAGGATAACATAAATAACCATAGCACAAAATGTTTTAGGAAGCATACTTGAAATTACAGTGTTGTCTTAGGTAAATTCAGGAATTATGGAAGATGAACAGTCATTCTTTTCAGTTCTCTAAATGTAAACAAATAGGCTATTTGTTTTAGGGACATAGTTGTATTTCCCAAGCTGTTACTACAGCCGAATGACTGGTACATATATTACCTTTTCTTGCTTTTTAAAGGCATCTATGTGGTCGAAAGAAAGGGAGGGAAGAGGACAAAGATGGAAGAACTTCATTCAGATATTATTCTAGAAAGATTGCTGAGTTTCTTGTATTTTGAGCAGGTACATAGAGGCTAAACATAGCACTGGAAAAGTTGCAAGAGTTGCTGGTTTCGTTTGTTGTGGAAGTTAATATTTGCTAGGTGTAAGTCCACTGAGCCAGCTGATGTAAAATGAAGTGTTCTGATGTGAACAGTCAGCTTCAGAATCTGGTCCTGAATGTTCAGATTGCTGTTGCAGGTGCCTTTGATTCCAAAATTTGAGGAAAAATGGTAGCGAGAACATTCTTTAGTGTAGGATGGGGTGGGTGTATTTGGGGAGTTTTCTATATTTCTATTACAGCTTTTCTCTTTAGATTTCTTAGAAAGTAGGAAGTACCTTCTAATCTTTTAGCTGTCTCTTTCCTTTATATTTAACGATTCAGCAGCATATCGATTGATCCCTTCCTCCAAACATGTTGAAGCACTTGAAACAATTTCTTGCCACATCATTATTTATAGCTATTCACTAAATTAAAAAATGCTACTTTTCCCTTGCAGGTATATGCATCATTTATAGTCTGGCTTCATTATATTCTGTACTGTATAAACTCCTGTAGGAGAGTGGTTATGTAATGCTCTTATGTCATTACATTTACATGCATTAAATTCCTGGCAGAATCATATTCACTGTAACAAAAGGTTCATTAGCAGGACAAAAATGCTTAACTTGGGAAACGGCTAGAAGAAGTGAGAGACATTTTCAGGCTGATATTGTTGATATGCAATTATATATTATGTACAGAGTTGATCTGGGATTAGCTAATCCCAAATGACAAGTATAAATGAGAGAGAAGTTGTTCATTGAAATCTCTTTCTGTAGTCGTAACTTTGAATAGAAGTTATCATCATTGAATCGAGAGTGTATATAAGGGTGACTCACAGAAGTTAACAGAGCAATGCCATTTACACCACATGGGAGCTTTACATAATACTAGCACTTTGCAAACTGCAAATATAGAAAAAAAAAGTTACTCGGTATACCTTATTTACATGTGCAACTAGTGCAAAACAAATTTATAGCCTCAATTCTGTTATGCATTTAAATATGTTCTTTATTCTTCCACCCCCTCTCCCCTGTTGTTGAAGCATAATTGTGGGTGCTTTCAGAGAGAACACCTGGGCACATTCTTTTCCAGAATGTCATGGCTCTGCCTGAACCAACTTCGGAAATTGATCATTTTAGTTTTGTTGAAATGGCAGTTAAATAGGAGGAATATATCAAGAGTTAAAACTTCATTACTGGAGAGCAATAAAAATGCATCAAGCCTGGAATATTGTCTAGAAGATCAGATTTCTTGGTTATGTTGACACTTTAAAGAAATATGTTTATTTAAGGAATAGAAATTCTATATACTGGAATACTACAGTGATAAATTGCATTCTAGTTACACTGTCTCTGATGTACTGGTTTTATCGCCCGACAGTGGACTGTTGCTATCCATATGGAAGTCAACTGAAAAAGGAAAAAAATAATGCTAAGGGGAAAATCTGCCTTAACCTTTCTCTAGTACTTCAATGGGACTAAAGCTGAACAGTGTTTGAAGTCTGAAAACATTTAATTGTATTTGTAAGTGCCTTTTCACTGGATTGTAGCAAGGAATGATCAGGTATAGATGTGCTAGAGATAGCACAAAGAAACTCATCTGCTTGTAGTTTCTGAGTGGATGAGAAGCTGGGGACACTGAGTTTCATGAAAAACTGGAAATAGGGACACTGACAAGTCTCCAGACTTACATGTCTGACAGCTTACCTAAATTTAGACATTATGGCTGTTTTCATAACCTGAGAAGTCTTCTGTACAAGTGTAGATTCTTAAAAAGGGCTACCTGGAAAACACTATGATAAATATGTCTAGTTACTCCTAAAGTTGTGAGGAAGTGATTTTTAACATATTTCACAAAAAATTGCTACTTGTTCTCAGTTTTGCAGATGGTTTCCCAGGCTGACTTGTTAGGATGATAAGGAAGGACAAAAGCTCATTTGGCAGAGCAGGAACTCTGTCGTTACTCATGTTGAAAGCATCTGTCTTGCTCATCTACTTCCATGTTGGAGCACTGAATAGTCTGTGGATAGTTTCTTCTGGTTTCAGTTATGGGGGACATTCTTGTGGAATGATGAGGTGTCTACAGCTTGAATTGTCAGTGCTGAATAATACATGCATGCTTGCTGCCTTTGCGATTGCTGCAAGAGAAGCAGAGAAGAAGGATGAAGTGTAAAGTCCTCAGTTAATTTCCAGCCTTGCCAATGTGACCACAAGCACCTTCTTTGAAGAACAAAAAAGCAGAAAGTCTGGCTTTATAGGAAAACCCCAATATTTATTTATTTACAGGGGTATATTGTAACTTGTGTTTTGACTCAAAGTTGTTTGTCACAATTTAATAAATCGGTGTGGAATTCTCAGGAAAGAAAAAAAAAATCTCTCTAATAGAGGCCATACTGTGCTTTTTAAATGGTCTCAACTAGATGAAGGCTGTATGTCTTGCATTTGCTTTCACTCTCAAGCATCTTTGAGAATGCTTTGTGGAAGGAGGGTGTAGATCTTCACCTATCGATATCTCTTTGAAATAGGTATCAAGGATGCTGTAGGTTTTGAGACATCTGCTACTAATTGTCACTTTTGAAAAACAAGGAGAGGGATTTAAAGCAAAAGTACTTGGCACACCTTACCACTTTAGTTCTGCTGAATTGATTAAAAATGCTGTCTTTGATGTAAATCAAATGAAGCAATATTTGCAGTCTGCATAACGTAACTGAAATAGGTCTGCAAAGCTTAGGCACCCTACACGTTTACTCTTCCTCCTGTTCCTAAATTCTCTGTTCTCTTGTTCTAGTGATATTTCAGTATTGCGGGGTTAATGATGTATTTCTGTAGAGCAGACGGAAGCAATACAATGTAGTTTGCAAAAATGTGTGCTGCAAGAAATATGAATACTAAAAAAAAAGTCTAGGCGAAGAGGTACGGTGTTCACGGTTTGGTATTCAAATTCTGCATTTCTGCTCAAACAGATGCATTTCCATTTTCTGGTTTCAAGCACCTACTTGATTTTCTAGATTCAGTATTTGTGCACATTACTGAGGTTCAGGCTTGAAAATTATGACTCCCATTTTTTACGACTCCCATTTTGAGGAAAAGATGGCCTATTGCATTGTGGGAAATCAGAGAGCTCTCTTCAAAGGTATATAAATTAATTCTTTTCATTAAAGGAACAGAGGGAGAAAATGTGAAAATCAAATAAATTCAAATATGTTTTAAAAGACTGATAAAAGGCTAAAGGAATTACATGAAAGAGGCAGGAGAAACTTCTGAAGTACATAAGATACTACTAGCTTTTTACTTTTAGCTTTCAGTCTCTGTATTGATGTTGCAGACTGTGTTGCAGTAGTGTGTTCAATCTACAGGAGCCAAAAGGTCTGAAAGAGTAACAGAAGCAACTAACTGTGCTTACACATACTGCAAGACAAACAGGCAGTTTCATCTTCAGGTCTGGCAACAGGCACAAAGCATTAAATCTGTGTGGTCGTGGTCCGTATTGCCACCAGTGTTAAAGAAAATATCCGTACATCTCAGGTGTGATTAGTAGCATGCGCAGAGGTTGCGTAGTGGCAAATGCTCCCTCGTGATTCCAGCTGGGCTGTCCGCAGAGGAGTAGGAGCTCTTTTCTCTGTGTAGGGAGGCTTTCAGTCTGCTTATAGACATCTGCTTTCACAGCATTGCTGCCTTCTAGACTGCAAGGGGAGTGTGATGGGCTGAAAGATGAGTGGAGTTGGAGATGTGGTTGTGAAGATCTGTCTGTGCCATCTTTTTTCTTGACAAGTTTATGGATCCTAAAAGATGGTGGAAGCTGTACCCATCAAGGAGGGATTTTATTTTCATTCACAGCATGGGCAGAGAAGGGCTATATTTGTAGATTTCCTGTGCAGATGTAAGGAATAAGTCCAGGGTTTGATTTCATCCATATTTAGTTTTAAACCGAGACAAGCTTAAGGTGCAAGATGGCTGAAATTCAGTATACTAAGTGTGTTCAGTGAAAAAATTTCCTTGTAGTCAAATTTATTGCTGAATACCACCTTAAGTAGCTTTGCTCTTTCCTTCCACCCCTTCTTTTCCTATTGAGAATGGAACTAGAGATCAGAAAAAGAGACAAAGGTATTAACAAAAAAAAGACAAGGGAAAGACAAAAAAGAGGTGTTGATTTTAGAAATTTTGATTACTTGATTTTGCTTTAAAAAAATCAGCTTCCTCTTTAAAAGTATCCTTTTGAAAAAAGGATGTTTTTTCTTTCAAAATCTTGAATGGGAGAAAATTCAGGTTTCTGTCAGGCAGAGCTGACGGACATTTTTAGATGCAATTTTAAAGTGCTCTGCTTAAAAACAGACACTTTTTTAATACGAGATTTTGGGGTTTCTTTCTTTGTAACTTGACAAGAGGTTTTGCTCATGTCGATAGTCTTTTGATCACTCAAAAGACATTGGAATAAAAAATATCAGTACTTCCAGTCTTTTGATCCAGCTCCCTTAAGTATTGTTACAACAGGAATATGTGGGATTATTATAACTTTTCAACTTGCCAGTTTTTTGGGTCTAATCCAGAGCGCTTTGGAGACTGGAGCCGCTTTCGGCACGGTGTGGGCAGGACCTGGAGGTGCTCTGAAACACTCCCTCGCTGGGTTGCCCCCAATCTGCAAGTGCCATTAGCTGATCTGCTCTTTCCAACTTAGGGCAAACTCTTTGAATAGGCATTTTCGGGGAGGGAGTCTGTCTTCTTTTGAAGGTTTAACTCAGGAAGCCGCTCCAGAGCAGGCCCAAGGATACTTCTGTGACAGAGGCCCAACCCTTGTGTCAGTGAAGCGTGATGATTTAGCGCTATTAAGTCAAGGCCTGGTGAGATGCATCCATACCACTCCTGCAAATCAAAGATCTTCTCTGCATTTTGTATTTGGGTTCTCAAGGTGCATTGCATCTTTGTAAGGCAAGTTATTGCTGTCAGTTATTGACATTCACATTACTGAAGTGGAGAGGGTTTTATACTAAACCTCCTACTTTCTCATCTTATTGAATTAGTGGGGTTTTTTTGCATGCATATCTGCATGTTAACAGCATAATGTTTTTTCACGGCAGGAGAGTAATTTCCTAATTCATTTGTACTGCTGAACATTCTTCACTCTAGTTATAACGGAAATACAATAGGGTTTAGGTTTTTGTTTTTAAATGCCCTGTAAACCTCGAATTAGAAAAATAAAGCCAGGAATATATAGGGTTATCCTCTCCTGAATGTCTCTGTAAACCCTGATCACAAAAGCTGTAGGGAATATTTTCTGTAGAACTGAAATTTAGCAGAAAAAAGAAAGTACATCATTAAAACAAACCCTGGTATTCGTACAGAGTCTAGTTTTGTATATATGTGTATATATATATAAAAAATAGTGATTCTAAATTATTTAAATGGATGACTTGTTTTACATGAATTATAATCTACAGTTCAGAGCAACCATGTTTTGTATTATTTGCTTTGTGTATAATGTAATGATTACTAGCAACTTAAGCATCCAATCAAGAAGAATCAGGTGTAGGACCTCAAGATGGAAGATTTCTGTAAGGAGTGGCATATCTAGATTTGTGGTTTATCCCATGCATATTTCAGGAGGAAAAGAATGTCTTAAAACTCTAAAAGAAGTAGACCAGGAATAAGAGAGCCTCTG
Source organism: Sagittarius serpentarius (assembly GCA_034782735.1). NCBI lineage: Eukaryota > Metazoa > Chordata > Aves > Accipitriformes > Sagittariidae > Sagittarius > Sagittarius serpentarius. The sequence continues at coordinate 11,607,830 of JAVKLA010000081.1, forward strand.
GAAACAGGTTGAAATCCCCATTGAAGCTGCTGGGAGTTTTGTTACTGACTTCAGTGGATTTAGAATTTCGCTGTAAGGATTTTTAGATGCTTTTTAAAATAAAAAGGTGACCTGTTTAATACTAACCCAAAACATTCACTACATAGCTTCTGTTCTGCTCAAATTCAGATTCACGAGTCTATAAACTGAAAGGAGAACTGTAGGAAAGTAGAACTATGTATTTCAAGTAAGAAAGTAACTTGCGATCTTTACACATCATGCTTTTACTAGTTATTCTCAGTAGCAGCAGTGACTGAGCTGGAGTTATGATCCATAGCACTTTGTAAGGAGGGGGGAAGCACAGAAACTAGTGCACTTAGAAAACGCCTTGGGAAGGTATGTGACACAAATGACTGAAACTCCCCAGATGAATTTGCAACACAGCATACTCATCACTGCTGGTTCTTTTTAAAGAGGAGTTTAAAAAAAAAATTCCAATTGGATGGATTTAAGGCACTAATTCTTGCCAGTGAGAAAGTAAACCCAGGATTTAATCAAATTTCTACCATAGTCGCAGCTGAACAGATGACACTGAATATCTTCTTTTTGTTTGCGCTGTTTATTTCTGGAAAACAAGAAAACATAAAGAAATACATTAAGATCTAGAATTGCAGAACAGGGAAATGAAATCAGTTTGTCACAGATTTTTTTTATTGACATCTTTAGTTTGTTTTGATGTCTGTAATTAAATTGCTAATTATGTGTTTCTGTTGCAGTGGTCATGCTTTTATTACATAATTGCTACAAGTTTTTCTCTCACCACTAACAATATTTGTTTAACCTTAGTGCATGCTAGTTACATACTTCATAATGTAAAAGCTTAGAAACAGAGTTATTGACTGTTACGATTAGCTAAATCAGAGGGGTTCAAAGTTCTTTGCCATAAATTAAATATGTTTTGTGGCAAAGGATCAACGATAATTAAAGGATGAAGCATTTGCAGTCATTAAACAATAAATATTATTTCAACACCGACTGAAGAAAATAACACACAAAAAAAAGCAGGAAAACTGATGGCTTTTTAAAGGAGGAGAAAAAAGTTTAGCCTAGGGTAATAAAATAATTTTGAAAAATAATTTGTACTCTGATCCTTTAAGCTTGCTTCTGTGTTTTCTCAAAAAGCATTTGATTAGGTGAGATGCAATTCAGTCACCTTCTCTTTTATTTTTTTCCCTTCTGAGTTTAGGCATAATTTTTGTCAGTATATTTCAATCTATTCATTAATTTTTCTCATTTGTTTATTTTATGCAAACCATAAGAGACGTTTTTTCCTCAGTGAAGATTGCCTCTTTATTTTATTTTGAAATATTTGTATATTTATTTCATTAAATGAGATAATGCTTTTTCTTATTAACATAATTTCCAGTACATTAAACATATTTCTCCACAGACAGAAGAGAGGAATCAGATTAAATGACAGTTAAATCACTTGCAGCAATTTCAACTGTTAAAAGAAATAAGTGTCTCTGTTTTCTTTGTGATCACGAGATGTGCTGTAAAGGGAAATGAAATACTAAAGAAAGGAGGGAAAACATAAAGAAATAATGACTGACTTATTGCAGTAATACCACTGAGAGAAGAAAAAACTCACTACAAATAAAAGGAAAAATAATATAGTGGTTTTGAAAGTTACCAAAATTCATTTCTTATTGATGAGATCAGTGCAAGCCTAATACTAAGTAAACTGCAGGAGAGAAAAAAAAAAAAGGACACCAAAACCCAAACAATGCCATAAACTACAGATGATGAAAGGAGAAATAAATACTATGCATTTGGAGGGCTATTACTCTAAATGCCTTTAATTTTTAAATAATTTATTTTTTATCACATTTAGGGAAGGGAGGAGAAGCAATTTTCTCTTGGTAAACTAACCATGCACCTCTGCTAATGTATTTGCTAAACTAGTTAAGGTTCTCGCAATGCCCATGTGTCCTTACTGCAGATCTGTCATGTTTTCTTGAGCAGTCATGGGGCTACATGAAGGGGAAGATTATCTTTTTATTAACTCTTATTGTAAGATATTCCAGAATTATTATAATAATAAATGTATTTGTCTTAATTATATTTTTATTGTTATTATTTTAATTTCTAGAGTCTGAACCAGCTGCTTTGAAGAGATCTTTCAAATGAATGACTAGGCTGTGAATTTCTAAGGTAATGTTCACATTATTGTTTTGCCCCCAGTCAAGGTTTCCTCTGTTTGAGCGTTTAGCTGTAAACCAATTATATTTTTCACCAGAGTTTTATGTGCCTGATCTTGTAGTCCTGAGTAAGGACTAGTCCAATATTTGCCTTTGTCCTTGTCTTTCTCACTTTCTTGTCAAGGTACTCTACAACTTGAAGCTCTTTATGCACCCTGTGTCAAACCCTGCGATTTTCAGCTTTAAGATGAAATCAGCAAACGGCTTCTTGGGATGGGGGACCCATTTTCAGCTCCCTGCTCTATCTCATAGTTAACTAAAAATATCCTTTTTAAAGGATTTTAATTGTAGTCTTTTTGCTTTTAAATGCCTAATGAGGAAAAGTGATGTCACTGTGCTACAGCATACCCCCTTGTATGAAATGGTGCAGGAAAAGTGAGGTAGAAAATCGCACCATTGTAAGGCTTTTACAGAATTGTTTTCTGGGGCTGGAGAGCAGACTCTGCCTTCCTGCTTGGTGCACTTGTCTGCTGAAGCTGCGCAGCGTATGCTACAGGGTCGTTACAGAAGGCTTTTGCACACTGGGGTTGGTGTCCCTTGTGTCCTCTTCTGAAGCTGTATTTGTTGTGCCAAGGGGAGCTGTCAGGGAATGGAGGTGGTAATGGAATTTAGCAGTTGAGGAGACTCTAAGAGATTACGGTGCATGTGAAACATAATTAAAGAAATAAAACTAGAAGCATCTGTCATCTCCTCTGTGGATGTCAGCCAAGTGGGGATTGCTCCCACCAAGCAGGATCAGAGCTGTGTTACTATGAAGGTGCACCAGCTGAGCCCTTTCTCACAAATGCTCTGAAGATTCTGGTGGGCATGGGTTGAGGTTCATTCCAAGTTCTGCCGCAAGATCACTGTGTAAGGAAGCTCTGCAAAACAGAGAGAGCTGGTAAGTGAAAATAAATGCATAGAAACGTTTATAATGATGGCGCTTATACTTACAACCTTCATTACCATAATTTCAGAGGGCATAATAATCATTAATGTGTTTATTGTGCCCTTGTGAGTTGGGGCAGTAATGTTATCCTTTTTTTCACACACACGGAACTGAAACATAGGCAGCCCAAGTACTTTACTCCAGTTCATGTGAGAAGGGTGCCAAAGACCTGCTCCTGTTTGCTAGGTTCTCTTGCAGGATCTTGACCTGTCTTCTTGGCTTTAGGTTCTTGTTCAAGACGCCTGAGATTACTTGTGCTGGGCTTCCGCTGCAGTCAGTAAAGAGAGAGAGGATCTCCAGAGGAAAATTCTGATCTCTGGGCATTTTCAGTCTTTCCCAATGGGTTTTGGGAAACCCTCCTCTCAGCAAAGTACCTTAAAGAGAGTTTTTTGTATCTTTCCACTCTGGACCCTCACTAAGGGTGATTCAGTACCACCATGAAACAGAACATTTACATTTTTGCCTCTGATGAAGCAGCCCAGTGCAGCTGTAATTACCTTCTGAAGATACTTCATCATGCTTGCAAAATGACATGTGTGACCATAACTTAGATCAATGGGCACCTGACCATCATAGCAGAAAGAAGCAAATAAAAAAGTCCCTTGATGAGGTGTGAGGTTAAGTGAACAGATGTCCTCCACTGCATTTTGTTGCGATCGAGTCATCCTCTGAATAGCTGTGAAGTTCTTATCACTATGAGCAATCGTCCTTTTTGGTCTCAGAGATGTACTGGCAGGACAACCCAAACCTTATCTGTGTGCTTTTCTCTAGGACTTGTTTAACATGGGCTGTAACCCTGCAAAATAGTTGGACACATGTTTAGTTTTATGCATACTGATTGTCCCTCTGAAATACAAAGAACTAATATATAACATGTACTGACACTAAAAGTGATGGCAAATTTGAGACTTCAGTTTATAAAAATGTGTGTAAAAAGCTTAGTTAACTGTTTTTAAAGAAAGTGTTTTAAAATGAAGTAGGTGATGAGAAAAATCTGTTTCAGAATTTAACAAGTTTATATTTTGCATATTCCATACCAAGGCCATTTTTCTTCTTGCGACATAGCAAGAAACAAAATCAGTCTTTGACCAAGAGGATATGATGCTGAAGGTATTCTCAAAATAACATGATTTAGCTTTTGGAAAATATTAAAGCATGACTACGTTTGACTTTTTATGTTATATAACAGCAGTTTTTCCATTCTGCACTAAATATTATTTTCAGATTTCTCATCTTGCATGATATTGCCTATTTCATGCCTCTGACAAACTGGCTGAAACAAGCTCTTTTCCCCAAACTTGAGATATTTGTGGATAAAGGATTATTACCTGCGATATATTGTAAAGGATGAATAAATTACAGCATTGTTTAGGCAGGCTTGCAGATGCAGACAAGGTGTTTGGTTTCTTGTCCAATGCCACAGCAAAGGTCTGTGTCAGAGTTCAGAAGGGGATTCAAGAGCATTGGGTTCCCCCTTTTTGTGCTCGGCTCACTACGTTTAAGATTTAGAGTGGCCTGGAATATATAGTGGAATATTTTCTTGTTCCATTTTTCAGTTAGTATTTTGGCTGTGTGACCTATTCTGTCTGTCATATGGCAATATTTTAAAATTAGTGAGCAAATTTGCTTATTGATAGCGGTACTAAAATTTGCATATATCTTGCTGATGTTACTAATCTCTGATGTGGGGAAGCATGTGATGGCAGAGTGTCATTCTCCACTCAGATTTTGGCTATAACATACATCCCTTTTCTGGAGAAAAGAGCGTACACTGAGTTCATGGGAACGCTTGAGTGCAGAAGGGTGGCTTGGGAATTGGTGCTTCTCTTGGCAGTATTGAGGAAACCGAATGAGACTTCAGTCTTGGGTTTGGTGGTTGTTTTTTTTGTTTTTGTTTGACACAATAAGAATGGCAAAATGAGAGAGAAAAAAAATAAGCTTGATCCTCTGCTCTTCAGAGAAGATCTTAAACAACAAACTCTCTACTCCACTTGCTCTGGTATATGTCTGACTTGATATTGCTCTACTGTTGAAATATCATGCAGCTGGACAATATCTTCACTGAAATACACTGGAGAAGTATGGAAATGCAAGCTAGTGTTTGTGAAAGTCAGAATCTATATTCACTTTATCTACATTTGTTGATTCCTGTAACTATGATGCAATTGCTTATCTCTAAAAATGATTGTACGTGCTATGCATTCGTGGTACGGGGTTGGTACTGTACCTTTCCCTAACTGATGAGCAGAGCTGTTGATTCATCTTAGACTTGAGTCATATCAAGGGTAGGATTTTTAACTATTTCTTTTGTTTTGTTTGGTGTTTTTTTTCCCCGTGACTGTCAGTTCGCTGTAATTTTTCCCTCATTTCTGAAATAAAATTCAGAGGGAATGTTCTGGCCTCCTCTGAAGGCATTCCTGAAGTTTACTTCTTTCCTGATTGTGCTTCCCACCTAGTCTAGTTTTCGAAGGATGTGAGGTTCACCCCGTTGGTCTTTACATCTTCTCCCTGCAGTGACTTTAGCATTTGTAAACCTGTTTGCAAAGGAGATCGAAGTTTCAAAGTAATTATGTTTTATGAGTTGTGTAATTACTGGTGTCTGGATACAGGACAGTTATCTCATAAGTACCTCACTGAGGAAAAGATTGACAGGACTCATTTGCTACCTTTTCTCTCCATTGGCAGCAGCCTGCTGCCCAGTTGGGACAAACCACAGTGTTCCTTGCTGTCCTTTACATGATAAAGGTAATGAGGTGGCACGGGAGGACAAAAAGTGATCATAGAAAACCAAGCTTCAATAGTTCTGTTGCTTTGTGGAACAAATTATTGTTTCTTTATATGGAAAATCAAGTGGAAAAACTGGCTTAGATGGAAAAAAAATCTACTTGATGTTTCTCTTGATATTTCCAGCAAGTAAATGTGAACATAATAAAATGGTTGTGTTTCTTGAAAACTATTTGGTTAAATTTAGCTATGTTTTCTGCTTAAAAAGGGGGGAGAATGATAATAAATGTCATTTGAAAATGGAAGTGTCCTTGGTTTCCTGTTTTCAGAGAGCTTAAGATAATTCATTTGTTCTACTTGTCGTTTGTCTATTGATGCATCATGCCTTCCAAAACTGTCTGTGGGCCATCTTAGCCAGAGTTTCCTACAGTTATTTTTGCACTATTGTTAAACAGTACCATACAGCATGTTGCTTTTTCAATTTATTGTGTGGGATCAGCACATAGTTTTCCATTGTGGCATATTTGTGTGTTTGTCACTTTTATGGTTTATATGCTAGCACATGGGCAGTAAGGCAAACCTTTTTCCTCAATTTTCTTCTTTTGTATTGTTTAGTCCACAGTGCCTTTACATCAACAATTTGTAGAAATCAAATTCCTGGAATATAATCAGTTAGCTTAAAAAAAAGAAGAAAAGTTTGGAGGATACAGTTCATGTGGATTAGTGAGAGTTCTGTGAATGGCTTTATTTTATTACCCAGGGCTGTACAGAGGGGAAAAATCAAATGCCTGTTTTTCTTTAAACTTCTCAGTTTAGTCATTTAGTCTCAGCTACCTCAGCATGCCACTTTCACAGAGACTAGTGCCTGCATCAAGAGATTTTCTGAAGCAAGCACAGCTCTTCACATAGGCAATAATATGCCTGCATAGATATCCTTGCATGACAAGGACCATATGTTTGCATTTGTTGTATATGTAAGCCCAAACCAGGCAGTACCAGGACCACATGTTGTCCAGCTACTACTTTATTGCAGTTGATCTAAAATGGCAAGAGATTTTTTTTTTTTTTCGGTGCTGACAGTGTAGTTATTGTTTTGTTTAATTTTGAGCTTGTGGAAAAGACCATTTTTTCTTAATTTAATTTCTGTATGGTATCAATTCTTACATGACACTCAGATAAAGAAATTCTTTGTTTTATCTGTTAAAATAATACAAACTAGGCCACAACCGTGAAAAATTTATCAGCTCCGTCATTCAGTAGTTAGATTATTGCCACACATTGGCGGATGATTTGGCTGTAATTTGAGGAAAGAATGTTGTTGTTAGCATGGCTTCTGTAAAACAAGGAGTTAGTTTTAAGCAAAACAATAACTTACTTGCATAACTCTGCTTTCTTATCTGTGTAGTTCCAATGTACCGCATATTTTTAGCTCACCCAGCATGCAGTAACCAAAGACCAGTAACCAGTTTGAAATTCTGTACAATAGATGTATTACGATAAATCCACTGTGTTGGCGGCTTCTGGATTTTCCATTTGTTAAAAGTTGTTGCACACTGTGTGACCCACGATGTAAAGCCTGCTGGAAACAAAATACTAATTTTCTTCAGTTTCTTTGGTTAGTTAAGTACTTTCAAGAATACCAACTGTGATTTGAGGTAAAGAATCCCTGCAGCAATTAGGATTCATTTACTACTGGAGCATTTTATTAATTACACATTTGTAACCACATGGATAGTCACAAAACCAATCGCACATGTCTGTATTTAGAAATTTGTAGACAGAAGATTTAACGTAAACATAGAAATGTTAAACTACTCATCTGTAGCCTGCAAAGAAGATAACAAGAAGGATTCTGTTCTCTGTATGATTTGTGAACAATGCTAAGTAAATATTCATCATTAATATATAATAACTGTTGCTTTTGGCAGTTCACTTTTCATTTAATTTGATAATGTGTCCAGTAAATGAAGTGATACAGGCTGCAGTGTTTTACCATCACAATTGCATATTTTCAATCATTGTTAAATGAAGGCAGCTCAAGGCAAAGCTTTAACCCCCACTAGTTTTGTATGTGATAAAAAGAGAAGGCGCTATCAATCTTTATTGTCTGTCTCGCTTACTGTAATTGCATTCAATAGTCCACTGATTCTGTTGTCTGTGCTAATGTCAGGAACAGTGAAGAGCCAGATGCTCAGACTAGATCATATGCATCCAGTGGCCACTTTGATAAGTTGGCAGCAAGTCTCTGGGTTCGATGATAAATTGTTAATGCTATAGATTATGAGCAGCTGAAGACTGGGAGTGTATACGGAGAAACTTCTTACCTTGTTTTAAGTCTGGCATTATGATGCTAGCTAAAGGGCATGCCATGTATTATTCAAATGCATCTTGCGCTGGAAATGTGCCAATGAGTCATTGTATCCCCATGAACAGTAAGAAAACAACAACAACAAAAAACCAGAACAGCCTTAGAGTGATCTGAACATGACATTAATAGTCCTAAGACTGTAAAAAGTATTTCAAAATAGTCTCTAATAGTTATGATTATCTGATTCAACAAGAGAGCTTTTGAATTACGGTATTCTATCCTTGAATCCATCTTCACCTAGTTCATATTTTTTGGTCAGAAAATGATTCTGTTTTTCTCTCGGGATAGATTTAAATGGTATAATCCCAATTTTGGATGGCAGTTTTATCAGGACAAGTATGCCTTGCACTGTATCACTTGGGGCTTACAGCTACAGTACTTCTGACAGTATGGACACGAGGTCTAGTTTTTGTGTTGTACAGCGTATGAACTCTATTGTGGTAGTTGACTGTCTGTATTTTGGTAGATTGTTAGCTCTATGCTAATAGCCACCTTGAATGTAGAAATCTCAGTGGATAAAATTCTGATCAGTTAGGCCTTTTTTCACGTGGTGATGGTTCAGAGAGCAGCAGTTACTAGCTCTACAAATAAGAGAGGTGGGGACTTCCAAAGCCATGACTCAGAGCTGCTCTTAGAAACTACATCTTGAACAAAGGCTGTCATCAAGTGTTGAGCACAGACAGTTATGTCTGAAAGACATCTGCAATATATACCTGCCTGCTTGGTATTCCGTGCTCGGAGTCCTCTTCTAGTATAGGGCATCTACGTCAGCAGAGCTCAGTCTTCTTAGAAGTATCTATGGGGGGCCTGTGTTGTGCACTTTCTGTGTACTGGCCCCATGCTCAAAGCATTCCTCCAGGCAGGTTGTGCAGGGTGTTTCTCATCCCTGCTGTAAAAGCTGGCTCAAGGCTGCTCAAGGTGAGAGTGAATTCCTTCCCACTGAGGAGAACGTCTTTGTGCAGAGTTCTTGGCACTTGAGCTTTTGGGAAAAAGAAACATCACTGTCTTCTCTTAAACTTTGAATGAGTAATTGATGTTCAGCTTTCAAGAGGTTGAGATACTGTGGCTAGGAATTGGGTTCTGAACAGCTTCTGGCCCAGGCTGGAGGCCTTCCTGCAGCCTTGAACTGGGTGCCTCATCTCCAGATGGGCACAGAAGTAAAGGCAGTCCTTGGATACTTTAGGCAGCTTACCTGACTGCTGCAAGTGTTATCTAGGTACATCAGCCTTCCCCTGTGCAGTGTAGCCATATGAGAGATAACCTCTGGTAAAGCTGGCCTTGACTGAGGAGAGGAACAGAACACTGTAGAATGTATGGCAAATACTGGTTTTCATACATCGTTTCTATCTTATGAAATCAAATTGCATTGTATTTGGAAATGTATAATGAACTTTGTGCTACTTAATGCTGGTGTTTGCAATCTGATGTGTATGTAGAAGAGTCATTATTTGAGGGAATTTGGAAAACTAAAATTAGTTTGTGTTAAATTAGCACGGCAAGCTCTAGGCAATCCAGGAGACTCCTGGAGTGCACGGATGATAACTTCCTCAGCCAGGTGATAGACACCCCCACCAGAGGGGAGGC
>JAVKLA010000081.1:11617773-11629084 GCA_034782735.1 Sagittarius serpentarius
CTCACCGCAGGGGGGTTGGACTAGATGGCCTTTGGTGGTCCCTTCCAGCCCAAGCCCTTCTATGATTCTGTGATTCTAAATTCATGGTACCTACTGTTGCTTTTTTTTTCCTTTGCATTTTGTGCAAATTAATTAAAGTGCACAGATGTTCAAGTAAAGCTTAAAAAATCCATGGTTACAGCTGTTTTGAGGCAACATTGTTGAGATTTAACATATCTAATAATGCTTCTCTCTCGGAAGAAATTCGATTAATGAGTCTCTGCTAAATAATTTTGCATTGATAAATTAAAGGAAATGTGGAGTAAACTATAAGGAGATGTAGGCTGTCTCCTCCTTTTATTAATTAGAATAATGAGCTAGCCCATAAGATAGCAAAATAGAAGATCTGTTTTTCATTTTCTTGTAGTAACATGTGGAAGATCTCTGGCTCATAGGCAAAACATATTGATTTAGCTGGAAATTATTGATACCTCTCTTGCAGTTCATGGAGATGTAACTTGAAATAGCTGCCATGGAAAAGTCATCTACTGACACTAACCATACTGGGATTTTGAATTCCTTCAGTACTGCTTTGTAATGTGGAATAATAGCAGTATCTTGCATATGAGCCACAATAACTGTTAATAGCATTGGGGCTTTTAATATACGTTATTATATTTTTTAATATACGTTGTTATATTCTAATATAAAGAACGAGAGCTTAAGATAATGTGGAAGAGATGTGATTTTAACAGCTACAGCAGAGATGCTGCTGGACCAGGTGTCATTTGAGTGGTGGTTGTGCTGCTTAGGGAGGAACCTCAGATGCAGAACAGCGAAGGTAAGTTATATATGTGAGGACCAAAAAATGTTTTCTGTTGTGTTTACAGTATATGTGTGTTCCATGGGGAGTTCACCAGTTTCTAAGCGGAATTTATTGAACCACATTAGTTAATCTAGTGTGAGGAGTAAAATATAGAAGAGGAGCCTAATATTTGTTTCAATTATCACATTGTTTCTCTGGTCGTCCAGCTGGTACAATCCTGTGGACTGAGGCCAAGATTTCATCCCCTCAGTAAAGTCAGCAGTAATCCTCCTTTTCACTTCAGCACAGAGGATTTTGCCCTTAAGTTATTTTGTTGTTAGTATTGTTATTACTAAGCATTAGTTAATGGCACAGAAGCAACTGAAGTGTACCATGACCTAGGTACTGTCCTCAAGGATGTTGCATCCCATGCTTCAAATACCTTGGCAGTGTGTTTAGTTTATATATGCTACACACAAATCAAGACATTTTAGGATGAAGAAAGTTACTAGTAAAATCATGTTCACTAAAGTGAAAATGGACTTCATGCCAGTGTTTCCTGTGTTAGGCCAGAACTTCAGCTGCTAAATTAAAGCATCTCCACTGGAACAAGCAAAGGTGGGCTCCTTCACACCTTTTTCTGTACAAGTTAAACAACTCCTGTCTCCTTGATTTTTTTGGCTCTAAACATCTAGACAATTGCTTAGTGAAATTGCGTAGAATTTGAGTCTTCATTTATCAATTTACTTGAAGATTAAATATTCTATTTAGTACATGTAGGTATGAATATGCACCTAGATACACTAAGGACATGGTAGTTCATGTTTATATTTTATTGGAGCTGTTGCGTATTTGGACTTGATGCTTTGAACACTGATCGCATTTGCCTTTGTTTGAGGCAAATGTAGGGGACTTACAAGATCTGAAAGTGTTCAGAGGTTTTAGTGCAATCTCAGTGATCACTACCCCGTGCCTACCTGTATTTTTCTACTTTTAGACTAAGGCAAGGGGCACCTTTGCTGAGGGCAGCAGCAGTGTGACCTCTGGCCCTGTACCCCTGGCTCTCTAATACCAACAGGAGGCCCAAGGAGAGGTTGAGAGCCCCATCCTGGAAGGATTAGGGGTAGCAGAAGGGATTTTACAGCTCTCACCCGACCTTACAAAATGCTGCACTGGGCCCTAAGGGAATGCCTTACTGCTTAAAAACAGGTCTTCCTGTAGAAAGAGAGTAACACTTTGGTGTGGATACTGGACAACTAAAACCAAACAGCACACAAAAGAGGAACTACAGAGGAAGATTATTTTGGGGCCATTCTTAACCACTTGCCATTAAATCAAAACTAAGTAATTTTTACAGGATAGTTCTTTGAAGGAATACCCTTAAAATTCACCCTAAAGTTTTCTACCAGTTTGACATACTGTTTTGTACTTGTGGTAGAGCTGGGTCGTTCATAGTGTGTTAGTATAAGCATCCTGTTACTTGTGCACTCAAGAGTGTTTTTTAAATTTATTTTCAGTTCTCAGGTAACATTAGAAGTGGTAATCATACCTGTCCTTTTAAAGTGATGTGGCTTCAGTGAATAATTTTTGAAAGTATTATTTGCGGATGGTCTGCTAGACATTAGTTCAGTTACAAGATCTCTGCTCTAATTCATGGTTTCTGAAAGCTCTAACAGAACAGTAGATAAGAGATAGGAACTGATTTTTGTCTGGGGCCAAAAATGGAATTTTGTATGTGAAAAATATTGTCTGTATGTTTTTGCAGCTGCAAATAATTGGGAGTAAACATAATGGCTAGACCTATTGCTTCATTTGTATTTGCAGATGATTACATTCTCGTCTCACTGTTTCTAAACTGATATGTAGTTCAGCCCTCAAGTGAATGTACTCATTTATAGCTGAGCAGATCAGGATCTATACGTCCACCTCCCTGTATTGGTCTCTCAGTTGGGACACAGAGGAGCCTGAGAGCACAAACTGTTTTAACAAAACTGCAGCCATGTTTTTAGATTATGTATGATAAACAATATGACATTTCGCTTCTTGTTGAGAAGAAATTAAGTAGAAATAAAAAATATGTATCCAATAGATTGTTTAGAGGGTGTGGAAGAATCAGGTTTAGAAATATTCTGTTACTCTTCTACAATGGCACAATATTCAGAATTACGGCACCTAGATCTGGAACCATTAACTGTAAAGGAGAAAATTCTTCCGTTTGACTCCAAAACCTTAATTTCAGAATCAAGCATTTAAAATCAAAATGTCTTTGATGTAAAATCTGAAGTAAATTGTTTCAAATTAAGAAACCAAACCAATTTTCTTTGAAAAGTTAAAGAAAAGCCCTTGACTTAGAAATAGGTTAGTATGTGAGAGAAAATTTCATAGTTAGGACCAGTTTGAGGAAGCCGAGAAGAATTTCTGAAACATTTCAGAAGTGTTATATTTTAATTTCTTCCTGAAAAAGTTTTGGCATAAAGTTTCCCTCAGTTTGTGCTGTACCATGCTAGTTAAACTTCTCCTAATTATGGGGCAGAAGCCTGAGTCCATAGCCTTTTGAAGCCAACAGCAGCTTTGCAGTTGAATCGGTAGACCTAGGATCATATCTAAGGATGTTGTAGTATTTAAAAAAAAAAATAAAATCTTCTTTTTCTTTTTTGTTTTTAAAGCAGTGTAATAGCAGGGGGGATCAAGTTCTGTCATGGGAACTCAGTCCTCTGATTTGTCGCTTATGTAGTAATTTCCACTTGTTTTAAGTTGAACATAGTTGGGAGACATTACGCTCTTCTGATTAGATGAAAATCTTCACCTTTGGAAGAAGACTAATAGCTGTGCAAAATGAAAGTTATTAGAGAGAGACTTTAAACTTTTCCCTTTTTACTTCTCATATAGATTATATTAGTAGTCATCTGGGCAGATTTAAAAAAAACACCTGCTGATGCTTTTTATGCATTTTTCTGTGTTTCTAGAATTGGTTTGAGTTACATGTATAGACCATGGAGTGTAAAGTTCCTTGGCTTTAGTGGATTTCTGTGTTATATTTTAAAATATCTGCATGCTGAGAAACTGGTCAGGTTACTCTGGTAAAGTACTCTTTCAATAGGAGTTTTGGGAGAAAGCTCGGGATTTTTAACATGTGTTGTAAATTTTCAATTTGGGTTGCCCCAGAATTTGAAAGCAGTATTTGTGTGTTCCTATAAGTCTTGTCAGCACGTTGTTTAGTGAAGGGATTTGGTATGTATGTAACGTCTGTAAAAAGGTATATGAAAAGCAGCAGCAGATACTTCCATGAGCATTTGTGAGGTGAAGTCTAACATCATTGCTAGGTATCTGCACAGATGTTAAATGGCTGTCATAAAAAAAATTAGAAACGTTCAGGTGTAGAAAATTATTCAAATTATGTAAATATTCAGATGTTTTATATAAAAATAAGAAGATGCCACCTTGTGGTAAGAAAGATATTTTAGTGTATCCAGAAAACCTCTGGGTGAATAGGGTACACATCTGAAAGCTGGCAATGATTTTTTAAATTTTTTTTTAAGCAAGAAGTGCTTATAGTTAAACACTTAAGCTTAAGTTTAATGAGTAAAATTCAATTTTATTTAGAGAATTACATGACCAAACTTCCTCTTTCCCATGTATTTTCCTGCTCCTTATGAATGTACTGTTGTACTCAGGCTATTTGTTGAAGAAAAGCTGAATATTTTCAAAGTTCTTATTCCTGTGTATTTTCAAAGCTACTTGCTGTTATCCCAGAAAAATGGGGCTGGGAGGAGGGACACATTTTTAGCCTGGGTAGTGGTCTTACAGCCGAGACTTCTTTCTGTAGTTACCGCTTTGCGGTTAATACTGCACATATAGACTGTGATAGAGTAAAATATTGTCTCTGTTTTATACTCAGCACTTAGACTGACTATTATTTGATTTGTAGCCAAAACTTATTTATGGAAAAATAAAGGTTTTAAAAGATTGATAACATCTGTAAATTTATCTAACAGACAGGCATGTCTACTATCTGTTATATTATGCCATTCTTTGTAATGGATTATAAGAAGTTTGTGTTTGCCTTTGCACCTGTTCAAACTTAATCTGCAATTATAAGGTGAATTGTGTATCCTAACAACATCCTCTTCCTCACCAGGATGCTGTTCTTTAAATGTTTGTTTAGATTAAAAAAGAAAAACCAAAAAAACCCCAAACCTTATGCTTTCTCTTTTTATTTTGTAACCTATTTTCTGTGATTTAAATAATCTACTGTATCTGCAACGCACTTGGTGAGACTACAGTATAACTGCTGTCATGTACATGACAACAAACTACTGTTGTCTTACTGTTTAGGTCTCTTTATTTTACACATTTATGGTCAGGAAAAAACTGCAGAAAAAATAATAACTGGAAAATCTTACAGTCCTAAATTTTGCGCGTGCACACGCACACACACAGTCTCCGTAACAGCAGGGGATGTCTACTCTGTGCAGGCACTTCTGTGCATATTGATGCTAAATTTATACAATAATAAAAAAAAAGGGGTTAGCAATTTTTCCCCAATTTGAAGAAGTATTATGCTTGTAATTAAAACATACTTTCTCTTAACATAATTTATTTCCTTGCATAATGTAATTTGACAGAGTATTATAAATGTATATCTCTGTGCTTCATGACCCCATTATGAGGACAATTTTTCCATAGTAATTCATTTGTGTTCTGTTTCTTCTTGCTTTCTGATTACACAATCAGTATTGAATTGTGCAACCAACATCCTGATTAAAACGAGACAAAAACCTATACAGCTTAGCTCACTGAAAATCTCTTCTTGTTCCCCTAAAGACAATGGCAAAATTCTTATTTGTTGGAGACGATGAAGTTATTAAAATGGATTGCAAATGGAAGAGTAGAAGGTGGAGCTCCAGCTCCCCATGGGAGGAAGGCAGGGTAGGAAGTATCAGCCACAGACACAATTTGGAGAAGTATTGCAGGAAAAAAGGAGAACCATTAGAATGTTGGGATTGACAAGAGGGATTTGGGAGAATGTTTTTCATTTTTCTCCAGATTTAGGAATATGGTAAGGTACACTGTTTTTCACAACAACAATTAATTTCTTCAGTTACCAGAAAATAACTTAGGGGAAAAAAAAAAAAAGGTGATGCAGGAATCATAACGCTACGAAATGCAAAATAATTCTATTTTTAATTTTATCTCACCACCAGGCCTAAGAATCTGAACGGCCCCAATGGTAGGTGGCTGCTGTGGACTTTGCCTACCCAAAACAGTTTACAGCTGCTGTATCTGTAGAATAACCTGAAATGTGCTTGACAAATAATACAGGGAAACCTATTTAGTCACTTGAAAAGGGTTACTATATCATTAGTGTGGAATAATTTTTGTGGTTAGAATTAAACACACATTCTGGTAAATGGTCGGATTAAATAGTCTAAATTGTATGTAATTTTTTTTGTGTTTCAATTTCCTTGGTTTATTTTGTTCTTTTTTTTTTAAACTTTTTGTGAATTATGTAGTATTTGATTATTGATTGGCTGCTAGTTAAAAAAGCAAAATTTTGATTCATTTCTTCAGAATATTAACAAAATGAATGCTGAATGTATAAGCATGTGTATGTGCAATTCTGAGTTGATCTTGGGAATAATCAGCTAAAGAACTGGATCTTAATGCTTGAGACTTGAACATATCCAGAAAAACTGAGAAACTGAGTTGCAGCTTTGCCTGTTGCACTCTGGCACCCTTACTTTATTGATTAATTTTTTCATTTGAGAATATGTTTACATGGATCATGGGCTGCTCACAAGCAACAACAGTAAATTAATCAAACATACTAGAAAATGGTGTACCACAAATATTAGCAGTGGGCCATGTTCAGTAAAATGCTGATTAATATAAATGATTAATTTTTAAAAAAATTCATTAGAGCAGAAGTTTGGCCTCATGGTTCATACTTAGGTTTGGGTGCTGTGAGCTCCTAATTTTAATGCCCTGGATTTTTTACTAACTTTTTCTCATAGCACATATAGTTTATATTATCCCCTCTTACTTCCTATAGAAATAACCCTACTTACTACAGTGGTACTACTCAAGATGTTAAAACTGCAAGTAGTTACAGCTAGAACTGGTTGGAAAATAGGAAACGTCTTATAGAACATTTCTGACCAATTCTAATTATTGTCATCAATGTATCGTTGAAAAATTTTAAACAGAATTTCTTTGGAAGGTATGACCTGCTCTTTCAAAGTGGGGAAAATACTTATTTTTAATCACCTTCATCTCAAGAGCTGTAATTGAGGTTATGAAGTTATAGTGGATTAACAGGTTAGTGATTTTTTTTCAATATGGGGAAAAAAATTCAGTGAGTTTCTTATAAAAACTTTACTAAGTACTCAACCTTTGAACACAAATGCAAAATCAAATGTTTTAAGTTAGGGCCATAATCTTCACATTAGAAATTAATCATGAGATGTTTTAGTGATAAAATCTCTCTCATTTTAAAATGTAATTTATTAACCAGTACAATATCTATTTCAGGGCATTATTCAAACTCCAATAAAGATTTTCATAATATTATAATAATGTGCCAATATTAAGCCTTGTGTGAAAGGAAAGCACGCTTTTCTGTTGGCTCGCAGTCTCCCTTTTTTTGTCCCCTCTGGGATGCAAAACCAGAAAACCCAGGGACGTGACCTCATATTTGCTGGCGTAACAGAGAATTTGCAACTGATCTTGAAGTAGACAGGGTTGTTGGTGGGGCAGCGAAACTCCAGTCCCTTGTAGCTGGGTATTTGTCAGCCACAGCCACTTCTGCCTGTGCCGTGGGTGTGCAAGAGGTGGGACGCTGATGGCTGAGTAGTCATTCCCCAAAAACTTCTGTGCTCTCCCGTGGATGCAACATAGGTCTGTGCTTCATGTTAGGGACCTGCATGGGTAGGAAAGGGTCTAAGGAAGGCTTCAAGGTAAAGTGCATCCCATCTCTTGCACCTCCATCTTATTCCTGCCTCTCATCCTTCCTGTCCAGCTTTGCACTACTGTTGTCTCTCACTCACACATACAGCTGTGGAAAAGAATATACGTAGCATGTTTGATGAAAATGGACTGAAACAGATGGAAGACTTGGGATCATACTGTGTTTTTCTGTGCTTGATAAAGAATAGTCAGTAAAATGCTAGCAAAGTATTAGTTCTGGGGAAAAGAAAAAAAAAACACTTGCAATTCCCCTTGCATTTACATTGTTTTCTTTACGTTGTAAGAATAATTTAATATGACTCTAACATGTTGATTCTGGGAAGCCTCATAGAAAGGCAAGAAGTACATGACAGCACTGGAACTGTGCTATTTTGCCTGTGCTGTAATTATTTTCATTTATGAAATTTGGAATTCCAAATTCTGTTTTAAATATTGAATATTTCTGGTGAAATGACAGCTTGTGCTAGCTTTAGGATATGCCTGCTTGGTAATTATTCATGAGACGAACAGCTGAAAACAAACTAGTTATACACCTTGGCAAGTCACTGTGATTTTAATTCTGTGAAATTTCCCTATGGCCATGTGACTTTATTCTAAAGTACTCTAACAGTGCAGATGTCCAGAATGCTGTAGCTGTTACAAATGTTATTCCTGTATTCAAAGTTTTGAATCATCAGTGCTTCAGGAAAAGGGGAAAAAAAAAAAAGAAAAGAAAAAAGAGAAGAGGAAAAAAGACTGATGATACAGTGTGTGTTTTGAGTGTTTGTCACATACTTCATTATGTGCAGCTATCATACATTCCTGGAACACAGATATATCATGAGTAATATATCTCTATGCATGTTGAGGGCATATAATGGAATTTACAATGTCTGGAAGAATGCATCACTGAAATGCACTAAGTATTTGAAAATATCTTGTTTAAGCTATGGTACAATAGGCAGCATCAGCACTGACATTTTTGGAAGTTTGAAAGTAAGATAATTTCTATGTAACACTGGATGAAGAATTGAAATGCTTTGGATTTAGCTAAAAATAAAACATTTCTCTACTTTCGCCTTTTCTTTTTCTTCTCCATATGGCTCCTGAAACATTCCTTCATTTAAATAGGTTTTAGAGCTCTTTCCTTATAGTTCCTAAAGCATTCATTGCTATTGAGAAAAAAAAACATTTTAGCGTGTGCTATTTTTGTTATTCTAATTAGAAAAAAACAGCTGGTCCTGCGCAGCTCTGACTGTAGTCTTTTTGAACACATTGTTCAGGTTTTTCTTCTCTTTTTCTGTCAAGCTACAGGCTACCACCTCTTCTCATCCCACACGAGCCAGCCCCCAAAACACCTGCATGTGCAGCCTTAAGTGTCACATCTGCCAGGGAACAGAATGAAAATACTTTATTGGTCACAGGACACACACATCAAATTATTTGCATTAGGAATATATGTATTCACAAGTAACTGGAAGTGACACTGGGTTAATGGCCAGTAGCTTCGTTTGCCATTCAGAGGTATTTTTTAGTGTCTTTAGCATGCATTCTTTCTCATACATATAAACCAACTTAACTGCTTTCATTTAAAAAAAAAAAAAGATAATCAGCCTTCACTTAGGATTTTGATATCTGTAAACGTGTGTGCCTACAAATAATCATTGAAGCTGATCAAAGTCACACTCTCTGTTGCTATGGTAATGAATCCCCATTTTGTTTACGGATGGGTATGCGCCACATGACAAGAAATGATGTCAGGTGGAAAGCTGAGATAAATTAAATTTGTGGTATGAAGTTATTAACATATGTTTTGTGTGAGTGTGTGCATGTGTATTAACTAAGAAAGGGAAGATCGAGAAAATTCTGTTCTTTTAAAATGACATGGTAACACAGTGCTTACAACATAAATCACAGCGCAGTTTATTCCAGTTAGATGAAAGAGACATAGAGCGGTTGGGGCAATGACGTTTCTGTGCAACATCCAGATCAGTGGAGCTGTTCTTTAATAGTCCTACTCGTTATTTAATTTCCTTGTCCATCATTTCCTCCTGTTTGCAATTCCATTTGTTGATTGGTTTGCTTTCACAATTGTCCCTAACTTTACATATGTGTGTTTTGTCTGAATGGAAAGTCAGAATTTGTGCAGCTTAAAGTAAAAAAACTCATTACATTTATTTATAAATAATTACACAAATATTATTATTTTGGAAAACAGAAGAATTCATACAATAAATATTAATTGCTTTTCAAAAGAAACGCTATAATACACTGATAATTTTGAAACACACTTTCAAGTCCTAAAAGCATGCAATTAAGATGAAAACCTGTGTATCTGTCAATTAGAGTTCACTTCTGTTTGTGCAGTATTTCCCCTAATGCCAGCATTCTCTGCTCGTTGTTGCAGGAGACTGTCCTTTACGGGACAGAATCAAATGCAGGTAGATGTTGAGGAAAATCAAAAGCCTGTAGTCAAAGTAATCATTAAAGGAAATTTGTTTCTATACAAATTTGGGATATGACAGCCTTCTCTTTTTAAGTTTTATATGTATGTGTATGCATGTACATATGTTTTTGGAGAAAGTGACTGAATGCATTTTCCTAAAAGAGAATGTACTAGCTGTTTCACAAAGCATGGATGAGAATCTGTTTTTATCAACAGTAATTTTCCCTTCTTGGTCATGTGTTTACATAAAAAGGATAACAGAAATGCCTCTAGCCAGCTGAGATTTCAATTTCGCTGACTTTCAGCTCCACTTCTCCTTATAGCACCTGTCAGGGTACCTGAATAAAATCCCACTAAGTCAGTGGAGAAACTCAACAAGTTCAGCAAGTTTGGGATTATAGGATCGTGACCATATAACAAAAACCAGAAACCAGAAACTGAAATGATTCCTGAGGTTACGGGGGACTTCATACCAAATTAAATAACATGCATCTGATACATTTTCCTGAGGAACAGATTTCATTAATCCTTTTTTAGAAGGTGTAGAAGGCATTGGTGAAGAGAGGCAACAGAAATGAGCATTTGTAGAAACTCTTGTATCATAATAACATTGGAGGGGCAGGGCTGTTAGATGCAGCAGAGATGAGGAACTACTGACAAACTTAGCCAATGCTTCGGTGTTCAAGCAGACTGAAATAATGCCTATTTTTTTCTTTTACAAAGTTTGGCTTGTGGAACATATTCCTACATAAAATATTAGACTAGAAACATATTAGAAACACAAAATATTACACTAGAAACAGAGACTGCAGCAGTTCTATTGCTCCAACTATAGCTGTGAAAATAATAATGCACTGAAGACGTGTTGATATTTTCGTACAATTATATGTTATTATTTAATACAGAATCAACACTGAATTTGTTATTTTGAAGGCCACAGACCATTTTTCTGTTTCTTTAGAAATATAATAATCTCTCTAATTCACGTGCCATGTGGTGGTGTACCACCTAGCAATAGGTGCGTAATTGAGGGCAGAATTTGACCCTTTGATTCTGTAAATCACATATGATCATTACAGAAGAGCTCAGATCTTTAGACGTTGTATGATTGCCAGCTCACCAGCCACCCTTCCTTT
>JAVKLA010000081.1:11629184-11674205 GCA_034782735.1 Sagittarius serpentarius
CTTCCTTTGTCACATTATTTTTTTAGAGTCTGACACTCTAATGAAAGCAATACAAAAGGCTGCCAGAGCCCAGCTCAGAATGCCCAATTTGCTTTGACTGCCATTTTAGAGAGCAAAAGTGTGTTCCATTATTTGTATTGATATTAGGATGAACTTAGAATGGCAGATGTTCTGGACAGGGGGTACACCTTTAGCTTTCTTTAAAGGGTTGTGCATATTTGTGCACATTTGTGGTATCACATAAATAATAATTCAATAGGAGGAAAATTAATACATTGCTGAAGGTGGAGTAATAGACTTCTGTTGGCTCTGTGGAGCACTAGGATTTAAGCATTAGTCAATTTTCAGCCCATACACCTAAGCGATAAGATTTCAGAAGATTTTGTGTATGTCTTTGTGTATAAAAGCTGAGCAAACCCCATTTTCTTTGGCCCAGCCTTCTAGAATAATCCACAGTACATCCAGTTGTACTCATTACCTGATGTCTGCAGCAAGGAGAGAAAGTGTGCTTTTTGGCACACAGTTTTGAAAATCTTGAATCTCTTTTCCTTCTGTCTTTCTCTGCCGCAAACTTTTTCTGTCCTTCTCATCTGAGATACTTGGGGAGAATGAGAGCATTAAAGCAAGCTTGTCAAATGTTAACCTGATAAAGAAAAGGCTTGGAAATTCATTTTGTTCCCTGGAGAGAGGCTGTATTATTCTGAGGTGCCCTCTGCTATGTCAAATGCTAAAGATGCTTCATGAACCACACCTAGGCGAAGATGAGTAAGACCCTCCCTTCGAAAGGCTTAGACCTGTTGAGCATCCTTTTCATCATTACAGCATACAGTACATTGGAGCGTCTCGGATTAATATCTCTTCCCACAAGTAGAATTTCCTTTTGTTAAGACCTTAGGAAGTTAAATTTTTCAAAATACACACTGGACGGGACTGAAGGGGTTTTTATTTCCTTTGGAACCCCATTCACAGAAGCAAACCTCCATGTTTAAACTTAAAAAACAGAGGCAGCGAAGGTTTCAATTCAGAGAGAGAAAGAAAGATACATTGGTCCTGAGATTCTCTAAAGATCCTGCATTCTCCTGAGTGCTGGAGAAATTTGTGAAATTCATTATCTTCCAGTCCAGCATTTTAAAGAAATCCCTGACTATATCAAATTTGGCTTTGGCATAAATGTGTGTAACTAATATTAGAACTCTAAAAACGATCTCATTAATCATCGTTTCAAAACAATGCTTAGATATTCTTAGAGGTAGGGTTTGGTTTTTTTCGATGGAGTCAATTGAGACTTAATTTTTTATGTGGGTATTACATGCACAGATCTGGAGTCTCAAGGGATTTCTTCTGCGACATGACAGTGAGAACATGTTCCTGCATGTGAAAAATACTTTTACCGTTGTTGCTCAACACAGAATTTTCTGACTTAAAATGTTAAAAAAAATATAAAAACCAATCCCCCCCCTGAACCCCAAACTATTACTTTTCATTCTGAGATTAGCATGTTACAACAGAATCTGAAATTCAGGTTTTGAAAATGAACTCATTTTTTAAAACCAGGTATGTAGAGCTTATAAAGAAGTTGGATGCACAGAGTAAATTCATATATGCAGCACAAAGTTAGGCTTCCATATGATTTATTGGGTTCATTTGCTTCCCTTTTCTACTTTTATTCTGGATCTTTCTATTGTTATTCTTCCAAAAGGAATACAGTACAGCAGATTCATCAGAGGCCATTATTTACTGATTCTGTATATTGTTTTCATAATGGTTGAACTCAGCAATTCATGAACTGATTATTGAGTTTTAGCAAGTGGCTAATGAATCATTGATGCTGGCTCAGGGAGAAACAGATTCCTCATGTTTCTGCAATTCTGCAGGTTTCCTCCAGATTTCACAACGAGTTTCATTTGTTTCATTTATTTCTTGCCTATCTTCCTCTCTTGGAATATTACCTTCAAAAAATCCAAAGCCAGTGACCACTTAAATCGTGTCAAGTGTTTTTCACCAGTAGGTTAGTGACCGTATATTGACTAAAAGTAGATTTAAGAAAAAGCCAACAGGATTTGCAACTTCCATGCGGTCTCAAGCGAATGAGAAACTATCAATAAACCATAAGTCATTATAAATTAGCTACAAGATGGCACTAAAATAATATACAATTTCAAATGAATGATTTTAATAAGTTAGCAAAACAGAATTGTTGATTAATATAGCATAACATATTCCTTGCTTATTATGGAATCGTCATGAATTATTATTGAAGATACTATATTATAGTTGTAATGTAGCAGTGTGAAAACTTTAACAGCGGCCTGCAAAAAAGGCTCTTTTCATTCTCATTTTTATCTTTCAGCTTTTTGAAATGCATGTCTCTACAGAAGTGTTACAAGATAATAGAACTCAAAGATTTGTTTCTGACAAAAGTTTTAAATTGCAACAACATATAATAGACCAATAACAGGACTGAATAGATATTAAAATAAAGAAGAAAGAAAGAAAGAAAAAGGCATAGATCTATTGCTTACCTTTCTATTTATGAAAATGGATCCATCATATTGCAACTTGATAGTAGCTCCCTATAGCCTGTATGTTGGAATTCAGAAGGGGAATAGACTCATGGGGATTATTCACTAGTTGTATTGCAGTGTGTGTGTGTGTGTGTGTGTGTGTGTGTTCGAACTCTGTGGTAACAGAAGATTTTCCTGAAAGTCATTTCTGCATGGTATAAGCCTTACTTGTCACCTTCACCTTTTCCTGTAGAGGAAAATTACATTTGTCATAATCTGCCAAATTTGGTTTGTTTTCATTCCTACTAAACTGTTACTGAGATTATTTTTTTTTTCAGTGGTGAAGTTGAATAACATTTGTAAAATAAGAAGTTTGAGAAGTATATATTAAAGATCACTCACAAGTTTTGAGGGCTTGTTTGTAGTGGCCATCCATACCACTCTTACACTAGGGGAACATTTGTTTGGATATTTGGTTCGGGCAGCATCCTATATGTTACCTTGTGAACAGATGTAGTCAGAAGATGAGATTTGAATATTTCTTTTAGCAGGTTGTGAGAATTCTTTTTTAAAAAAGAAAATCTAAGTATTTTGTGAGAAAATAAAAAAGTTTCAGTTAATGTAATTCATTATCTTGCCATGAGGGCTACATGGAGTTGCAGATAATGTACTGATGGTCTCATGTAGGGTCCCTTTCCTCTTGTGTTACGCTGCTATCTAAACTGTCTTGAGTATTTGAGTGTACGCTCTTGTGCTCTTGCTCTGTCTCTGTCTTCTAAGTAGAGAGACGCAGTCTCATCATGGGAGAGGAAATCTTATTGGAGAACTCAGTCTGTAGAAAAGATGAGGAATTGGGGGTGGGGTGCAGAAATGAACGAGAACTACTATTATATATAACAGGAAAAATTGGTAGACTAGAATATTTATGTTTTTGATAATACTTTTCTTCTAATCTTCTTCATAAAACCAGTTCATCATCAAAACCAACCTGAATGAGTTGAAAAAGTCAATTTTCTATAGCTTCTGTTGAAACTCTTGCAGCTCTTCTTACAGCAAACGTGGTTTTTTGGTTCTTCTCACAGTTCAACACCAATCACCATTTTTATCTTTATGAAACCTGAAGATTGCCAGGGGCTGATGTGAAGAAATTTTCTCCCTCTTGCAACCCTCTTCTCTGAAAAGAGAGCATTGGTACCATTTAAAACCCCAAATAACAAAAACCCTGATTTTCTGAAGTCTGAAATTATCCTGCTTTCATAGTATAGGCAGTAGCAGGTACCCACAGGTAGGCTGAACTCTTTCCTCTCATCTTTTTTTTCTCTTCATATTTCTATTCACAGAGACTGTCTGCTATGTATGAAATTTAACTGCAGTTAATAAGATCTGATTGGAATTTTCATGAGCAGTATGTCTGTCAGATTTGTTCAAAATAAGTGAGAGAAGACATTTTATATATTTTGTTTATTCTCTTTCAATAGGTTAAAAAATTAATGAGAAAACTCTCTTTAAAATTAGGAAGTAAATAGATATTTTGCAGTGTTAAAGCTGTCTTTTTCAGTATTGTAGATCATTAAAATAAGTTACATTTGTGATGTACATAAATTTTCTAGGACAAAGACTGTGCAAACTTACAGAAACTTTATTTCAAGAGCTGATGCAGATAAAAAAACGTGGATATTTTTTCAGGTGTATTTAATCCTGCTGAGGAGTTAAGTTGACGTGTTTGAACAATTATATTTAAGAGAAGATTTTTTTTTTTTTTTTTAGAATAATGAGATTAAAAAAAAAAGCTGTGAAATAGTATCCCACTTTTTTTGTACTGCAGACTTGGAGAGAGTATTGTATTCCAACTTCTCGCAAACCACGGGAGCAGACCACATATCAGGCATAGAACAAAACAACAAAAGAGAAATCCCCCAAAGTCTGACCAGAGGCAGTTAGATTTAAGCTGAATAGAGCTAATGCTAAGAGCCTTGGGGACAGATCCTCAGCTGGTATAAACGGCTCAGCTGAGTTTGGTGTTGTGAATAGGATTGTTTACACCAGCTGAGGATCTGCCCCTCAGTGCTGATACTGGCTGCGAGAAGTTTGCTCTAAAGCAGACTTGCTGCGGTTTTTAAATAAATAAAAGCTAGTCTTTTCAGGTATTTAATACTCTTCTGTTCCAAGCTTGCTTCTGTTCCAAGCTGGCTCGATATGTATGTTGAATTTGATAAACAAGGCAGACAGACAATTTACAGATTCTGTGCTTGTCGACTTTCTCCCCTTTTTAAAAAGAACTGCTTGCGTGTGAAGCTTCTTGGCTGCATGGAAGTTATGATAATGCAAATAAGCTGCACAGTCTTTCATGCCAATATTCCCTTCTTTCTACTTTTGTCCAGACTGGTCTGCGTACTGAGAGAGGTGAGCTATTAATACTGCCTTTTTACAGCTAAATTATCTGACTCCAGAATTGTTCACAGATTCTATTAAAGACCCCTATGGAGGATTGCTTCTACAAATAGGCATTTTAATTCATCCGGGTACACTAAGGTGTTACCTTCCTTTCATTAATAAAATGGAAACTCATAAAGAAAACCAGATTATCTTGAATTTATGATCAAGTAATTTTGTTTCTCTTAGCTCTCGTAATAATTGTGGAACATTATTTCCTTGGTTCTTTTCCTTTCTCCTTCATATACCTAGACAATCTTAATTTCTCATGTTTATTTATCTTTTTTTACCTTTTAATTTGACAGGAAAAGCTATCTAGGACCCCAGGAGGCAAACATTGAGAGTTAGGAATTGGTCCTTCCCATCTCCACTTTAATGAAATAATAAGTAATTGGTTCATATTTACCAATGCTTTAGAAATTCCAGGTTATTCTCTGTGTTCTATCTTAAGAATTCTTAAAATTGTAGTTTCTGGCTTTATTTTTAATACATATTTTGTATTTTTTCTGACATTTTGTCATCCACACTGTAAAGTGATTAATCTCTCTCATCATGACTCTGAATATTCAACATTTTACCTGCATTTTACTATTTTTCCTCCTGAAATTAATCTATCAGCTCAAAGTGAATGTTGTTAACAAACTGACTGACTGACTGACTTTTCTATACAATTGGCGTCCTCAATAGGGATTAATCAGCACAGTTTTACTGACACCAACCTCTCTCTGCCACTTTACATCAATGGCAAGCGTGTCTATTGACAAATGCCTTTTCGGGGGACAAGCCCTGAATCCAGTTCTTCAGAAGGCAGATCATGCTATGGATCACTTCTCTGCTGCCGAGCACTTCTGAAGCACCTCTGCAGAGACCACTTCAGTTGAATGACTATTTCATGGACTTAAAATGAAGTGTGCAGAGCTAAATTATCTCTGTAGATGCTTTGGCTAAACTTCCAGTAGTAGGCTGTGCTTCTGAGATCTCTTAAGAAGCAACTGCCGAAAACATCCAGTACATTTTCTGACCAGCTGAGGGGTTGTGATCCAGCTGGGTTCAGTATAGTAGCATGACACAAGGGTAATATCGTTACTCACCAGTTAATTTCAAAGTAACTAGGATACCAGCCAAATTTAAAGCAACTTTGTTTCTTGTGCCTTTTCATTCAGAAGTTATTGATCTCTTGTAAAATAAAAGAAATGAGATTTCAAAACTAAATTTGAAAAGACCCCCACATATTTATGAATTAATCGAATTTTAATCATGGTCTACAAAAACTGGCAACAAAAGTGGGAGAGACGTATCTCCATTCCTGTCACAGAATGAAAATCTTCCTCAAACTGTATTTTTTTTATTTTTCTAAACACTTTTGATATTGTTTCCTTACTTGCCTACAGGGTCATAATTTGCCCTTGGGTGCATGATTCATCTCAAATTATGTATGGTTATCACCATTTTCTGAGAATTGTTCCTGACATCTACTGAGGCAGCAACCACACCGTAGTTCATGGAAAACTCCAGGTATTTTATACTCCAAATTTTGAATAGCTGTTTAGTGGAGTGTTTTTTCCAAATTCATGACAATCATGCTATGTGTAGAGTGTGACATAATGGCCATCTGCTCTAAAGCAAGTGTTGGTCAATGCCTATTTTGGTAGAACAGCGTAAAAACTGTTTTACTGGCTATCATACAGTTTTATATCCATGAGCTATTACTGAGTTAAAAATGAATTTTCTTTATTTCAAAAATTGTTTCCTTTAATTAGTGGCATGCATTATTTTTGATAATCTAGTAGCTGAAAAGTAGTTTATGAAGATGGCCTAATCTTTCTTAATGTCTCTGCTGGTATCATGGACATTTCACTTCTCTTTCTAAATGAAATCTTTCTTGCTTACACATTCTTAACCTGCTCAAGCATTGAAAGCCAATAAACTACAGATTCTTTTAATTTAGAGTTGCTGAAGTTGCTGAACAGAAATATTTTTAATTTGATATTAATTTTGTGATACAGGAAGCAATAGCATGAAAACTGAGACAAAGCATTCCTGGAACATGGACTGAAGATTTGAATTATTTTTTTCCCCTTTTTATAAAAGAGTGTAGAAGAGTTAGTGATGATACTCTAACATGCCAAATCCTGGAGCAAAACATAAAATTAATCAGATTTTTGCATTTCATCTATATTATCTCAAGAACAGGCATAGAAACCCTTAACTAAAGACCCCTTCTACCTGTGAAAGAGCATAAACCTAACCCTTTTCCAAACGGAGTCAATGAGAAAGTTCAGATTTAATAGGGATTTAAAGGTAGGTCCAGTAGCATCTAAATATCATTTATCTATCATGCATCTAAATGCTATATGTTAAAGTGTTTTGCAAAGTGGGTCAGTATATTTCCTCTATCTTATAGCTGGGATAGGTAAAGCATACAGGTGGTAAATCAAGTGGGAGGGTATCTTCCATAGTAACACCTGACAGTCTGAACTTCTTCACGTCTTATCCATCCTTAGGCCTTTTCTGACTGTTGGTGCAAGAATGAAGGTGAGTTTCACCCACCCTTTCTTTGGCATGAAGTAATCCCACTGCAGATTTTTTTAATCAAGATAAAGTGGGATAAAAAGACAACACACTTTTCAAAAAGGAAATAAAAATGTAAAGCTTGACTCAAGATCCCTTACTGGAATGGGCTTGGTTTATCCTAGCTCTGTCTTCTGTTGTTAATCATTTTATTGTAAGCATATGATGTACAGCGATAGCCTACATCAGTAATTTAAATAGAGTAAATTTGGCTTGGCACATTTAATAAAAATTAAAGTATTGTTGGCAATAGAAAATCATGAGACTAGAGAAATTCAGACAGTTTTGAGAATTTTCTGTGCTTTAAATTTCCTTGCTTTCAGACTGCATTAAGTTCTGAAATTAGTCTGGAAAAAAAATTGTACAAAATGCAAGGTAAACATTCCATTAATTTTCCTAATGTGATGCAAAATAAAGACGCACATAAAGCAGTTATTCTGCCTCTAGTATGTGTATTGCATAAAGTGCAGCTTCCTGCAAAATGACTTAACCTGCACAGAGCATAGAATTTTTGCTGCATGTACGATGAACTTCATGGCAGAGAAGCAAAAGTAATTTCCCTAATGACTGGCTGAAAATCTTGAGATCTGCAGAGCATCCACTTTTTTATCTCTAGCAAAGCATACACGATCTCTATCTGCCTATTTATGACACTGCAGTATATGACAAAGACTACTGCATCATGCAGTGTTGAAACAAAAAGCACATGTCAAAACTCAAGCAGGAATCTTTGAAAGGTCTCCTGAGGAAGAATCATTCTGTTTTGTAACACAGCCTTGCCCTGAAAATGTCTCTGTGAAATGTGTCCGAACGACTTATAACACTTTATGTAGTCCAAATGCCTGCACATTTATTCTCAAATACACTTAAGTGCATGGAAGATTTTGAATTGCAGGTATGATTATGTGTAGCTGCTAAAATCTTACATTTTAGAGTACATTACAACACAGTTTGATTACCACAAGTGCCTCACTGTCACATGTCCCATTGGGCTTTCCCTGCCCTCCTTCCACTTTTCCCTTTGCTGATTCATTTTGCGCGGGTGAAGAGCTGGTGTGCACGCTGAGGGCTTTGCGATGCCAGATGAGGTTGCAAAGAAGACAGCTGTCTAGTTTGGGGAAAATAATTTGCGTGCTGTGTTACGGTACATGGAATCAAGGGGCCAGGAAGATAGGGCTAGTCCTCTGTCTGCCAGCCCTATTCAGTAGCAAGGATCCAGTACAGATTACTGTGATGAGTTTTACACTACGCTGGTCGAGCCTGTTCCAGTTCCTATTGATGTCTGTGCAAGTTTCCTTTAATTTACTTGGGGTAGAATTAGACTGTTAATGAGTAGGTCCCTGAGTGTGTTTAGAAAGTGTGCAGTTAGTAACCAGCTCTAAAGGAGCATCTATATTTGCCTACAGTATACTTTAATACATCTTTGTAATCATAAGAAGACTAGCGCTTCAAAAATCTCTTCTTTCTTTGTTGTTAGAAGACCAGGTTTAAAAGGTGCATCAACAGTGTTACATTTTCTCCAAGAGTTGTTTACACTCTCTCTCTTTTTATACTTGCATACAAATCTAAACCAATAATTGTTATTTCTAGGGAGTGTACAAGACAATAAATAGCTGTGTATACTCCCACTGTATCAGCATGTTTCTGTGAATGACAAGGTAATTACTTCAAAGTTTAAAATCTGTCCTCCTAGAAACTATTGCTCTTTTATTCCCAAAAATATAATATTGTCATAGTTTATCAACAACATTGTCATTTATGATCTACCTGTTCTTATTTAGATATTGATAGCCTTAAACGTATGTCAGATTCTATGTGTATGGAGTCACAGATACCCACACACATAGTTTGTGTGAGTGGTAAATGGAAATCAATAGGGAGTACTCTGGGTGATAAAATAGGAAGTTCAAGTTCATATGGCCAGCCACTGCTAATGCAAATAGTTCTAGTGTATTTTACATGAGACAGTAGGCTGGTATTTTTGCTGTTTATCTCTAGTCCCGTCAGCAGGAAAGCTCCAAACTGATGGACCGGTTTTGAAAGAACATGAATAGCTCTTGTGCTGTGGCCAGTATTTCTCCTGTTGATAATACCGTAACTAACGTACATGTCTGTGTGTAGTGGCTGAGAGCATAGCTGACTTTCTACAAAATTTTGTTGTATTACCAGTATTTAGCCTCATTAGTTTACAGAGTACTGCGGAATACCTTGTGTATGAAAGGAGCAGAGGAGCATAAATTTAATTCTCTGTACTGCCTATGTAGATACACACAAGTCATCAGTGCCATTTGGTACTTCTCTAAAATATTTGTAAATGTTATTTTAAATAAACATTTAGCTGGTTCATTATTAAATCTTTACATACATTTCATCTTCTATAAGACGTTAAAAATCTTCAGAATTCATCAGCATGTCTTAATACTTGTGCTTGGCTAATGTTTTACATTTATAGGACTTTTAAAAGGCAGGTGCAATGTGACATATCACAAGAAGCAAATTAAACTCTTGTAAAGGACAGCTGGAATGCTAAAAATGTGTATTTGTAATTTAAATATGTGACACCATCACACTGTAAAATCAGTTCATAATTAGAAAACATCTGTTTTTTTCCAATATGATGTCTAATAGTATATTTAAATAATTTAGAATGCAATAAGCGGGGGGAAAAAAGTCAAGCCTATAGTCAGTGATTCAGGACATTTCTTTTGTTTAAATGTCCTCTTCCAGATCTTTAAGTAACCCATCATTTTGAAGCTAATTCTTGGTTCACATTATAATCACCATTGATGAAATACATATGCCAAACATATGTGCTGTTATGACCTTATTGTCAGTCAAGAAACAGGTTTTGTAGATGCTATTGTTAAGAAGGATTTACACACTGTCATGTTGCTGTTTTTTTTCTTTTTTGATTATCGGAGAACCGTGAGTCAAATAAAAGTTGATTATTTTAACAGTGAAATTTACATGAATATACACATATATATATATTAAACACAATGAAGTCTGAAGAGTTTATAATATCTGGAAACATACTTAAACTAGATTAAATACTGACTTAAAATGTATTGGGATCAATTCAAGTTTAACTAATAAAGTTTGAACAAAACCACAACTTCTCAAATGAAGTTAACATGGTAGATTAGCCACACATCTGTCATCAATGTTCACGTAGGAAGGTATTTATATTGGTGTGATGAAAATCCTAATGGATGTTTTTATCCTGCCTGAAGTGTGCAAGCAGAACATTCCCTTAGTTTATTGGCAGTAAACTATATAACCTTTCTCTTGCCATTGCCTAAGCATCTATTTAAGATAAATAGAGGCCATACATTCCTGAACAGGTTTTGTGTTCTTTTTTTCATGGGCATACATGCATAACTGCTTGAAAGTCTTCACACATACTTGATAATGCCTAAAAAGCACACTAGGCACAGTAGTACTGCTCAGAGATTTTTCAGCTCAGTAGCTGGGCAGTGGTGTTAGTAAACACTGTAAGGTCCATCTATCAACTCTTCTCTGGGATGTGAATGTTCTGGAGAAAAAATGTGTTCAGTTTATGTGCTTTCCATGTTAAATGAAACTAATTTTTGCCCTGGAAATGAGAAAAAAATCTAAAACTAACTTTTTGATGGCTAGGGTACATAAAGTCAATGTGCTGCAGTTTACATGCATCTATGTCTCAGTCGTCTTTTATCAACCTTTGCTGCTGCAGCCCACCACAAGCTTTTCATCAGTTTATGCATTGTGCGCCAGGGCAAATAATGACAGAATATCTAGCTAAAGAAGGGGTACTTAATCAGCAATCAAGATTCAATTTGTTTTAATTTTAGCAGGTGTTTGTGAGGTACATTGATGGGAGAGATAATATGTACTGCTTTCATTAGCTCTCTTGTTTTTGTGCTTGAACATTTAAGAGCCAGATGTTCGGAGGTGAGCTGATCAGAATATTAAGTCTCCAGAGGTTGGTTTCCATAGTGTTTTACATTCCTTTCTTTATCTCCCTCAGTTCACCCTGAGCTATGAGGTGCAAGTGCTCGCTATGACAGACTACATCTCTGCTTCCTATTCAACTAAAGCTTCAAATTAGTCTAATTCTCCTTTAAAAAAAAACAGCCAACACAAAACCTACAAAAAAATAAAACCACAGAAAACAACTTTATTCTAATAATCTGCAATTAATTCTTGGTCCTTGGGTCAGACTCATTTCTCACTTAGAACTAGTTTAGTTGATAAAGCTCTCACGGAAATTATTGGTTTAGTAACTGGTATTTTGCCAGAATGTTTTACCTCAGTAAAAATGGAACTACCATCAGTCGGTAAGCTACTGATTCCATCATCTTCTTAAGTTAAATATATAATCTAGATCATTTCTCTGTTTGGGGGAAAAAAGAAGCAGCTGTAATATCAGAATGCCTGAACATAAGGGGGGACTGCAAAATGGACATTGAGAGTAGCTTCAGTCAATAGGTGTTCTTTAAAAGAAAACATACAGGCTATATTTGAATATTACAGGTCTTTTTATGACATAAGGTCACTGAAAGAATGCCTTAGAGTGGAAAATAGGACTGCAAAGGAAAGGCAACTTAACCTTTTGGTTTACGTTTTTACCCCAATAGGTAACATCCAGCAGCCCTGGCTCAGTAGCTGCTGCAGTCATAAGTCAGTATTCTCCTCTATAATAAACTCTCCCAATGTTGTGATTATGATTTATTTTAGTAGAGAAAAACAAACCCAGAATTGAAGAGTTAAACAGAACTGCCATTGGCAAATGCTATAATGTTTTCCCTAACTATTAATTGTTCTCTGTTTACTTTGATGCTCAAAGATTGCCCTGTTTTACAAGCATATTTTCTTAATTGTGTCACCTTGTACTGTAAGTATGTCAGAGGGGAAACATTTGCAAGTGATTAGATACGGACCTTTGTGTCACCAAATGTATGAGGTACATACCCTTATAGGATATAATTGTGATCTTTTAATATGCGGCCATTGACCCAGACTTGTTATTATCTATTATAGTTTATAATAATGTATCTCTTTATGATTAAATGATGATGCCTGGCAGAACACTATGATTAGCATTTCAGTTATTTATAGATTATGTCAGAGCAGTAATAAACATAAAATGCTGTTAATGTGTGGCTAATGAAATCTGGACATGAACAAGTTTATGAATTGATATAATTCATTTGAGTGTTCTAACTGAGCTGCTGGTTCTCGTCATAATTCAAAAGCTTAGCAGGGTTCACCGATTAGGTGGTAGACTAATTTGCTACAAAAAGTCAATGGGTTTTCATCGTCTTGGGCTATCATACACAGCATGGCTGATTGCATAAGGACTATACAAAGTAATTCTCATAAATATATTTATTAAGCTTAATATGTTTTGTGAGGTTAGGATGGAATCAGCTAGTGCACAACATATGTGGAACAAAATCACAGTGTGTTAGATACTAAAAAGATATGTTCAGTAAAATCATTCAGGACTGGATCGATGAGGGAGTTATTTGAATTTTAAAAAGTGAGCAATTCAATATCAGATATAAATGAGAGCCATAAAGAATGATACAGATGATTGACTGAGTGCGCTCGACGTTTATTTTACTTTGGCATCATAATTTCATTTCATGCTACAAATACAGTTTTAAACTTAGGTTACTTAGTGCTAAAATAGCTGAGTATACTGGCAGAGCTAATGGCAGTACTGCTTTCCTGTGGCTGGGAAAAACTGAGTCACATCTCACACTAGAGTGTGTGTTTCTGCTTTCTTCAGTAGCGTAGTCTATTGACTGCTACCTGTCCTTTCATAGCACTATCTTTTGATACGAACATATAGCAAGTCTTGATCAACAAAAAAGATGTTCCTAGCCTTTATAGGGCATCATTTTGGTTTTTTTTTAAACAATGGACAAGTAGTGTATTGGACATAATTTCCTCTTTGGGATCTCTATTTTTCACCAGAGTCTGCCAGTTCATTGGTTTCTTCCTCCCTTTCCGTGTGACAGCATCCTTTGCTCTCTCCCATCCTTTACCCTCTTGCGTCAAATCCACCATTGGCTTAATCAGGGTTGAATTCAGGAGCAGAATCCTTTATGCCACCCAGAAATGCTATTCTCTGGAAGTACTAGACTAATTTATATTCCCTGTATAATTGTGTTTTTCTCAGTATCTTTATCTCCTCCCAAAAGCGCTATTTTGGAACCTTTTTTTGAACATCTATGCATAAACTGACTAGACTTTTTTATGAAGAAAGGAAATCTGTTATGGGCTTATATAGAACCTTAAATACATTAGAAAAGCACTTAGATAAGGTAAATAACTGAACCTTTAAATTTATTTTTAATACTAACATACATAGTAAAATTTAATATAAACTATTAATAGATCTTAAAATATTGTAAAGAAGCAAACCCAAACAATCAGAAATTTAGCTGTTGTGTTTCTTATTTAAGAAACTAACAGGATTAGTTACGAGATTATGACCCTAGGACAGTCTTGTTAATAATAACATTAATCACAACATTTTTCAATTTTTTCTTCTTCAATTTAAAAAAAAAAACTATGTAGTTATTAACAGGAGAGAGGGAAGCGCTGCTTGAGAACATAGCCATACAGTTGCGTAATCATTTCTTGTTATAACGAGTCCAAACAGAACCCTTTTACATTCTCCTCTCACATTTGTATCTTGACCCAACACGTGATCCATATGAGGCCCTGCACTTTAATCTTCTCTATCAGGTTTTTCTCTGTTGCTTCCCAATATCATTCACATTACACGCATTGCTTTCCTTGCGTTACATAAATCTTTGTCTTGTCCCTACAAAAAAAAGACTTATGTAATCATAAACCACACACCCCACTCGCTCCTCTCCCTCTTCCCATGTGGTTGCTTTAATGCTCCTTGGGAGATTTAGAAACAGATTCATACATTTTTTGAAAGATGTTTTCAAAGAAAAGATTAAAGATGCAATTTTAACATCTCCATATATGTTATCTCCTCTGGAATGTGGTGTGTGAACTAAGGTGAAATTCAAATGTCATAACAGCACTAGCTGCCCAGAGCTTGCTCTGCTTGTGTGCATCGTGCTCTAAGCGGGCCATTGGATGTGAACCCCCAGTTCATGCTGATGTTTGGGAACACCGCATTGGTGATGCAGGAGGCAACTTGTCTCCTGCTGAGTTAGTATGATTCCCCAATTTATGATGAAAAACAGTATTCCGTTGTAGGTGGCAGCTCTTAGGTTATTTGTAGCATTCAGACTGTGAGGACTTCTCGTCTTCGAGCACCTGTGGCTGGACCTGGAGCTGTCAGACGGTGATTGTGTACGTGAGTGTGTCTACCTGTCTTGTAAGGACATAATATTTGACTGGCTTTTCTTAGTGGCTTCCTGCAATTTTCCTAAGACTTAGGTGAAAGAGAAAAAAAGCTATGTAGAGGTAGTGAGCTGAAAATCATCAGAAAAATTCCTAGGTCAGAAAAGTCCTTCCCCTTAACAAAGTGTCCTTCACATAAGATCTAAGAAGAGAACCTCTATCACATCTGTTTGCTATCTGCAATATCATATTTCGTATGATATTTCCCCCCAGTTTATGATAAATTTCTTCTTAGTTAATTAAAAATGCAGTTGATATTTTTTTCCTGTGTCACAAATTAGAACGCTAACGTTTCATTTATAAAGTGATATGTGGTTCAACTTCTGCTCTTGATATTTTCAAGAGGCCAGTGATTAAAAAACCTATGTGGAATACGCTCTATTATTGCCCTCTCTAGGCATTGTCGCATAAAACCTTAAAGGTTCTGGTGCTAAATCCCCAAGGCAGCATTTTGATACATGCCAGATGTTCACTCATGGGAGAGATAAATGTTTAATAATTTTTGCTATTGTTACTGTTTTTACAATGTGTTATACTGCCATGGCTTGCTAAGGCTAAAACTCTGTTTTGCTGAAGGAACAAGCGTATAAGAAGAAAGATGTTTACATTTCCGTCATCTTGGTTTTGCTTAACAACATGGGAGATTTCACTCTGAAGCACAAGTAGCCCTACTCTCTCAGAGTTGACAAAAGGGTTTAACTGTGCAATCTGAAATCTTGTTTCTGGGAATAAAGGCTGCTAAAAACTCCAGTTGGTTTTAAAAGTCTCAAGCTTCATTTGGCTCCAAGTAACAACTTACAACCCATTTACACAGATTCCAGTGTAAAGTAACAATAAAAAAAAAAAAAAGGCTTGACCTGCTATGTTTCTTTATCCAAGATGAGTACCGCTAATCCCATTTACCTGTGGTGTTTGCACCGTGTATCTCTAGTGCAATAGGGCAATATTTATCTTTTTAAATTAGACAAGTGCCAAAATTTTTAAAAATAATATTATATACTTGTGTGAAAGTGATCCCTGTCAAAACACTGGTAATGTCAAAAAAATTACTCTGGTTTTTGGAGCTAGTGGGAGCTAAGAAGAAATGGGATGCATTTTCCCCCCAAAATGGAAATTGTCTGCATAGAAACCTTAAAACCTGAGGCAACAGATTGTGGCAGGTTTGGATAAAGTCTGGATTTTCAGGTATCTTCTGTGCAACTATGAGGAGTTCCATTCACAAATGCTGCTTCTTCTTTGACGCTTCAAGAGCCCATGCAATACTTGATAGAGCAATGCTGCAGTGTCTCTTTCTGTGAAGAAATTTGAGATCCTCCTTAGTAAATTAGTAGTTGGGGTAACTGGAGCTTGACGAATGCTGGTTAGTAGTAAGTGACCTTCTTTCCTTCTCCACAAATACCTTCAGTTCCCAACCAACTTTTCCCTCTCCTTCTAGGTGTGTCCCTTGTGATTCAGTGATATATGAAATAGTGGCGAGTGCGTTTTTCCTTGCATGTCCCATATCAAGCAGGAGGAGGGAAGAGCAAAGGAAAATTTGCAAGTCTCAAGTGATGAGACATGAGTATGTCCTAGTTAGATTGTATATGATCACTAATCATTTCAAAGAATGCTGTTATTGAGAAATGACCTTCCTTTACTAGCCATGAGCATCCTCAAAAAAACAACTTTCTAAAAAAAAAAAAAAAAAATTACCTTCTTTGCCTCTCTGCTTGTCCTGAAGGGCAAACAAGGTAACACAAAACTGAGGATCCATCTAATTTAAGAAGGATGTTTGCTGAGCTCTTTCTCTCATGCACATGCACTCTTTCACTTATTCACCTTTCCCACTGCATTATCTTAATGAAATGAAGTAAGCCCCCCCCCACCTTTCCAGTTCACCCTTGTCTAGAACTTGTAATTGCTTATTGCAGATTTCCTTAGGCTCTAGATCTTCACTGTTTAGGCACTGTAAGACCTAATTCTGCTGTCCTGAATAAGGATGGCAGGGCTGGATCCACATCAAAATCAGAAAAGAACGTATGAATATAAATCTGTGTCACATTTTTCTGCAGGTCAAGCTGATAAAAAGTCATCTTATTCTGTGAAAGGTCATTATCCTCAAGAAATAAAAAATCCTAGGAATACAGGTCAGACTGCTTTCAGATTTCAAATCTTGGTTTTAAAATGAAGGAAAAGATTAGTAATCTGTAAATTTGTAAGTTTGGCATCCTGTGTAGTACACAAAGTAGTCCTTGAGAATATGGAGAAATATGTGCGTTTGATAATTTAATTAAACAATGGGGCATTTTTTTATAAGCGGTGATGCAGTGGAACTGTGTCCATTTGAAGAGGATGTATTCTAGTCCACAATCTGAGATAACTAGTTAAATCTGTTTTTCCATTTTGCATATATGATGACTGAGTGTATCAACCATAAAAAAAATTTGTGCTGTCGCTTGCAAGCTAGTAAAATTCTGATGAAATGCACATAGAAGTAGTTTACCAGCTTTTACCTGTCTTCAGAAAATAAAATACCTTAGCTTTGTTTGAATGGCATAAAACATCCATGGCTAAGTTCCTGATTCCTCATTCTAAAAAACTTCAAATTCTTTGTATAGATTCTGTACGAGGGGAACATTGCACTTCAGATATTTCCTTAATAGAGGTTAGCTGAATAATTTTCTGGCATGTTTTGCTGTGTTTTCTTATGTCTTACTCCATGCTGAGTGTTAGTATAGTTCTTGGCATGATGCTTTACCTTGGAAAACATTTTTAATAGCTTCTAGGATCTGGCTAGCTGTTGTTTCCAAAATGTTCATCTCTACTGTAATGTGACAGAAAAAAACTCTTGGATGATACAGAGGAATTTATACAAACAAAATAATTTGCTTATTACTTTTAAAGTTTTCTTTCATTTATCTTTGTATAAAATACTACAAATCTAAAAAGCAGTTAATAATGATTTTTAAACTCCAGATACTAAACAACAAAATAAATATATGAGCTAGATTCACCATTTGATATAAGTTTCTGTATATCCTATTAATGTCAATGGATGTAGGCACATTTAGATCATATCCTGATGTCCCTGCTGATGATATATTTTATGTTGTGTTGCCAGGTAAGTTTGAACAAACCGGTTAGTTTTCAGAGCATTTTTCCCCAAGCACAGATCAAACCTGAACAGAAGGCTGTAAAGGAACTCTAAAATTTTTCAGTGTACTTCCTAAATTCACAGTGTGTAAGCATGGTGAGATTGCCAAATAGGCTTTCAAAATTATCTTTCCAATTATTGATACCTGAGTGAGTTAGAGAATAAAAGTAGTAATAGTAATGAAAATAATAGTAGTAACAATGATGATAAATTATGTCTCTTGTTCTAGTGATATGTAAGTCAGGAAATTTTACTGTTACATCTGGCAAGTAATGCAAACAAAATCTAGGGACTCTTAAAGTTAGACCCAGACCAGGCGGTTGAGAGGTATATATTATATATGCTGTGGTTTTTTGTTTCAGTGTTCCATGCGCAAAAGATACATCATTACTTCTTTCCTTTTCTTAACGTACAAAATTATGTGGATAAAAATATAGAAAACAATGTCTTAACCGAACAATAATAATGATACAAGTTGAAACAGCTACAGTAAATGGCAGAATTGAGTTCTTAACTTCCAGCTTTGGCTGGAGGGAGCAGAGGAATGTCATGACCTTGACAAAATGTAATTGGGAATTTCTTAACTTTTCTGAGCTAGTAGCTGGTCTTGAGATTGCGTCCAGGATCCTCCTGTCCCATCTCATGGAGGGGCTTTCTGGTAGAGGTGCTCAGAAACAGAGGGGCTGCAAGATGACTGCCAAAGAGGAGGGAAAAAGAGGCCAACAAATGGGGAAGCTGCTTGTCTTTGGGTGGTTATCTCCAGAGAGTGTTTTAAATGTAACACTGCTGAACCTAGCTCTGCCATTCAAATTTATATTTCTTTGTTGGCTGAACTCTGAAGTCATTATGGATTCAAATGCAAAGACTACATGGCTATTTAGAACCCCCAAATCATGAGAAATGATGGTGAGTTCAAGGATCTGGTAGCTCCCTTTTCAGATTGATGATCATCTCAGAATTATATATAAATGTTGTACCTCTCCTTCCCATTTATTCCAGTTCCTGAAATCCTTTTTATTTGCACTTACGTAGTGGTCATGAGGTTGAGTCCCTTGCAGCAGCAAAGAATGATGTAATGGACATCTGAAAGAGAGAGACGGAGAGGAATGAAATGTATTGGGAATTAGATGATGGAAAGTAGTAGGAAGGTGAGGCTGGCATGGCTTGAATTTTATGATAAAGAATACTATCATAGCAGAAGGGAAGTAAATGATTAAAATAAAAGGTGAGCACAGGCAAGGCAACAATTACTTTTTTAATTCAGGAATTTTAATTCAGTTTTCAGTGTTTGGATATAGTGGAAGCTATAGAAATTAATTTCAAATATTTGGGTTGTCAATAAGTGTGTTACTGTTCTTAGCATTTGCACCTATCATAATATTATCTGTTGGTTTTGTTAGCCCTAATACAGGAATCACTTTTGTTATCTACAGTGGACATGGTTTTTTGGCATCCGCTGAAGATAAGAGCCTGTAGAATCTAATACCTTTAGTGTGCTAGCTATAACCAAAGAATGACCAAATATTTAGAAGCTGATATACAACAGGGGGAGTAAATGGCAAGTGGAAATTAGTTCACATTCTTAAAGAATGGTATAATAATTGCTCCTTCTGTAATTCTTTTCTCCTATTTCTTTTAGTTGTGGGAAGATAGGATTTTTATATGTATTAAATATGTTACAGCACAATTACCTCTGTTTCAACCAAGCCTGAGTTGATAATTGTGCTGTAATGTATTATAGCATACAGAGTCCTGAACTAGCTTTTCCTCCCTATATTGAGATCTTTATAATTATGTTAATTAATAAATAATAACTTTTGATAGAGAGAGAGAATAACAGCACGATTGCAGTTGGTAGGTACCATGGGGCTATTTCAGCTGGGAGATGCCTATATTTGGAACATTACATTTATTTTAACATAACAATTTTTGCGGTTTTTATAACTTACATATTTCTTCCACACATACACAAATAAGCATGCGCATATAATAAAAAGCTATGCATTTACACACTCATACACAGAAGCAGACAGAGAAGGGAGGAGAGCTACAACAGATTATGTGTGCTGTAGACCTACATAAATGGGTTGTGGTCTTAACATAGCTTCTCATGATTACTGGTAAAAAACTAATTAGGTTTTGTCATTTATTCAGTTGGAGTTTTGTCTCACTGAAACCTTGCTACTCTATTTAACCTACTTCTAGTCTGCAAATATCTGCTGCCATGTTATGTTATGCTTTTTTGCTTAAATTAACTCCTGAATAATACAGCATAGCACATACAGGAGAATGAAAAGTTTTCACATTTTTAATACAAGACTGATTTTATTATATTACAAGAGAAATAAGTTAGATTGCTCTTGCAGTCTCAATAAATCACACATGAAGTCTTCTTTTTTCTAAATTAAATTTTTATTTAAATAAAAGTGTTATGTTTGTATTTGAACTGACAGCTAAATCTGATAATTAGAGTGCATGAAGTTGGCTTTGATTGGCATTGTAATTGGATTGTCATTGGGCTGAAAACCTATTATCTTTGGATCATGCCCCATGAAATCTGTTGAAGAAACTTTGCTGCCAGTCATTAAAGCCACCATCTTGGCTTACAAATTAGGTTTGAAAGGCTTTTTACCACTGGGAATGTAATTTAAACCACTGCAATTGCACTCCCATTAATTAAAATTATATTAAAATTATGGTTCATTTTCTAAATATTTTTTTTCATATTTTATTAGACATTACTAAAAGCTTAACAAATTACACAGCAGAGCTAGTAAAATTGTATTTTCAGATAATCCATCATTTCGGCACATGCTACTCAGCATTAGTGGAATTAGTATGTTGATCATTAAAGGATACACTATTTATGTTTTTCATTACTGGTTTTCATTAAAAATAAAATATAATTATAAACCACTTTTTTTATAAAAAAAGAAAAATTCCACTGAAAATTATAATTGATGCTAGTAGAAAATTTAGACAGAATCCACTTTAAAGTGAACTTAGTTTATTGGACTGTTGTTTTCCCCGTATATATTTTCTCTATAAGTCACAGTTGAATATGTAAACTGCATAGAGGCATGAACATGACATATTTTTTTCCAAGTAACACA
Source organism: Sagittarius serpentarius (assembly GCA_034782735.1). Classification (NCBI taxonomy): domain Eukaryota; kingdom Metazoa; phylum Chordata; class Aves; order Accipitriformes; family Sagittariidae; genus Sagittarius; species Sagittarius serpentarius. Next base: position 11,650,316 of record JAVKLA010000081.1, read on the forward strand.
AAATGATGGTTATGCTGTGATCAAAATTGATAATAAAGAATATAGGGCTGTAATCTGTGCAGGTTTTGCCATGAGAATTCAGCAATGTTTACTTTTAAAACTGCTACAGCTTTGCCCTGCTATATAAACATACAAGCAGAAAAACTCACTGGAGGAACTTCAGCAGCCTTTCAGTAGCTTCACGTAGCCGCTGGAGGACGGTTGCTGCCTGCATCCCAGGCATGGCCATTCCACGGCTCTTCATGGAGATTCTGGTCTGAAGTTGGGGTCCAATGTGAGTCAGTTCTTACACCCGCTCATCATCCATTCATCCTCAGCGCGTATAGCAAATGAAACTGGTCATTCCAACAACTCATACAATACTTGTTGACTCTCTTTTATCTAATTATAGTTTTTATATAAAGCACTGATAACATTTCAAACTGATTTGTTAAGCAGAAAGTTGATTTTTTTAGTAGAGCAACATTTCTAAATACATTCCAGTAAAATGGAACCATAGGTAAAGTAAGATGAGAATATCCATTCCTAGGGGAAGGTACTAGAAGATCAAACTAGTGCATGAGGGCTACAGCATTTTATTTTAGAATGAGCAAAACATCTGAAATCTGTTTCCAAAAATTTTCTTTCCAACTACTATGCTGACTATATTACTTTTCATGTAATAACATTCTTTGAGTAATAAAGCAGCATACCTGTATCATTTCTTTTAGGACGCTGCATTCGTATTTTCCATGAGGTGCAATCGGAGAACATGGATCTCCGATGTAGTTGCAGGCCTGCCTTGGCTTTGCAGTAATCTTGCAGCACTACTTGGAGTTCTCTATGTGGATTTTTTTTGTTCCTACGTGAGGTACTTCAACCAAAGAGGTACTTTGTTGCTCAGCAAGTCAAGGCCTAGAAATTCACTTCTTTTAAGGTTATGATTCCCCACTTGATAAACCACAGTGGGATTCCATCTGAAATCCCTGGAGTGCTTTAGACTCCCCATGCTACCTCTTTAGTCTGTGAAACCACTGAACTCCTTTAAAAGTACCATTTTCAAATGAAGTATATATATTTAGACTCAACTTCAGCTGTTCCCATGTGTGAATTTGCTTACTCTGTACTGCTTAAACATTGTTCTATGTGTTAAGAAATTCCCCATTTTTCTTCCTAAGAGGATCTTAGTTATTTTGATTTATGTGGATCTAAAGTGAACTTTTATCTAACAAAGTAAGCATCAGAGCTGTAAGAAACTTAGAATATACCTAGTTTTTAAAAAAATAAATCCCAAACTGAGTTTGGAATATTTCTGTCTGACTTTTACATCAGTGAGGATTGGGATGATGTTCCATAAAATGAATAGTTAGTAATTTCAGAGTCATTAAATAAATAGTTGTTCACCTGACCTCCCTGTGCTGTGACTGGCCTCTGTCATTAGGTCTTCCTACTTAACATGACCATGTGTACACCGATAATGCAGCTCTGTAGAATATTCCCTTGCATTCAGCTGATGTTTAAAAAACAGGAAAATACATTAGTTTGGGGTTTAATGTCAAAGTATCAGTGTTTGGTGAGACTACAGTGTAGTTTTATTGGTGCAAATCTGAGGAAAAATGAAGGAATATACTTTCAGAAAAAGAAGAGGATGAAGTGTTAATGCCTTTTTCATTTTAAGAGGCACTGGATAAAATGTGTGTGTCTTGCTGAGATGAGGAACTAGTCTACAGGTCTTCTTTCTCCTTCAACATCATCCTTATTGCCAGGCTAGAGAAGAAGGTTCCTTATTGTTCTCTCACTCTTTTTTCTATGAATATTTACTCTTTTCAGAAGGGTGTCACTGCTTCCATTTCAGTGGCCAAGACTGCCCTGTGGCTTTGAACCTTCTCAGTTTGAGGAAGGCACTGACTGCAGATTTTTTTCCTCTATTCCCCCCCCCCCCCCCCCGCCACCCCGCAGTGGTAAAGGTTATTACTTAAGAGGTGAGTTACAGCAGTGTTTCTGAATGCAAGAAATGTTGAACTAGATGATCTTTTGAGGTTCCTTCCAACCTGAGCTGTTCGATGAGTCTATGAAGAAGTCACAGTTCTTTTTGTTGCACTGAACTCATCAGCATAGATTAAACACAGTCAGATTCAGCCCTGTGCTAGGTTTGGGCTCAGGGAGACCTAGTGAGTAGCTAATTAAAAAGGAAGTGTATTGTATAGGGACAATGAGAGAACTCTTTATAGGGAAGCAGCATTCGGGGAGAGAAGGCATGGGAGATGGGGCTTGCAGACATCTGCCTAAGATTCTTGTGGTTGTTGTTCTTGAACGTAGACACCTAAATTGCACTAAACTCTAACATCAGGTTAATTTTTTTCAAGTTCTGTAGCCACCTTCACCTAATGCATTTAATGTAATATACGATGCATTCCACAAATTTAATAGAATACAAAATAACAAAAAAATGCAAATTCCTGGGAATATTGTATTCAGCAGCACTTTGTAGTATTTACAGACACGCATGTTATTGTGCTCAATGCACAAGAATTTCTGGTTTCAACTGAAACAGTTAAATATATTTATTTTTCAGAATAATTATTTGGGGATAGAAGTCTGTTAAATACTGGTAGATTATTCCAGTAGTTAATCAATTAATAAAGGAGAGTTGGCAGGATCACAATGATTGGCAGATATTCCTGGAATGAAGAGTATAAAATGTAAAAATGGCAGGTTTCTGAACAAAAAGGAAAAAAAGCCTTAGAAAGTGGTTTACCAATGCGATTTTGAATGACAGTGGATCTGGCATTTCTTCTAAATTAAAAGCACCTTTTTTTCCATTATTGTTTAAGATGGGCAGAAGTCATGCTGATTCTGAGTGCTGCTGAACTAACTCCTCTGTTTCTGTAAGGTACTGGGAATAGATCAAACCATTGAAAGTGGTTTAAGCACATGCAAATCCACTGAAGTTAGTGACACTTTCATGTGCTTATTCAGTGGGTTTGGCCCACTGAATCTCAAAATAAAGCAAAATATGTTACTCCTTTACTTTTTGTTAAGTTCAGCTTTATCACTTCTGGCGCCTGTTTTGTTTTATTACATCACTACTAATTATCCCAGCTCACTTTCCGGTAGGAGACTAACTTGTCACTTTGGTTTTTCCCACTTTTTAGTTTTCCTGTTCTGTATCTTGAAGAAATCTTATCTGTCTAATCCAGTGCCATAAACTATTAGTCTGTAATAAGCTTGGTGGCAGCTGGAAGAAAAATAAAAATTGTTAACTCGCAAAAGAGAAAGGTAATGGCAATCAGCAGTGCTTTGGAAACCAGTCTCCCTGGTTTATTGGTTCAACTGTTCAGTTCACCTTAAAAAAACCCCAAACCACACCAGCCCTGCTCGTCTCCCTTTGCATCAGTCACAGAAGATAAGTGACTCTCCCAGTGGAGAACTGGCTGCATGCCCATTCCCGACAAACAAACTGGAGATTTAACTTCCTCCCTTGCATACCTGAGTGACAGCTTGTATAGTTTGCAATAAGGCACTGAGGCACTGTTAGTTGTTAACACTGAAAGAAGCACTCAAAATAGGAGCACTAAGGCTGAATGTGGCCATAAATGCCTATGTGTGGAAAAGGCACTGGGTCAGGGGGTTGGAGGTCGGTTTCCAGCTCTGCCGTAGGTATTTGTGGGGGTAGGAGGCAAGGCGTGCAATCTGTCCGTGCCTGTGTTAAGAATGAGCAAGCATCTGTAAGAATGGCATGGTATTAATACTTTTATCCCATATTTTGTCTGTCTCTCATGAGGAAGGTTGTTTAATGCCTAATACTAGCAGTATTCCTGCTTAGAACTTCCGGATGTAACTGCACAATAAGCAAAAATTATTAATAATCGAGTTAAAGCACTTAATCTGAGTTAAAGGCACATTTTATTACCTCCTCTCCTGCTACTTTTTTTTGCCATTCAGTGTTACTTAGATTCTCTACATTAAGCTAATATTTACTCTTCTTGCCACAAAAGAGCAGCAGAGTGAATAGGACTTTGCATAAGGAAGCTGGTGGAGTTAAAGAAAGTGGACAGTTCTAACCTTTCCTGCGTGAGCCTCAGCATCCCCCAAAGACCCAAAGCCCGTCTCTCAGGACCATTCCAGTGATCCTGTCTGTACTTGCTCGCACGGAGCCAGGGCACCACCCTTTTCTGTTGCACACAATGAGCCATATCCTCTGCTGTGTAAATTGGTCATAGTTTCACTAAGCCCATGGGAACTACAGCTATTTAAGCAAGCTGCAGATCTACCCCATGAATTGCTTCAGCATGTCTGAACTCCCCGAGCAGGGCTGTATTAAACTCACTGCGGTGTAGAAAATCATGTGGATTTGTAACACAGCATACTCTCTCTTTCAGGACAAAATGGTGGGTCAAATTCACTCTCTTGTTTCTGTACTGAAAGCGGTGGAATTATGCAACGTGACTTTGACCTAGAAATCAATACTGGCTGCTTAACTAAAGAAACAAATCGCGGCTCTGATGGCCAATAACAAACTGATGGTTGTTTCTTTGTTCTGTTTCTTCTTCCATTAAAGTATCTGCTAAAGGGCAAGAAAAAATGACAGAGCTGTAAGCCATAAAGAACTTTTTGGTCTCCTTTGTAGGAGCTCATCTTTTCATAGCGCTGTGCCAAAGCGTGTAGATACCTTCCACGCTAAATACAAAGAAACTAATGCTCAAAAAAGATGCGCTCTTCAAGCAAGGAGAATCAAATGAACTTCTGATAAAAGTCAGGCCAAAAGGGAATAATGCATTGCATCATGTGTTTGTTGTCCACTTGCAGCTGTTTATGATGAAAGCATGGGAAATCAGTCCTCAGCAGATGCTTTTTTCATCAGACACATTCGACACATAAATAGCGTTATCTGTAATTAAATATGCTCCGGCAGACCTCAAATTGACTGTTGTCACAACTATACTTACAGTTGACACTGTTGCAGAATGGGTGAATGTTTGCTGTGTTCCCAGAGCAGGGGAAGGTCGCTTGGCGATTGCCTGAAAAAGCCAGATCTGGTTTAGGTGCTTTCTGAAGAAGATACAGCAAATGATGTTATCAGTACTTCTGATATTGCAAAATACATCTGGTCTGGAGAACAGATTTGAGAGATGTCTGAGCTGTGCAGAGGAATGGAAGTGCCCTGTCTTTGCTTGACTGCTGATCTTGCACAGAGGATTATTATTGCTAGATCTCATCAATACCTTGTGCAAGTTTACAGTCCCAAATCAGCTGATTATTTGGGAAGTACACACAGAAACTGTTTTCCAGATTTGCGCAGTAGTAGTACATACCACACGCGTGCCACGTGTTAATTTTACTTGGCAGTCAGGAGGAAAACATGAGACAGAAGAAGTTTACAACCCAATTAAAACTTACTATCAAAAAGCAGCAATAACCCTGTGTGGAACAAATGAGCCCTGGGTTCTGGCTGTACCTCAGCATCCTGATTTGTTCAGTGCTTAAAGATCAATGCGTCTTCCTGCAAGATAGGTGGGTACACGAAAATCTGCAAAGAGGTTGCACCATAATTTTCACCTAAGGCAGGAAGACAATAACTTTAATAAACAACAGAGCTGCAGGTCATATCTTCCTATTTTTTCCCTCCCCGCCCAATTAAAATAACAGCCTTTAATTCCCATTTAGGTTTTCCCTGTCTCTCTGTCTGTATTTATTTACTCCTACTGCCAATTATGCAGAATACTAATGAACAGGACTGCCCAAAATATTTTAATTTTCCTCTAGTTAAAAAGTTGCATTTTTTTTCAGTGAGTATCTGGAAATGAAAGTTTTAAAATTGGCAGAAATATTTTGCCTAATGAGGTTCACAATAGAACCCGCCAACCCTTTGTCTAAAGTTGCACATGTTAAAAAATGGAAAGAGGGAAGATAGTCTTCAGCAATCTCAAGATCTACAGAGTTAAGCACAGGACTGGGAGCCAGAAGATCTTGAATTACATCCCAGTGTCTGCCGCACACAGGATTAGTAATACTTTGCACTTACATTAGCACTTTGCCACTAAATAAAGTTTGGAAGTGACATTACAAACGGGGAAGGAACGGCTTGGAGAAATGAAGTGACAAATCCAAATTGGCACAGCTAGTTAGTGTCAGAATCAGGATTACAGTAATTCTTGACAAACCATTTAACCTTCACGAGGTTCAATTTTTACACCTTTAAAATGAAGTAGATGATTTCCACAAAAAGCAAAATGTGAAAATGATACCCACTGGCGTAATTAAGTAAATACATTGTTCAAAAATTACTACTTCTTCTACAACTGTGGAGATTAAGCAGGGTATCTGTACAAACTAGTGCTACTCCGGGGAAGCACATCTCTTAAGGCTTCTTAAGAATCAGTGGTGATGCACCAGCTCCTCCAGTGAGATTGCTTAGAGCTCCCAAGAAGAGGCTGCCAATTTTCAGTCACCTCCATTGGCAAAGCTTTAAATTAGATGAATTTGAAGGGGGGCAGGTTATAGTGAATTAGGCATTGGGCTGGACATCAGCAAACCAGAACTGATCTGTTGGTATAACTCAGACACTGACTTATTAGACTTAAAGCTTCAAGAAACTTATCCTGATTATTAAAGCACAGGAATTACAGGATGCTTTGGTGTTGTCATTGACTTCTCAGCTTGTCAGCAAATCAGCCTGGAGTTTTGGCTAACATGTAAATATCTGGCCAACTCTAGTTGCTCACTTTTAGTAATCAACTTCTAGAACAGAGATACCAGTCAAAGCCTGCTATTTGCATGATCTTTTATCCTTGCTTTTTTAAATAACAAATTTATCATCATTAATTTGAATCCTGTCTTTCCACCTTGTGACTGAACATATTTGGAGTGTTAGGTACAAGAATGATTATGCTCAAAATAATTTTTTGTACCAAAAACAGTTGCACAAAACACGTCCTTTTATTTAGGCTGACGCTGTCTTTACTAGTTTTAATCTACAGTAGTATTTTTTCCTTATTATCAAGTATGCTGTGATCTTGTTTAGGAAGTTAATAGTAAACAACAAGAAACAGGTAACTGAAAATAAATATATGTTGTTTGTATTTTTGTAAACATGAAGCTGACCTGCAATCCAAAAAACATTTAGACATTCATTTCAACATAGGCAAACCAGTATTTATCTTTGTTCATCAAAACACTTTACCATATGCTTAAAAGCAAACACCCTCTTAATACCTAATGTCTTTAGAGAAAATATGTACATACAGAATGTCTAGGTACCCCTCCATTTATAATCAATGAGGTGTATGTTTTTGTGATCAGGAGTAGAATTTGCTCAGTATTAGCTAACAATTTGAAGTTAAAGCCAGAAACCTCTTCTGTTTGGAGAAAGCCGTTCATCAGTTTTTCTTGTTTTTTTCGGCTTCTTTGATACAGTTAGGTTACAGTTTGATACAGAAAGATAAAAAAGAATTATTAGTATTATTCAGAGAAGTTGCATATCAATGTGCATATCCTAAAATACAGTAAAACTTACTCATCATTACAAATTCCAGGTGTTTTTGCAAGTGGAGGGTTCTGTATTGTTACAAAACACGTCAATGTGTAGCAGGATTTTTGTCATATTTTTTAGGATGGATTGTTAACTTAACAGAAAAAAAAGAAGATGGTGCCTGTCATATTTAGGAGAATTATGTTTTTGTTTTATTAACTTGGATTACTTTGGGGGAATGTTTCTTTTCTACTCTTCTACTATGTGTATTTCCTGTGACTTTAAAACGCATGGTTTGTTCTCCCTGCCCTGGCTGCATTGCGTTAGTGCTGCGCACAGAACAACCCTGACGAGATGTCTGCAAGTGGGGTGAAATCTTCATGTTCTTTTCATATGAGAGGCCCTAACATTTAGCATCTCCCTCTTAGGCTGGAGATGGGATCAGTGTAGATGTGTTACAACAAACATCTTGAGCTCAAACCAGACAACTGCCCTTCTCTTTTTTTTTTGTGGCAGTTACTCTAGGTTGAGTTAGTGCTGTACAGATGAGCCCTTTGCCTCTGATCAGAAGCTTTGTTTTCTTGGAAGGAGATTTAGAAGAAATTAGATATGCTAATTAAAGGACCAGGGTGATGGCACTGAATTGTCACATCATGTAATATTGGCTTTGTAGAGATGATCAGCTGAAAGTATAGTTAAAACACTTCCAGGATAGTGTTTTGTGTACAAAGCTGTTAAAATAGTATAGAGATTTAGCATAATGGTTAACATCAGAAACTGAGTATTTGTTAAGAGATTCCATGGTATCCAAAGTGCTGATGGCTTGCTACATGCTTAATTAGATTCCCCAGCTCTAGCCTAAAAAAATAGGGGTTTGTTGTTGTTGATGTGACCAGATAGACTTCATTTGAATTGCCCTGCTGCAAATGTGGAATAATCAATATGGGTCTCCTAAAAGCAAAGATCAGTAGTGACAAATGTGCCCTACCCAGTTTTTGGTTGCAAAGAGAGCATCAAAGATGGCCTATAGGCTTTACTGTCCTCCCGCCTACGTGAATGCAAACTGAAAGTGCCACCAGTGAACTCTGTACACTTCTTCCAATGTAAGGGGTAGCTAGGATATGCCTACAGGAAAATCAGTCCTGTTTCCTTTTGAGAAGAAACCTCCGGTGGTACTAGAGAGCAAGGCCCTGAATCTGCCATTCCAGTTTTTATCAATTGAATCGCATCAACTTAAATTTGTTCATGATTCTGATTTCTAGACAGAGCTCTGGAGTCTCTACATGTTGTCAGCCTGAATTTTGGAAAGTGGAAGATCTGTTTGAAGTTGCCCACTGTAGTTTCCTGGAGGTTTCCCAAACCCAATTCATGCATCTGTATCTATATCTATGCACAATTTTGAAGCTCATGTACAGCTCTAGTTATCACCTTGATTTTAATTCGGGCACACAGCAATGAACATCCACTAACTCTATATTTTCTTTCCTTATAACAGTGCCCAGGTGCAACACCCAGTAGTTCAGGGAGACGAAGGAAAGTATTTTGGCAGGGTTTTTATAGAGAATATTGTGTAGTTTTTAGAATGTGGCATATAGTAGTCTTTTGGCAACATTTGAGCCTTTAGAGGAGCATCGTGCTGCTTTAGCTATGCTTGCAGACTAGTTATGCTTTCTGCTCTTTTAAAATGTCTTTTAGAAAACCCGTGTGAGCCTGATACTCTTTTTCTCTTACAGCTGACATAGCCAGTAGTTACAGGGCACTGCACACAGGATGTGTAGCAAAGGTGAACCACACCGCAACGTCTGTTCTTACTTCCCCCCCCCCTTAATGAACTGAATGTCTTTTGAGTAACTCTGTTTCTAATACCACGGGTTAAGACTGATTTACACAGGCCACTGTAATTGTAGTATATCTTGAAATCTGAAACTACCTGAGGAGTGCTGGCACAGCATAGTTTGTTTACCAGCACTGGATTTGGGGGAAAAAGAAATAAAAATCCTGAGTTGCATTTTAACACGGATTGCTCTAGCATAAGCAGTAATTTAAAAACTGCAATAATTGCACCTCCTTTTATAGCCATCGTGAGAAACTCTAGAAAACAGTTTGCAGGTCTGGTAACAATCTACAAACATATCCTGGTGAAAATTAGTACAGTGCCATGGAAGGAAACACTTTAACGCTTTGGTTCTGTCTGATCATGTATCCTGTACCTCCTTAGTCAAATATGTTCCAAATACATTCTATGAAATTTTCCTTGTGAGTGTGGTAAAGAATTGTGGTACGTATAACTGGGGTGCACTTCAGCTCTTTTACTAGACAGAGCTGCTCTAAATCTTTCCTCTACTAGAGCGAGCTGCCTGCATTTGAATCAGAGTGATTTTATGTCCCCAAAGTAGTGACCACTTCAGTCCTACAGGTGCAACCAGTCCCCTTTGCGATCTCCTGTTGGGAATTAGTAAAATTCTTCTAGGAAAAGCAGCCTTTTACGGAGACGGTACTGGGACCAGCCTGAATCTTTTGAGGATGGCACCCTGCTCCAAGTGCCAAGGCATGGAGAGATGTAGTGTGGTCACTCCTACCTGCACAGGCTGTCTTGTAAGATTAACAGTCTAATACATCTGGGAGATGCTACTAATAAATTTTTGCTGGCCTCGTGTAACACAGGGCATGCACTAGATAAGCATATTTGGTTAAAACAAAAGTTTCAACCTGAGAAAAAGCTATTAAAAAAGGCTAGACCATCCATTTGCTGTGAAACACCACTGTATAAAATGGTATTTTGGAGTATATTTCACTTGTAAATTGCCATTACACTGTACTTGTGAAATAATGACGCTAGTGACAATTTCAAATCTATCTCCTGATGTACATTTTGAACATCATGGTATCCTCTTGTTTCCCATTTTTTACTGTTCAGACCCTCCATAGAATATTATTGTCACTGCAGACCTTTTATCCAAGGACTGTTGATCACAGCACAAGAACTGTCATCCTATTTGCATTCTGTGGATGCATCATTATTCACAACATTTGATGTCCATAAAACACATTAAAACTATTTCCTTGAGCAAAAATAATCAGCTCTCTGCTGTACATATCATTTGTATACTCAAATTGTAAAATGTAAATTGATATATAAGAAAATGGCCCATTAACTTTTTCATTAATGACAATAATACATTTTGTGCATCAGCAGTAGGAGGACCCTGCATTCATTCTAAGGAACCTGAAGGATAAATGGAGACTTCTTTGTATTTCATAAAAATGAAGGCTGTCATCAAGCACATTTCAGAGTTGGGGGTAGTGGGGGGGGGGGGGAAGAGAGAGATTATTTTCTATGGCTTATTTGTTTTTTAAACTATTCACATACTTGGAATCATTCTTAAAGTTAAAATACTCTAATGAACCTGATCCTTCTGCCTTTGAGGCAAAACTTACACTGAAAGCCAACTGGCATTTTGCCTAAATAAGGGCTAGGAGTTACCTGAGGTATATGTTAAATATTCTTTGTTAAAAGCAGTATATGTGCACTGAATATATAAACTGGGCACAGCTCCCATCCAGCTGGTAATTAATCGCCTTGAAACATTCATGACGTTTTTTTAATCCCATCCCAGTTTTCCTTTTCACAATTTCATTTTTAATTCTGGTGAATTCTGTAGGTGCTGTAATGGGTGCTGTATTTTCAGTTGCTAAATAACTTTTGAAAGGGTAGATCTATTCATGCAAAAAAATAAAATAAAATATAAATGACAAGTACTACTGTTTTTTGTGAAATATAATAGACAGCTGGATTATATTTCTTTAGGATTTATGCTGATTTACCTGGAATTTACTGTGTTTTTTATGTATGTAATTTAATCATCTGGTGTCTTTTAAGATAATAACAAGTGCTATTACTGTAATTCATGTGAATTAAGACATCCTAATATGTATACAACTAGCTGTCAAATCACAGTATACTTGCCATTTGATTAAACCATAGATTAATAATTTTTCTATAACTGATACATCATGCACTAACAGATAAAGAGCATCTGATATTAAGTAAGTGAGAAATAAAATCTGCTTTCAGTAAATTGCTTAGAAAAATTACACAGTACATTTAAATTACCATTTGCTTAGCAACATGCCCTTGTAGACATTCCAGTGGGGCTATAAAATGATCGATTTACTTTAATTTTCTACTGAATCCTGTAAAAATGGCTATCAGTAACCTATCCCTTCATCATGGCATGCTGATTCACTCTGTGTATTAAATTTACTGGCAAGGAGCAAGACGTTAACAAAAAGTAACAGATAATGTGAACATTTCATGCATAATCTGTAATATGAGATATGTATTAATAGGGAAATTATGATGCATTCAATTATTCTGAAATGCCTTCCAGAGATGTTTTGATTTGGCTGCGCTCTGATAGTAGCAGCACAGCAGGGAGCATCTCAAGTGATGAATAACCTAATCTCCTAATCTCAAAATGGGCACTATTCACAGCTAGCCTAGGATAGACTGGTGGAAGAAACCACGCTTTACAGATGCTGTTCCGACAAACAAAAAAAAAAAAATCAGGAAAAATCCCCATTCTTTTAATAAAATTCATCTTTCCAATTAATTTTTTGGCACAATGATTCTACAAGTTTAGGTGCTGATCTGGAAAAGAAACCTTTGCTCACCTCTAAAATAAACTTGGGAGACAAAAGGCTATAAAAATAATTGTGTGTGCATTTGTTCTATTAGCATTAAAGGTTGCTTTTTGACATTATACAAAGGAGCTCTTTCTGACTTTACCCAGTGTAATATGTACCTGAAATGATCTTTACTATGTATACTTTTTTTTTCCCCCAAAAGAAACCCACCAGAACAAGGAACTCCTTATTTTTGTATCATAAGCCTGACGTACCAGAGTGCTTGCTCGTGTGTAATTAAGCAGCCGTGTTTACTACTTCTCCTGGTGAACAATAGTCTGGTTTCCTGAAGAGGTCAAGCAGGATTTATTTTATTGTGTACATACTCAGAGTAGCCAAGGTGGCTGTCATTCCTCGTCTGGTCTTGGGCACTTTTCTTTCACCACTACGCATCAACTATTTTGCTCCCATTTACTTACCTTTTTGCTTGGCATCTCTGTGACTAAACCAAAACAAAAAACCCCAGGAATTAAAAACACTGCGGTACAGCAAACAATCCTGGGAAGATATGCTATGCAAATCGCCAAATTTTTTTACACTTAATTACTTGATTGCAGTGGGCTCACTTTTTGATTAATGCAATTTGGCAAAAGGTAATATTACACCAGTGTATTACAATTTTTAGTAATTATTCAATGTTAATATGACAGTGTTCTTGAAGAAAAATGAGAAGGAAACCGTATCTCTTTTTTGTCTTCAATTCACAACCCTGCTCAAGACGAGAGTTGTACAAACACTTGTGTAAATAAATGTGTTTTATCTTTGGGAGAAATCTTACTAAAAATTACTGATTGGTCTCCTTCTGACTTCCTGTTCTTAATGCCGTACTTTTAAAATTATTGGCATTACAAGGGTGCAGAAATGATTTTATGTTCTTTTTTTATGCTGTAGTTTATTTGATTTACAAAGTGATTTGTTATAACAAGTACCTTTGCAGTTTAATCATAATGCCACATTGTGTGTGCTATTTTACAAGAATTGCGCTTTACCTTGCCTAATGTCTTTGGCAGCCTGGCTTCTAAGCTGTCTTTCTAATATAAAGCAGAAAAGTGTAAGACTACTTGGATTTCCTTTGCTCAAGCAATTTGATTTCCTCTGTGTTCTGTTTCATGTGAGCATCATGTTAAAGTACAGCAAGACGTGGTGCTTTTTAACTAGCCTTTACTATAGCGGTCCCATGCCTGCTATTATATATACTTACTATAGCACACACTTTGCGCTGTGTTGTAGTCACTAATCATGGTTTGGCAAACAAGGAAGAAGTGGGCCCCGTTTTATGAAACTTTCAGATGAGGGATGTTCGGTTTATTTCAGTCTTTAGTATACGAGAATGTACAATTGCTCTGAAGATAAATAAAAGATTCAGCTGGATGCCACTGGAGAGCAGAGCAGCGTGTCTTTGGCATTGCTTGAGTCTTATCTGATTTGGATTTGTATACCTCATGGGGAATGGCAAAATATTGGAACAGACGGCTTGATATTTCCGAAGAATATAGTGGGCTTTATTAGCACCAGTTTCACTCCCTGACTGACGGCTTTTTCAAATTTTTTATCTTATTAATCTGTGCTACTGTATGTAAATGTTATTCCTCTCTGCATAAGGGAGGCAACCAGCGATTTGTAATAAATGCTTATGAGTGCCTGAGGCTGCACTTAAACTTTAAAACATCTATTATTAAGTTGCAAAAAAACACTGTAATGGCCAATAGTGACCTCATAGGAATTTTAAACTGTGGTCTGCTCTTCTGCATTAAAAACAAAAAAATTGCCTGAAGTTAGAATTATGAGCAATGCTATTTTAACAGCTGCATTTTGATTATTAAAGTGTGTTTTACAACTGAATTACAATGCTTTTATGGACTCTAGGTATAAGATTTAAAAAGGTCATTAAACATAGTCGGTTTTGTCACAGTAGGTGTCATTGTATACAATGGACACTATACAATCTATTTTATATCGTAGTACTTAGGATTTAAAAATAACACAGAGAAGCATTTTAGTTTGCTTAAGCATGTAGATTACTGTAGAGCTTTTCAGGTATTTTGACAGTTTGCAGTCCAAAATGACTACTTTCATTATTATTTTATTAATTTGACAAGAAGCCCTACAGATTTTCTGTGTATGAATGATCCATTTGTCTCAGAAATAATTAAAAATGCCAGCCTAGAGCAACAAGACAACAGAAACACTTCTGGCAAATCAATGTTGAGAAATGCATTGCTTGTACGGTAGCCAACTGTTTAGTCCTAAACCATTTTTACATTTTCTCAATCTGATAGAATATGGGCTCATTGACAGTAAGTATTGACCTGCAGCGTAGGCTAGGAAAATACAGGCCCTATAAATTGATTTATTGAGTATGTCATGTGCTGGGTACTATATGTAATGTTTACATCTTTTAGAGCACAGATAGAGACTGAAACACTGCATTTGCTCCATCAGTTATGAGGAAACCTGGTTGCAAATGTGAACTTAAATTTTGCTACCCTTCGACTCATCTGTTAGACTTTGAAATACTTAAATCCTTAATTTCCCTTTCATTAATTTGTCATGGTGTTATACTTGTGAAGAACTGAAGTATAAACAATTTGCGACTCGAGTTTCTGGGTGGCTGTATGTTAATGACTGCAAAGGGAAAAATGATAAGTATAGAAACCTCAAAATATTTGACAAAATGTCACAAAGGATTGTATTTGCATGTAGTACCACGGGTAGGACATAATGATTAGTGTGCAGTGCGTTTCTGGCAGTACCTACTCTAGCTTATCCTGATAACATGTCGGCTGCACAGCTTTGAATATTGTATATGTTCTTTGAACATATCTATGACTAGCGTAGCTGTCATTCTATTGAAAAATGTGGCTGCACGAATGACAATACTGCTTTAATTTTTTTTTTTAAAGAGGACGACTTCTAAATAATTATTATCATGCTAATAACATTTGTATTCTTTTGTGTATAATTAAGATCTGCCTGTCTAAGCATGAAATAGGGTTGAAATCTTGAATAAGTATGCTATCCTTAACCTATTTAGTAAATCAATTTTAATTTAGTATTCTTTAGGTTAAATCATAACAATAGAATTGCTGTATACAGAAAAAACTACAATTTATGGCTGTAAACCTTCTCAGAAATGTTTAATAATAAGCAAAGCTTCTGTGAAATTAAAAAATCTACCATTATAAATGTAAGTCCTGAATGATAAAAATGATTCAGCAATTACTAAAGTCATGTGGTTTTTTTAATTACCATTAACTCTTTATTACTTAACACGAAATTGTACATGTGATTTTATCTATAAGCCCCTGTAGGTTTGTAACGCTTTTTTGAAAGACTTTTCTTTGAGCCCTGCCCATTTTTTAAAAACGTAAGGAACACAATTACCATAGTAAAATTGAATTTGTACTCTATATTATCATATTTGTATTTCTTATTTAAATACATTGCAAACTAGTTGGAAGATCTTTGGGGGAAAAAAAAAAGTGTCTTTTCAGAGATGGACATACGTTACTGGTGAAGGGTTAGTTGCCTCAAAACTTAATACATACGTCTACAAATTGGGGATAGAAACTATTTGCATAGTGCAATGGATGTAGGCGATGGGAAGTATAGCAATCCCTCCGTGTAGCAATTACGACAGTATATGAACTGCTCATGTGCAAATCTAGCAATATCTGTTAGGAAAAATAAAAACAAATCAAACAAAGAAATGCCTGGGCACAAAGCAAGCCTGTTACCACCAGCGCTTAGATACTGCGGAGGCTCATCGTGCTGCGCGCCTGCAGAGGCACGCACGCTTAGGCTCACATTCTTAGTTTTGCTTTTCAGTTCTGCTACGAAGAGGAGTCAGTTTTTTACCTTCAGAAATACATAACAAGGGACTGAATCCTGGCTGGAAAGGGGAAAGGGGACAGAAAAATATCCTTAGATATTATATGGAACAGTTTGATATCTTTGTTATTGTAAGTTTGCGTCCCAGAGCTGTGCAGATTCCCCAAATCCTGCTTCCCAAACTTAGTATGGGATCTGTATTGGTTGTGCTGCGTGTGAGGTCATCTGTGGCTGTAGAAGAGCTAACAGAGATTTCCCCAGATCTGCATGTGGTATTTCCAGACTTTATTTGTTCAGATCAATGATACTGGGTCCTCCAACAGAGTTCAAAATACAATGACAATATACAGACTGTATGTTCCCCACAGAGCCCTACAGCTTCCCAGGTGCCATGTTGCAGAAGCAATGTACCTGAACACTGGATTAGGTTCTTGAGGTTTTTCCACGTGCTAGTTTTTTATTTGGTATTATTTGTGTTTTTTCTACATAAGTTGGTTTTTTTAATGTTTTCTTCCTATGTCATTTCTGTGTAAGAGTTGCATAAAAACAATAGTGATAAACCAGCTCTCATTAAAGACTCATTGACCGATCCTGATCTGTTTTAAATTGGTGATCACTGCGGAGCTACAGTGATTTACAGTAGTTGAGTATTAGATTCATGATGCCTTGAGAAAACAAGGGAGGAGCACAGATTGTAAGTGTGGTTTTATTATGGGGGAATATTCATTGGGGACAGTCTGTCATTGTTGCTATCTCATTGCTGCTATTGCCAGTCATTTCTGCGGTGATAAAATATACTTTAGAGTATTTGGTAGTCTTGGATAGATGACCAGTTAAGCAGAAACAGTAGAAGTGGGGAACGTAATTTGAACACCTCACTTCTTTATGTTCCTTTATGAACCTTAGACACAGCTATTATCTTATAATGGCACATTTTCTTTTAAAAGGCCTCTAACAAATGTACAGAATTGGTATTTTCTAACCTGCATAGTTCGCCCACCATTTGCCCCAGTGTTTTTGTCAAATGACATCTTACAAAAAGGATGTGTTAATGTGGGCATCGACTAGCTTTATTGGTTTTGTCAAACGGTCTGTATGCTTTATTTGATCTCAGCCAGTGGTGCTACGATCTGAAGGAATTGCAGGTGGAATGGCATATGCTTGTAACTCACTGCAAAACGAAGGCATAGCTTTAGATATAGAATGTGCTTTGAAACATGGGTTCAATTTCTGAATATAGGGAAAAAGTGAAAGCTGGGCAAAATTTTCTTTAAGGTGAAGCGTTGAATACTTCATAAGCCAAAGAGAACATGGAACTCAACTAGTGTTTCTGCTGGCAAGGAGCTGTCAGAGAACATGGCTGTGAATTAGGGAGAGAGGGAGAAGGACACCTTTTAAGGAAAATAGCATCTAGGAGGAAACATTACAATCTATAATTTGACAAACCATTCTTCCACAAGACTTTCAAAAGTTGCGTCATTTCAGCAAAGATTAATTCAGCCCATGGTTCTGTAAGGGCCAAGAGGCTTTGGCCCCAGGAATTTCATATTTCTTCTGTCTGTATTTTATGAAGTGAATATTTGTTCTCAAAATTTGGCAACACTTTTAGTAAAAAATCTGAGCCTTTCTTACTTGTGATCAGAGATAAAACCACAAGGAGTGTATCCTAGTAAGACAAAAATTTCTGGGTCACCATGGAATTTGCTTTGTTTGTCGGTTCATATAATAATAGATAATTTTCAGGATAGTGCCAAGTCTTAGTCGACAGTCTTTATGGTGCCAGTCCCTGCCTTTGCCCTCTGTTAACATACTGCTGTTTATTTTGATTTATTCAATATTTACAAGAAGGCTGTTCTATTTTCTGAGCATCTTTATATAACAATACAACAAGTAAGTATGCATCAGCAAGCACTATCAAATAAATAATACTTTTTCAAAGTAATCATAGCAATAACCCAGATTCTTTGGCCTTCAGCTGCCCACTTCTTGAATTGCTTAATTAAAATAGATAGTCTTTGCCATATCCGCAGAAGGTTAATAAAGTGGGTCTTTGAATCAGAAAGGATAAAATTCCAGAATTGAGGATTGACTGTGTAGAATACAAAGCTAAAACAATTCCTGTTGTTTATATGAAAAGGATTCCAAGTCTAGCAGTTTTGCTGATCTTTGTTCATATGACAATAAGAAGAGAAGAGATTTCCGAAGCAACCAGGTCTTAAGCCACTTAGGATCTAATCATGTCCCCTGATTTGCAGTCAGAAATAGCTGAGCAGATCATCTCAGAAGCATTATCCAGCCAGAGTGTTAGTGAAGAATTAAAAGTTATAACGAAAAAGTTTAAAATTTTGAGCCTTTTCTCTTCTTATAGAAAAATAATTTAAAACACTCCTGGTGTTTGATTTGGGGGAAGAAAACCAACAATCTAGATTCATTTACCTCACCTCAAACAAAACCATAAACACTCTTTAGATACATTAACTTTCTTTTTGGATGACCTGAAGTTATTTTTAGGTGCAGAGGAAGAATATGTGTTTGGCCCCAGCAGCTAGGCAAACACCAGAAAGCAGCTGATTATGTCTTTGATGGTACTGCTAACAGTCCAAACTGAGTCAGGTGTCAAGCTGTCTTAAACTGGCCTGATGTCTTTAAAGTCAGTGGAGCTACACTGATTTATACCCAAGGCACTGTACATCTTTGACAGAGATTCTGACTGCTTGTCTGCATTGCATTTATTTATTTATTCATTTATTTACTTCTGGTGAATTGCGTCCACTTTGCCATTACTGTCCTCTAAAGCTTATCTACCATGCAGGGAAATTTGTTACCAATTTACCAATTCAAGATTTGGTAAATGTAGCACTGGCTGTCTGATTTTTAAACCACTTAGAAGTATTTAATTAAAAGTAATTTAAAACCTAGAAAGAAGCAAAATGTAGTACAACTTAGAAAGAATCCATATAATCTATAAGATAATTCTTCTATACTAGTGAGACAGTTTCAGGTTGTTATGTGGCAAGTTTTCTCATTGTTCTGTCCTGAGGGATTATTTGTTCTTTGGAAATCTTAGCTTCCACAGGGAGAAAGCAATTTCCTGTTCAACCCAACAGTTATATATTTCTGTGCATTATAAAATGTATTTTAACTGGAGCTGCCACTGACCTCTCAGCTTCGGCAGGGGAGACTTGTGGCCTTGCTTTTCCTTGTGATCTGTAGACACATCGAAGTTCGCTTCTTATCAGACTGGTTAGTAGCTGCTGACCTAAGACAGCTGAGAAAAAGACAACACCAGCGACTATATCAATGGCAGTCAGTATTATTCAGAGGAAAACCAGAAACACAGTAGCATCTATTGTCCCTTGACACTAGCAGCTTTACCCACCTTCTCAATCAAACAGGGAGAGAGTGGCATCCTCCAGCAAAGATATTTAAGAGCTGACTAATCGGAGGTGAAAAGACAGGACTAGTCTGTGAAAGCTGATGAGCATCTTTCTCTTTCTGTTGGCCTCTGGCCTCAGACTTACCACTAGCTGCCTCATGCAGAAACACTGATGCTGAAGTGCCTGATGGACCTAGCCATGTGCAGACCAGTGCCAATCCTCACGTGCTCTGGGGAAGCAGCTTAATCGGAAGTGACAGAGGCTTGCTACAGCTCTTAGGAGTCAAGGAAGAGGTTCAATATAATAGGGAAGGACAAAATGGCTCATAGCAAAAGAAATACTGTGTCCCAGAGGCTGGAGGATGAGGGCATAAGCATTGGTTACCTCATTGTGAAACTCTTTTTTGAAGTTTTCTACCAGAAGTCCTTGATAGGGAAATAATTTGAACCTGTATTTACAGGGTTTTTTTTTCCTGTAAAACAAAGACACAGAAAAGGGGAACAGCATCTTTTTATTGCTGAAGCTTCTTGTTGATCAAGATTACTTAACAGAAGAATGATCCAATGAGGTATGTGTTTGTGGAAAGCTACCAACCGTCTAGGTACCTCAATGCGAACTCTGGTGAATGTTGAGTCTGCTTAATATTAAGCACCAAATTCAGATCTCTAAATTAGGGATATGGACCTATTCATCAATAAACATTCAGTGGGCAGAGAGAGTCTCCTCCAGAGAACAGTTCAGAAGTACCTACATTAAACCCCTACTCTGAAATGCCCAGTGGAAGTCAGATGTCTAAAATCAGAAATCACTGTCTCAGTGATGGATGAGAATCAAAACTGTATATGGGGTGGGCAGCCATACAGACAGGGAAAACGGAAAGGGTGATTTTATCCTTGAGTATGATTCTGAATTTTTAAACTAAGTATTTAACTAAAGAGAACAGGTCCTGGGTATGGGAAGTCACCTTCCTAAGTTTCAGACCTGTGCATTCAGTCCTTTCTTTTAAGGGAATCTTGGCTATGTATATAGTTACAAACGTATCCACCATAAGCATGTAATCCTCTTAATTTCTGGAACCTTTAGACACTTGGGCTACCTCTGTACTATTGTAAATTGCCAGCTGGGAATGGCATCTACCCTACGTTAAGTCCTGAACTGCACCCAGGAATTGTTTGGGAGAGTAGTAGTTGACCCTGGTCCAAGCTGGGCTAGAGGGAGTGCTGATAACTTAAATGTAGACAATCTTGTCTTGGTTCCCAGGAATACTCCCTGGCACTGCTAAATTCATTACCACAGATGTAGTCAAAGCATCGCAGTAGTCCTGTATGCATAATAGAGTGGTCAGTATTGCTTCCCAGTGCAACAAAGCCCTTGGTGTAGACAGTATTTTAGGTGTTGGGAGGGCTTTGCTGCCATTTTTCTAATCCTCCTGTGAAAGTTTTCCCTCTGTTTGCTATTATAGTGCTGATCTACTTAGCAGTTGGGTGAGTTCACCAGCATGTGCCTTCTCAAGCGCCTGAATGTAGAATGAGCACAATGAAACAGCTGATAACGCGGATCCCCGCACAGCCTGTCACTTTCTAGAAACCACTGGCAAGGAAACATGCACTGGAGACATTTCTTGTTGCTGGTAAGCATGGTCTCATCTGGTGATGCTCTCCAGCTGGATCTTCAACATGTCAAACTAGTCAAATACAGTTCTTTAAATGAGAGAAAAATGTTTCATGCCCAGAAATGAATGCAAACACTAAATCCATTTCCCTGTGCTCCTCTCTCCCCAATTCCTAACTGCTGAATGTATTCATGAAGCTCTGAGCACATCTTTGTCTACTGAGTGACTGTGTTCTGCTGTTGAAACACAGCTGTTGTAAAATATTTTAACCTGCATGTAGAGGTGTAAAGTACAGTACCTGAAATGGGTTTGGAATAAAGGAAAGGTTGGGAAGTAGCTGCCGAATGACAACTCTCAGAGAAATTGGTTTGTTTTTACAAAGTGCTGTGAAGGTATCAGACTGAAATATGTAATCCTCTTTCCTCCATCTTCACGGGGGAATACATTAGCTTGTGATTCTGGGGAAATAAAAAAAATCTTTCTTTCACTCCTTTTGGGATTCATGTGTGGACAAGGTATTTGTAAGAATGGGTGCTGGAAATAGGATATTAAACTTTAAACTTCTCCCATCTCTTTTTGTACCTTGGCACTGATCAGCTAATGGTGCTCACCCTGTGTATTTCTACCACCACGCCTGAAGGGGACGCTGGGAATGCTGGCACTTCATTCAGTGCATGTCTCTGTTACTTGGTGCATGCATCTGATCTAGTGTAGTTTGGCTCGCAGGTAGAATTAATCCCAAAATGGTAGTGTGAGGTCAGAACCAGAAGCAAACTACCAGATTAGTCATTAAAAGGAAGGAGTCATCCTACATGGACAAAGATTGGGAAACAAAACTGGAGGTTTTGTTGGAATCCAATTTGTAAGAGATTAATAAAAACACAAAAGAGTGACAAAAGGATTGCTTTGAAAAGTAGAAGAGAAGCAGCTAGTTCTTGACTGTGCTCTGACTTAACATTTTCTTTGCCAGCAGCTCAGCCCTTGCAAATCTCTTGCTGGAGGAGAGCTCCATTCTGTCTTACACTATGAATGACACTGCTTAGTCTTTATTCAATTTTTAAAGAAGTGTGTCCATTTTTAAGCAGGCTACAGCTGATACAGGGCAACACAGCTGTGGTTGCAATTGGCAAACTGGACAAAAAGAGAACCTGCAGGTTTTTACATGAACTGTTATCACCACAGCAAGACTGACAAATTCTGTTCCCCCTTCAGATTAGTTAGGGGTCATAACTAACTGACTAGATGTCCTCCTTCCAAAAGTAAAGCTTATTTAACTAGCATAAAAGCGTTTGTGAGAAAATACACATCTTTAAGCAGTAAATACAGAGAACACAAATTTTACATGTCAGATCTGTAGTCGTCTTCTGTGTGGGAACCTTGTTAAGTCCTAATTTCTGTATATTTCTGTAGAGAGCCTATGTTTTGGCTTATCTCTCAAGACAGCTGATCTCCCCTTTTCTCCTCTGACAGCTTTTAACTACACGATATGCTTTAGATCTGTAATATCTCACTCTGTGTCTTCACTGGAGACTGAATATAGGATCCTTGAAGTCAAGAGCTTCTCTGCTGTGTTTCAAGTGTGTCCTGGGACATTGTGTATGACTTTCCGGCACATGCCACTATCCTCATAATAATGGGAGGATAATAGGAGTTATACTGCATGTCTGAATAACTAGGTTGTATATCTGTTTCCTTTGATTGTTGCCTGGCATCTCTCTGTCACATCTATGTTTTCCTTTTGTTGTTTATGGCAATTTTTCCTTCTATAGGTTTGACTTGTATATTAACATTTCTTAGTAAAGAACCACAGTTTTCAGCACACTTATTCTCTTATTGTCTGTACCTGTTTGTTTCCAATGTAAAATTTGAGACAACCTCCTACTCTCTTTCTGTCATCCTCTTTTCAAATCAGAATGCCATGAATGATATGAAGGGCATGGGAAAAAATGCCTTTTGTTGCTTAATAATTTCTTTTAAACTCCCTTTCTTTCTTTTTAACTTTGATATTTGTGTAAAGATATTTTGAGGTCTCATATCCTATTTTTATTCTTTGAATATGATGTTATCTTTTGCCTTTGATAATCACTGTCATTCCGATTTTCTTTAATTGTCCTATATAGGCAAAGTATCTGGAGAAAGGCAAGTGTTACGGTAGGGAACATTCAACTTTGTGTTTTCAGCAGAACATTTTGGCAAGTAAATTAGGGGAGTGAGAAGCTGTAAGGAAGAATGTTAATAGTCTTAATTATTTTACTGTAGAACTCTCTATTTACTGGATTTTCAAAATGTATTTGAGAGGAGCACCCTTGCTAAGAGGACTTGAAATCTAACTAAATAAGACAAGCAGAAGGAAGGCATCATCTAAGCAAAAAGTAAAGACTATATGTCATGCTAACTGCTTTTAAAAGAATCCTCGAACTGTTTCCTTTCCCTATGGCCAAGAGAGCATATTGCAAACAATATGCTGTGGTATTACTTCCCATATTTGCTTATGTGAAATCATATGAAGAAGGAAGAAGGGAGAAGGGAGAAATAAGTTCTTTTTCCATTGCATTGCTGCTGCATCCAGCCCTCTGCCCC
The DNA here is from genome assembly GCA_034782735.1 of Sagittarius serpentarius. Classification (NCBI taxonomy): domain Eukaryota; kingdom Metazoa; phylum Chordata; class Aves; order Accipitriformes; family Sagittariidae; genus Sagittarius; species Sagittarius serpentarius. Next base: position 11,673,852 of record JAVKLA010000081.1, read on the forward strand.
ACTTGCGCCTGTGAAGGAGACGCCACAACGTGTGCAGGACAGTGCCAGTGGCTGGCTCCGAGTGTTTAGTGTTTGCCCAGTGCCTAGCAATTACAAAGGCTGAAAGATGGCATATCAAAATCAAGTCTAACGTTTAAACTTCAGGAGAGATGCAAGTGATGCAATGCAGTACATAGGATGGCTGTTCTGCAGAGTAAGAATGTATCTAGCCGGGGTGTCGTGGTTTAACCCCAGCCAGCACCTCAGCACCACGCAGCCGCTCACTCTCTCCCCCCCCACCCAGTGGGATGGGGGAGAGAATTGGGGAAAAAAAAGTAAAGCTCGTGGGTTGAGATAAGAACAGTTTAATAGAAC
>JAVKLA010000081.1:11674305-11694847 GCA_034782735.1 Sagittarius serpentarius
GCAGGAGAAGCTGAAAAGTCCTTGACTGAGTCTAAACACAACTGAGCAACAGCCGAAAACATCAGGGTGTTATCAACTCTATCCCAGCCGAAACCAGGACACAGGGGAAGAAGGGAAATTTAGATTTCTTAACCAATACATGCAGCGCACTTAGTCAGGGAACTGCAGTGTCTCTATAGGCAGTGACAATCTCTTTGTTGTCTTACGAAGAAAGTAAAATGCCAAGCTGCACTTTTGCTGGCCACTATATTTAAATATACTAAAAGGCATTCATATGTCCGAGGAGTCTCTAAAGTATATTTGATCTATTACTTTGCATGTGCTATGAAATAATAAATAACTCACCAGATACAACGGTGCATGACAAATTTGGAAGTATTTTCACTTAATCTCTGCCTTGATGAGACACTAATCTATCTTTTAAAACATTTTCAAAGGTGTCCTCATAGACCTATCAGAATTAATGGTGTATTCCATTGCACTCTGGATTGTTGAAAACAGAATAACACATTATCACCTAGTACTATAGATACTATCACCTAGTACTATAGACACTTAGCAGGTAAATACAGTGGGCAGCAGGCAGTGGGATAAATATATCTCTTGCCTAACGGAAATAGTCCCTCAGAAGTCAGTGGAATAAGACAAGTGTACTTGGTTTCATAGAACAATAGTATATCTCTTGGAAAAGTAAAGCATAGCTATCCTCTGCTGCAACTAGCTGTAAATAACACTCAATAAGGTAATGTCTATATAGTGTTTTGAAAATGTAAAATTACTGCTTTTTCATGTGACACTCTTCAAGATGGTATTTATTGCCACAGTTATCAGCAGCTATTACCCTTATGAAGCAGGGAAGAACTAAACCATGTCATAATCAGGCTTTGAAGGTACAAAATACAAAGGGGTAGTGTAAAAGGCTGCCTAAATTTTGTGGCTAATTTTTCTGTACAGTCCTAGCCCTATTTGAACCCTCTGCACAGGAGCAACAAGTGCTAAGCACCTCCGAAAATTAGGCTCTGAATGCCATTCTCAAAATACATTTTGGTACAGTTGTGGTGAAAATTGGTCACAATAACACGTCGTTTCAGAGATGTTGGGTGTTTCCCTGTTCTTGTATTGATACTGCATCAAACCCCACCTTTTTTTCCCCATTTGTATCTTGGCATTTAGACCTCTGGTATTGATTGGTAACGCAAACTGAGAGATATCAAACATGAAGAAAATATTCATGTTGATTCTGCTTTTATCAGTGTTCAGCTAGCATGGATCTTTTCCAAATGTTCGGTTCTGGTCAGCCGCTTCAAGTGAGTTTCCAAGTTTCAAGTCTCATGAGCATCCTCAGTGGGGAGTTTCAGCTGACAGTCTGCTTACATAAGCAAAAGCCAAAATTTTGTAAATCATTTTTGAATGTTTCATACTTAGGCTTTAATTTTTCAATGAATTAAAAAAAAGAAAGTTTCTATAAATGTTCCTAACTGATGCTACCCAAAGTGTACCTTATGTATTGTATATCATCTCTCAACAGAAGCTGGACTTTGAATTTTAAAAGAATTTGAAAATTATGTTGACAATTTGCATTCCCCAAAAGTACTCAAGCTGTATTTCTACGTTTTCATGGCTTTCTAGGGGTTCTAGAAGCAAAATTCCTTATTCTACCTCAAAGCTTTTTGCTGAATGCTCAGACATATTTAGGTATTTAGTCCTTCCAATCCAATGCAATTTATTAACTGTACAGTGCCTTCTTTCATCATTTTACCAGTAAAAGTAATGACATAGGGCGGAGGTTAAAGCTACAACAGGAATGAGAGAAAAAGGGGCACAAGGCATTATTCTCTTCTGCTAAGTAGCTCTGTGGATTCTATTACAAGGATTTAGTATATTGGTGAGCTTTAGGTTTAAGCATAGTTCTTCTGCATAATCATCTGGGGATGATTCAGAAGGCTAAATCCCTTCTTCTAAATATTAGAATGATAATTTTCACTTTTCAGCTTTTCCCCCCAAACCTTTTGGAACCAGTACCTTAATAGCAAAGAACGGCTATGCATAAAGAAAGGAACGAAGCTATGTCTTGCAGTGCGTTTTTGATAGTGCTGCAAAAAAGTGGTGTGTATAAAAGGCTGGTGTGTCCCTGGAGGCAGCTCCTTCTATTCTTGTGTTATAGCAATGCAGGTGAAAGAACTTTACTTTCTCCTGCTAATTACATGGAGACATGTTTCATCAGTGGAACAGGAGGTAGGAAACACTGCTGCAGGTGGGATTGTGCCACTGGTCCCAGATTGTCATGAATGTAAAACAAGCGGCATGGTTATAGCTAGTGATAGCTACTTTCTGGCAGGTGGCTTTTAGGCTCTTGGACTGTGGATGAGCACAGAGGGTTCTTTCTCTTTCCTTCCTTCTTTCTTTTTTAAAGTGATGAAATGTGGAAGATCTACAACCTGTAGGATAAGGAAAAGGTGGGTCTGCATTTAGTAACACGTGGAAGGCTCTCTCCAGCATCACCACCAACAAAACTACACGGATGTGAAAGGGTGGTGCTCAGATACAGCTGTGAAAAAAGTACAGCTGATAAGAGCACCCACTCTTTTCAGGCTGATTGTAGGTCCTTTCCTCCTTCAGAAGGGTGATGAGAAGAATCATTACTACATCAGTTAGGTTTTTGTTCATATCTTGAGCTGAAGCCAACTTCCCCCAGGCTTAATTCAACATTTAGTAATGCTGGAAACACCAAAGAGAGAAAGAGAGAAGGGTGGGGGGAATAGTAGGGGCTTTCTGTGCCTTAAGTGATGCAGATTCTTGTGTACGCTGTGTAAGAAGAGGTGCTATATGCTTTCTCTAGTTTTGTTTTTATGTTGTACTGCTGATAATAAGAAAAGACGACTATATGAGTCTGAAATGATACGATGTTCTTGCTGTTGGTTCTTGCTTTTGACACCGCTCCCTCCTTCACATGATACTTTTCCTATTTATTTCACATAGATGTTAGAAGTACGAAATAAGCCCAATTTTGGTGGTTTTTTTTAATTTTAAATGAGAATTATAAATGCAAGGTATTTCTGATTTCTGCAGTCCTTAGAGTACGTCCCTAATTTTCTTCAGTTAGTGCCAAAATGTAAGAGCAATATCTTATAAAAGCTGGCCTCGACTTATCCTGTCTCTTCTGTTCTTTACTAAATGAGGGAAGAAAAAGACAGTTTATTTAAACAAAAGATAAGATGGATGTATAATAATAAGGAAACATGAAAAAACCCTAAAGCTGGTAATGTTCTTTGTTTTCATAGGCAATCATTTGATTTAAAGTAATTTTAGCCAAATATTTTTATTCTTGTTCATTGTTGTTTTTGTAAGCTGTAATTCAAGTGTTATGAAATCTAATTATACATGAAAGATTTGTCTAAATTCAAAGCAAAATCCCAAACATAATAATAAAATTGCTATACATCCCCAGCTCAGCTCCTGTGAATATTAGTTTTCTGTTCAAAGACTCTCAATAGGATTCAATTTTGACCTAGAAGAAGGTGGCAAAATGTATCATCTTGTAGTGATAAAACAATATGAGTACAAATGGACTCAATCCAGTTCTGATGTAAGTTGTAAACAATTAAAAGTACATGAGCTAGAATGCCCAGAGCTGATAGCTGAGGACATTACTACACGCTTGGGGTAACTCTGGGAACCAGAAAAACAATTGTTTCACAATAGGACATAAAAGCAACAGAAAATATTTGTCTCCACAGAGTAGCGAGCAGTCTTGCAGGGCCGTGTCATGTGGAGGATTTTTCAGCAAGCTGGCATGAGTGTGAGTGATGCATAATGGCAGCGGTGAATGGATTTCTGAATAGATTAGTAGGTGACGTCATGAAAAAAGGACTATTTATCACCATAATTTAACACAAGATGCAACACAACGGCTTGATGGATGCATTTTATGGTTTTCAGCCAATCATAATAATGGATCTATTGACTAAAGTTTTAGATGCCCTTTATATACCCTTCATGGATAAAAAAAGAACAACAAAAACAGAGAATGAAGAGGCTGAGAATATGTCAGAAAATACTTGCCAGGGATGTTTGGAAAATTCAGTCTTTCTGTGCAACAGCCTTTTGACCTAAAGCTTCCCCAATTTTTTTTTTAATGCCTAAAAGGCTAATTATGCTCAACAAAAATATTTCAGTTGAATATTGGAGTATTAGCCACTCAGGAAAGAAATATGAAATGCGTTTTTTTTCCTTCCTTGTCAGTTTTGATGATGAGATTCTTGTCGGTGTAATGTTCTCTTGGTAACTTTACCAGTGCCAACTGGGTGTTAAGGAAAGATGTAACTGTGTTGTGCAGTGGTTTGGGCACTGAGGTAGAAACAAGGAAGCAGAGGGATTCTCTGCTCTCTTCTGTTATGCCTTTAATGTTAGACAGGTGATAGACAAGAACAAAAAGCCCCTGAAGTAGACACCCAGACCCTGGCCTCTTCTTTCTCATGGGAATGCCTTAACCACTCAGTATCTCTCTTTTTGGTCTAACTTTTCTTTCAGGGGACTTTTTAACTTTTCTGCTACCTAGTTGCCAAATAGGAGGAAAGAAAGTGGTTGTCCCTTCTCAGCTTGATGGTTACAGCAGTTTCCTGGGAGCTGGGAGATGGAAGTTGAAATTCCTTTAGGACGAGGAAGGCTTAGCAGATTTCCAAAGGGAGTGGAAAATCTAACTAGCAGAAGATGTCTCCTCAGGGAGATACTTTGATTCAGGAGAGAAGGGAGCTAAACAGAGGATCATCCTCCTTGGACCAAAAGCTTTATTTCTATATGCTGGAAAGCCTCTTTGATTTTACCTCTCAACATGGGCATGTTTGTATCCCTTTCAGGCAAAACACTGAAATGCAAGTTTAATTGCTGAGATCCTGTTTGAATGTTTTGCCTAACATGGATATTGTACAAAACCAAGACACGTGTGGGCAGTGCTTTCAAGCAAAGATAGAAACAGCTTTTGGGATTTCATGTAAAGTAAGAACAAGTTTCTGGATAACTCTGGGAGCTGATTTAAAATTTAAAATGTCAGCCCACCTCTGATGTATGCCTACAGCATGAAAATCCACATGATTCTTCATCTCCAGATACTGTGCTTCCACAAAGGGACGTTCAAAAAACCAGGGAGGTTAACAGCTCCATAACTGCTTCCAAGCTGGATGAACGGAAGAGCTTTTCTGAACATTATTGTTGTTATTACTGGGCTCTCTGACTTAGCTATGGTCATTTAATTGAGCTTCTTGATGCTGACATGTTGTATTTTTTCTTCTTGCTGGTTTTTTTTTTTTTTTGGTTTGGACTCCATGTAAAGATCTGAAATACCAAAAAATGAGTGTTCTAAAGTCATGCTGTCTGCTTCCTTGCTTTTTCTACACTAGAAGTAAAAATTTTTAGCCAATACATTTTGGAGATACATATAAAAGAGCTAACAGAACAACAAAAAGGGCCAAAAAAAGAGGTGTGTGGGTGTGAGATTGAAGGTGTAAACTTACTTATTAATCACTAGGCTCAACCTGAATAGGTTTTTCTCTCTTCTGGAGAGAGTCCCTGGCCAGGAGAACTGGGGAAGAACCCAGAAGTTTTGCTGGTCTCTCCATTTGGAGAACCTGGGAAGCAGGCTGAGAACAAGAAATGCCCACAGGGAGAAATGCAGGGTTTTTTCACATGACAGAACAATACAAACCACTTGTTCAGCTGAACCTTAAAAATCTCTCCACTAAGTTGATGGAACACTGGAAGACTGAACTTCCTATTTAATTTTATATAAACTAGCCTAAAAAATGACTTCAAGCTGACTAGGATTTAATTTTCAGTGCTAACCTTCAATTAATTTGTAACTTTTTTGGCACCCAGTTTGCTGGAAATGGCTGTAATTATGTTGTTTTCTGAACGGTGCATTCATTCAGGCCATACTCTCTAAGACTATTTATACAGCTGGGGAAAAAAAATGGTATTTAGGGGGATGGGGGAATGCTAATAGGAAACTTATTGAAAAATTCTGAATTATCAATTTTGAAAAAGTGTCTTATTAACTCTCTTTTGGTATTTTAAACTGAATGTTTAGCTCTTAAATTTAGGAGAATTTGGGATAATTTTGTTGTCTTTAACAAGAAATGCATGGTCAGCTTCCCTATGGTTGCCTTTTATGCATCTTTGAGGCTAGCACAATTACATACTTGCTGCAAAACCCCACGTTGCTCTTCTGTGTGGGGTTTTATAATGATAGTGTTGTTTCTTAATTGATCTGCATAGCAGGGTCCAATTGCTGTTAGAGGAGAATTATTCAGAAGTCTGAGAGGATGAGAACATACAGAGCAAATATGTTACCTTCTTTTTTTTTAGAAAAAATGCAATAAAAACCCTTTACATGACTGCTGTTTTAATGCACAATAAACTGTATATTTGCCTATATTGTAAAATACCGCATGTTTTCAAAGTAAACAGATTCACTTTTTGGTTTTCCTTCTCATTTTCTGTAAGTTTAAAAGCTACTGAGTTTTTTGAGCATTTCTTTTTGTGTGTTTGGCATTAAAGGTGTTTGTATATGTGTGTCTCCTCTTGTCTTTAAACCCAGAGGATGCTTCCCGCTGATATTTATAGTCTCTTGTTTGAGTGTTTTTCTAGCTGAAGGCGCACTTTATGAAGATGGCAATTTGATTGTATTTCCAACCATATATTTGACATAGGTTTAAGGGCAGTAATGCTTGTATGTAGCCTTAACAACCATAGTTTAGATCCAGAACGAATATGGAAGCTTAAAACTGTCATTAGGTTTTGAATTTTTAACTCTTTCTGAATTTTCAAGAAAGAGCTTTTTTTTAGCTTTGGAGGTGACTGCTTTGGTGTTTCTGCCTATCCTCATTTCAGAAAGGCCAGGTAGTGATAACCCCAAATCCTTAGTGGAACCTCTGGGCTCCTCCTCACCTGGGGATCCTTGCTGGAGATCCTCTACAGTTTGCTGACCCGCCTTCCCACAGTTCGATGGGAGCTCCCAAAGAGACTTTTCAGGGTACAGTTCTAATTTGTTCTGATTTTTATCTACACAAGTGTAGTGGGCTGGCACATCGTTGCCTCAGAGACCAAGTTCCTTCCACAAATTTCCAGGGCCCCAGTAGTGTGCACACAACGCTGCAGCCGTACAGACACGTTCAGGTTATCAGATGCAAGGCACAGTTTCTTTGGGTGATGAGCAATAAAAACTGTTTGCCATAAGGCGTAAGACAGAGGTCAAGTCTGAGTGGGTCTAAATGACAGATTTTCAGGATAGCCTCCTCCTGAAACACGGATATTCACACACCTCTGCACCTGAGGAAACAGTATTTTGGGTAATAATCTATGCTGTGCTTCTAAGATTCAGCACAATGCTTTCTGCCAAAGAGAAGAGGGTTACAAATGACTTTAAGCCATGTTTGGGCTCTCCTGATCCTGGAATATTTTGGAAATTGAAGTGCCCCATTAAACCTAGACAGCTGGGAGAATCCTGCTTAAGCTGCAGCAGCACTCTGGGCTGTCACAGGGCTGCAGAACCATGTGTCCTGTGCTTCCCCTCAACAAGTGCCTGGGGCTTAGGAAGGGATTGATAGAAGGCAGGTTTGTGGTTGGCTTTTGCAGTTTTTCCTTGAGTCCTCCTGTTAGCATAAATAGGCTTGAAAAAGAGTGAGAATTTAGATAACTGCACATGTGTGTGGTACAATCAGAATTTTCACAGAATCGCTGAACTGAGGTGGGAAGGCACCTCTGGGGATGGTCTAGTCCAACTGCCTGCTCAGAGCTGGGTCGCCTGGAGCAGGTTCCTCAGGGCCCTGTCCAGTTGGGTTTTGGATATCTCCAGGGATGGAGACTCTGCAACCTGTCTGGGTAACTTGGTCCAGTGTTCAATCATCTTTACAGTAAAAATTTTTTTTTCTTGTGTTTAAATAGAATTTCCTGTGTTTCGGTCTCTGCCGATTGCCTCTTGTCCTGTCACTGGGCACCCCTGAGAAGAGCCTGGCTTCATCTTCTTTACTCCCTCCCATCAGGTATTTTTAGACACTGATGAGATTCCCTCCTGAGCCTTCTCTTCTCCAGGCTGAACAGTCCCATTTCCCTCAGCCTCTCCTCATACGTGAGATGCTCTAGGCCTCTCATCATCTCAGTGGCCCTTCACTGGACTTGCTCCAGTATGTCCATACCTTTTCTTGCACTGGGGAGCGTGAAATTGGGCACAGCACCCAGGTGTGTCTCGCCAGTGTTAAGCAGTGGGGAGAGATCATATCCCTCGACCTGCTGGTGACGCTCTACCCAACGCAGCCTGGGGTGCTGTTGGGTGTTAGTCAATGCTCGGATGCCAGGTGACAGACAGTAATGAATTCAGGTGGGTATTGGACTTGGTTCCTTCTTATTTCATATTTAGTTTACTGTAGCATCAGTCAATCAATCAGAAGTTATTAACACGTATGAAGAGCACATTTTCTTCTTTTTAATCCTTCTAAATATTTTATTTTGACTTTCTCAAGTAGCTATGTAAGTGGTGGAAAGGGAAAAGAAAATCCTGCAGGGGAGTAAACAAATTTTCCTCTTTTTGTGAGATCTCTACTGTAGATTTATGGCATAAGTATTACTTCCCTTGAAAGTCAAGTTTTTTACTCTCCCTCAGTCTGCAGTTTTGTGGGTTCACGTATTTTTTTGCAAGGGTAGAGTCGGATTACAGTGGTTTTGCCTTACTGCTGATGTTCACACTGCTTCTTAAAATCACTGTTTGACTTATTCATGTCATTTGTCCTCAGAAAGGAATTTCATTGTTTCTAAAACTACAGTAGTCAGAATGAAAAAGCCTGAAAGATTATATTGGTCTGACATACACCTTCTTATGGGGGGAACATAATTACTTCTGAAAGAAACAGAAACATTTTAAGATGGCTCCCATTACACGAGTATGAAATCGTAGAAGTGTTAAATTTATTATCTGTTTTCCTGATTGTGGAAACTTGGTTTTGAACAGAAACTGCACCACTTGAATAAATATTTGTCACACAGGAGAGTCAGTGTGTAGCTAAAAATGCTTTTTGCGCTGTGGATTGTACAGATTCCTACTTTTCTTTTTCCTGTATTGCAGACTACTTGTCACATTATACTGGTGGAAGGGTGAAGTTGTGGGCCATTGAGCACTGATTTCTCTCAGTACCACAATTACAGAGACACCTGTGCTAAATAACATTGTGCTGTTCTACTTTGAAAATTACAGGGCTTGGTCCCACTCTAAGATGCACAGATGTACATCGCCTCCCTCTGCAAGCAGCCCTCTTACCTGAGCACACACACTCGCTCAAACCTCCTCTGCAAGTTAACTCACCCCCTTTCTAAGAGATGCTACAGACCTTAGAGCTCAACGTCCATAAAATCTCCTTGATTAGTGGCATACGAATTCCTTCAAGTATTTCTGTTCTTCAGGGCAAGTGTATTTTTGACTGAAAAAAATGGCAAAAAAAGTGCACCTCCTCTTTTTCTGCTCAGGTCTCAGGGTTTGACCACTTTCCTTCGCAGTTTGTCTGTTTTTTGCACTGCTCAACTCTCTGCCTGTTGTTTCAGGCTGCTACTCAAATTACACGTATTCTAGTTATTATTTCCATCATTTAGTATGAATTTTACAGTGATGTTGTTTTTATGCTTCCTTACCTTGCCACATGTGTTAACTATACAGAAACTGTTCTTCTTGTGGAAGAAATTATATACCAAAACTACCCAGTAAAAAGCTTGGTTTATGGCACTTATAAAATTAATGCCAAAAATGTATGGTAAAGCTTGATTTTTTGACATTAATGGCTAGTTATTTAACACATTATGCTCTTGTAGTGCCTGGAAAACAGCACTTAGATGTTCAGGTATGATCTCAAATTCCCACCCAATTATTCAAAAGTTTAAGGGGTTGTTAAGTGAAGAGTAGGGGGACAAAGCACACAGGTTAATAACACCTGAAATAAATGAGAAGTGGAATAAATACCTGGATTTTTTTTTTTTCAAATGAGCCAAAGCCATTATATAGTGCACAGTTTAGATGATCCTTGTGCATAGCTGGGATATAGCAGCAAATACATCCATTAATCACCATCAGCCAGGCTGTACAACCTGTCCTTTAAGAAGGCGGCAACTCCACAGAGTTACTGCAGCACCTCTCTCTCTTTCTCCCCTGCTAGGATGTAGACGTGGGACATGGGATGGACTGATCCTCAGCTTTCCCTTTGTTGCTTTTTGTTATGCAAATAAGCATTTTCTTTGCACTTTCCTCTCTCTCTCTGGTGGTGCAACAAGACGGAGCTCACATGCTGATAGTCTTGATCCATACTAGCAGCTGAAAAGCCTTTTGATGATAGAGGGGATAGTCTTACAGAAATCAAGGAGAAGAAACCCAGGGGTTTTATAGACATGAATTAATGGGAACCATATAAACAAAAACATTTCAGTAAATGTGTTAAAGAAATAAGTATTTGCAAATGCCTAAGAAAATGTGACAAGTCAAATAATACTTATAATTTACCACTTTATAAATCGGTAGACTCTAAGAACACATCATCGTCTTATGCAATTTGTGATATGATATTTAGCATGAATTCTGATTATGAAAGTCTTAGTTAACTGTAGCTGTGGATATTACTGTCCCTCATCTGTGGTGCAGGGCTCTGTGGTGTGCTGCAAGAGGCTTGTTAGCGTGAAGTTTGGAAAAATCACAGCCTCCAGAAGGAATGCAATGAATGTTAAATACATCATACCTAAGCAATTAACATTTTAGGGGGAATATTTCAGGTAGAAAAAATATTTTTTAAAGTGTTATCAATACTGTTTATCGTATTGCTAAACTTTTAACTCCTCAGTCCAAAGGAACTGACTAGCCTCAGAGAGAGAGAGAGATACAGAACTTATAATGAATGTATTAGAAAAATTTCTAAGAGACCTTGACATAGCTTGCAGAGATATATATGAGAGTGTCTCACTGGAAATAGAGGGAAAGGGTTTTTATGGAGGTCAGAAACCCTATGTCTGGCTTTGCTGGGTGATACAGTATTCATTTTTACTTCTGTCATTGTTCCAGGACTAAGTATTTCTTGTCTAAACCTCAGACCAGCTAATTACGGAATAAAAAAAAAGCAAGAAACTGTTTGAAGCAGTTCATTTGTGTGACGTTGGAAAAAAAGCCAACTGAACTAGATTAGAGGACAAGTCACCAAAGTAGCTTCATAAATGCGATTTAATAAGGGAAACTCATCTCTACATAGTATGTCTGCATTAGCTGCCCATGTGTATACAAGTAGAGGTTTTATTCCGTAGATACAACATATCAATCGTTTCAGTTCACTTAGGATCAAGGACTGTTCTCTGATTCCCAGACCAAATGGTGCAAAGTGACTTATGTCCCCACTGATCATGTTTTTTTTCCCGCAGACTGTTCATGGCCACCTTACATAACATCTGACCCTCTGTGGCTATACGGCGTGGCTATAGCCAGTATTCTCAGTTAAAACAGTATGCAATAATGTATTCCAACCCACTAAAGCAGCATTTTTATAGCTTGACCCTGAGGATAGCTGTTACATGTTTTGGGGCATAAAATGAGGCTACGTGAATTGGTGCTGCAAAGCCTATTGAGATGGCTTTGAGGACTCCTTAGGCTTAAAAAAAGCCAAACAAGTCTTGGTTCACCTAATCTGTCTAATGGCAGTGGTCCTACACTGAACTATAATCCAAACCTGGAAGGTTTTGACTGAAGAGAGCACTCTTATAAAAAGAACCTAGGAGTGAACTGGCATGAGTACGGTGTAGACAAGCCCGGGAGTGGTATTGAGTCAGGGAATTAAGGTATTTAGCACTTCAAAAGTCTTTTCAGGAAAAGAAATAATGTTAAATCTCTTCTCTGCTGTGGGTGGCCCTTTTCATACAGAGAGTATTTTAACCCTTCTATTTTTAGGCTATTTTTTTGGTATTCATAGAGGCTCTCTCTCATTCACAGAGAATCAATGTGTCTTTTTCTTTTCTCTGCAATGTGGTAGTATTCTGAGATACATGCATTTTAAACAAAAGAAAACATAAATACAGGCGAGACTGTCATCAGTTTAAAGTATTGCATAAGTGGTTAAATTTAATCACAAAGAGACAACCAGCTAATGGTTTTAGTAGAATTCATAAAATCCCATAAAATAGAAAAGTTAAATTTTGTCGTATAATGTGAATCAGTTATAGGAACCAGCACAGCTTCCTTTTCCCCCTGAATAAATTCTAAACAGTCCTTAGAAAATGAATTACCAGTCTGCAAATCAGGATGACATATTTTTCAGCTATAAAACTAAAACTACTTTCAGACCACTTAGCTAAAAAAAGAAAAAGAAAAAAAGAAAGACAGCAACTTTGTTGTTAGTGTGTTACTGTCAATAGTATTGGATGCTTGGTTGTGGCTCCATTTTAGCAGTTTGACCTTGTTTAGATCAACCTGAATCAAATCGACAGACCTCCCTTACAATTTCCCCACCCCATCGCAGAAAGCGCATACCCTGCATGAGTGTATCCAGCTGGAGATGTGCCAATAGAAGTAATTACGTGATGAAACTATTTAACTTTGACTAAAATACTCTCACCAGGTTCTTTCAAACCGTGTGTCTTATATCTTGTTGAAGCAATTTTATATCATGCCTTTAAAGTACAGTAATGGCCACTTGCATTGACAGAATCCTCGTAAAAGAAGAAGACCGAGACCTTGCTCATGAAGTGCTATTGATTTTCTGAGTTCCTGCTAGAGTTGCCAAAGATACAACACTGTTGTTAGGGAGAGAAGATACTTTGGCCTTCAATATCACAGGAGGGTTCCTGTGTAAGCACAGGCGTCAATGGGTTTCAGTGATAAATAATGCATTTTGGTGATAACTGCCCATATTATTTTGTCAGTTTTATATGACTCAGCATTTGCTCTTGCCAAGCATTTCTTTAATGTCACCACTGGCTGCTGAAGTTTGAGCTAATTGTAAGTGCTATTTATATTTTAAAGGTCCATTTGCATTATGGCAAAAAGCTAAAGTTTCAGTTTATCTTAGGCTATGGTTGGTTTTGATCAGTAGGAAAACTAAATATACCCCCAACATTACTTACTGTGGTGTTTCTAAAGGCAGGGCATTGTGAATGAGAGTTAAATACTGTACTCCGTGTATGTACACAGCAAAAGAGTCTAGTGTTTTATGTCCTTTATTCAGAACGCAAGCTGGCCTGCACCAGTGCATGAGGCATGAAAGACATTTGCTCAAGTCTGTGTTACAGGTGAAAGTGGAAAATAGAGAGCATCATCCCAAAGGGCACTGCTGCTGCTTCCCAATGCAGCTGGCCAGTTAATGGGAAGAGTGGGCACAGCCTTTGCTCTGCACAGCTGAGTTGGCATTAAAAGGAGAGCTGATCTCTTCTTCTGTAAGGCGTTTGGAAGATTGGTTTTCCCAGAGAAGGGAGGTACCAGTTTGTGATTCTGGATCCAAGTCCTTTTCTGCTCCTGGGACAGCTCTGTTTACTGCCTGCTACTGGGGACAAATTGCATGTGAAAAGTCTTTGGGCACAATTGGCTTGTGTGCCTGAAAGGCTGTTTGGTTTTCCAGCTGTCCTTGGTGGTGGAACCTATGCCCACAAACCTTGTCTCATTTGTGTCCTCAGGCCATTGCAGCAGTATATCAGAACTACCAGTGGTATAATGTCACCAACTGGTGACCTACGTCACCCCAGACATTTGAGGAAACATTTATAGAGCTCAGTCCTAATGCTGCAAAGCCTAATGGTGTCCTCTAAAAGCATAAACTTTTACTTGTAGGCTTTACAATTAAGTCTTAATGGATTGTGCTTTTGTGGCTATCACATCATTGTAGCCAATAGATAATTATTATTTATCAGTAGGGGGAAAAAAAGGGCTGGCTAGGAAGATTATAGCTATGATAATTAGTTTTTGATGACATTAACCAATTAATATAATTTTATGTTTTCCATTTTGAGATTTAGGCAAGGTTGTCTTTATTTTCATTTCTATTCCAATGTTTGAGTCAGTTTAGTCCTTCTGAAAGGGTTTATACTGAGTGCCCTGGAGGGTGCCATCATCACCAGGCAACAGGGGAGACAATGCTGAAAAGAAATTGCACAACATAATTTCCCTCCACCTTCCCCAAACGTGTCCTTGTTCCAAATGACGTGAATTAACTTTAAGCCCTATTGCCCCCTTCATTTCCACCCTGAGGAGCCTAGAGGAGGGGAAAAAGCCCCCAACAAAAACCCTGAGAAGGGATTATGCTGAAAGAAATATTGCTCACCTGTATCCCTGACTACACAGAAGTCTCTCCTTAGTGGTTTGAATACAGTGGAGCTTGGACAGTGAGGAAGGGGGAACAGGTAATGTCTCCTCTTCCCGGCTCATCTCCAGGTCGGCAGCACTAATGTGCACCATTTGGCTTACTCCTGGGGAAGGATTATGATCGTGGCCACCAGATGTCCAGACAGGCAAAATGTGCTTTGTAAGACTTGATTCTTTGGGTTCGGTCATTTTTTTCCAGATCTGAAGGAAAAAAATTGTCGTATCTAACCTAAGATGACTCTGAAATGTAAATGTATTTATAAGAACAGCTTTACTGGGGTTCTATCTACCTCAGTGTCCTGTTTCCAGTGGTCACCAGTAACACATGTCTAGGGAACGAAAGTAATGTGGAGGAAGCGTATCATGGACCTTCCTCAAAGTAACCTTCCAGCCTCCAGAAACCTGCTTTGGGAACTTGCATAACTGAGGTTAGTTCTGTCTTAGAAGAGTGAACTTTGTGGCTCTGTTAGTAGCCATGGACGTGTTTTTCTTCCATTAATTTCTCCAGTTGCTTTTTTAACCATTTAAATATTAGCATTCATGAAGTTCTGCAATGAGGAGTTCTGCAGCTTATTTACACATGGCATGAACCATCTCCTTTTGTTTTTTTTGTTTTTTTTTTTGATCAAACAGTTGCAAATTTCATTTGATGTCTCCTGGATCTTTTTTAAAGAGAAAGCAAGCAGCTGTTTCCTTCATGCTTTGGTGCTGCCTTCATGCCTCTCATAGTTTTACAAACATCCCACGTCAACCAGCCTCTTATCAGGCTGAAGGGCCACAACCAAGGAAACAGGGCGGGAGGAGACCTGTAGCTTTGAAGGCACTGTTACAGACATCTCAATGTCCTTGTCCATGCAGACCAGGTCTCCTCCACTCTCTTTTCCTTTATGCCTGTGACCACTTTACTATGAGAAGGCCAGTGCAAAGCCAGAAAGCAGCTACACAGCACTCTCAAGAAGTTGCCTTTGAAGAGAGTTTTTTGTTTGTTTTTTTTCTTCTTTTTTTTTCTTTTCTTTTCTCTTTTGGGACAGAGAACAAATTGTCTGCTTATGTATGAGAAAAATCTGGATGAAAGCAGTAACTAGTTATATGGTGGTTTTTATTTCCTTTGAGACCTACTGTAAAAAGGATAGTATTGGAAAATCAGTATGAATGAGTTTACAAAAAAGTTTCTGAAATATCTCAAAATCCAGGGACTTTTGTCATCATTTAACTAGCTAGAAGAGAATAATTTCCTCCCATCTTAACCCCACAGCATGCTTTTCTGCAACAGGTCTTGTTTTCTTCAATGAGAGGACAAATACTGTTAAGAGGTTAACAACAGTAACGTAGTGGCAGTAGACTAAGCATAACAGAAGGATGGTGAGAAAACTAGATTTTTCTTGTTGATTGTGATTTTAATATTGCTTTCCCTTGCCTCAAAAGGCTTCTTGTTTCCTCTTATTTTCCATGTTTAAACAGCACAAGGCAGAAGTGATCTTTATTGGCATGTATATTTGCCATTTGCCGACCGTCTTTGAAAGCATGCCTCATAAGCAAAACTATAAACAGATTTCCTTTTGACAGCAAAGAATATTTTGGCCCATTTTACTGCCTGCAGAATGCCTGGAAAGTTTTAAATTACTGGCAACGAATGCAAGAGAAAAGGAAATCAAAGAGCCATTTATTCCCTTAGAAAGAGACCTACTTCCCCTCACCTTTCTATATTTTCTATCTGCTTTGGCTGAGAAAATATTTTAAAATGTTTATAAGCACCAAGAATTTCTCTATCCTTTTACACTTCGATCACTAGGAGTGTATAAACTATGGAACAGGGCAAAGGGGTGGAGATGACCTTTTAAAAGAAATCCTTTGTTCCGTGTAAATCACTTTCTACAACAGAAAAGCAAAAGAATAAGTATATATTTTTTGAAATTACGAAGTGCGGTGACACAATGAAAGGATAAATCCTACACTGCTCACAGTTAGGAGAATTGTTCTTTTTGAGATACGTGTCCAGCTGAGTGCCCACAGTGTGCAGATGTGTCATCTTCTTTGAGGGAGAAAAGGGCGTTCTGGCCATGATGTTTCAATATACTGGACTGATTCTTTTTTAAGCTGTGTGATGTAATGATTCTGTGCATTTTTTTCCTTTGTTGCTAAAGACTTTTGACTGAACACCTGCTGCACTGCTTAGTGCTCTAATGCCAAATACTCAGACGTAAAAAAACCCCAACCATATCCCAAACCAGGAAAATCCTTAAATACTAGTGAAACGAGTGAAAGTTCTACATAAAGTCCTACATGGCAGACCTCTTTTGTCTGTAGGAACCTCTCTGGAAACATGCTGTTGCAGCCCTTTCTGAATCTCTTGTGTTCTTACAGTGTGCATCTGACTACTATTAACGGGGCATTTCTCTTCAGTGCTCTAGGTATGCTAAAACTTTGAGTTGCAGTAATTAAACTTGCAGTACAATCCTGGGTCATATTATGCTATATTATCCTTTTAACTTTATTGTGATTGATTCGTGTCAACTTTAACTATACTCACTAGGAAGTCAATAAATAAAGATCGATGTTTTTTTATTTCTCCTGGTTCTTTATTAGAAAGAATAGATTGGTTAAATAACACAAGTAAAAGTGATGACATGGCTTCCTTCAATATTTTCTACTCTGAAACAGGTGAAATATTTTCCAAAATTACATTAGAACTACCATTTTCTTGTGATTTGCTGTTTCTCTATAGCTGATGCTTTACACCCCCAAAACTTCAAGAAACACACAGCACTGATGTTCTCCCTGCATAAAACTTTCCACTGATTTGCACTGAGGACCTCTTGCTAGCAAGATGGATCTCTAGTACCGTGTCCATTTATGTACTTATTTCACATATGGGGTACCTGTTGATCTCATTGAATGGGAATTGCACCTCTGGGCAACAGGGATGTACTCCAACAAACAGGCATGCTTCAGAACTCCTGAGCATCTCCTAACATCTGGATTTAGAGCTGAAAAATGCAGCTAACCCCTTTCTCTGAAAGAGAGAAAACTGACCCTTTCAACTGACCACCCATGAAATGACAGTATTGTTTTTGTTTGCTTATCATCTGCATGCTCTCTTTCTAGTGACTGTAATCTGTGATAGTCGTCATGTTCTGTCTTGACCATGTTCTGCCTTAGCAGGCTTGCATTGTAAGGGCTTCTGCAATAGCAAAAAATACACAAGAAATAACTGAAAGTAAAATCTGGACCCATGTGGACTTGCCAGAAGTTGAGTACGTTGTGGACAATTTAGAATCACAGCCCTTGCTCTCTAGGCGGGTCTCATTGCTGGTACTGTACTAACACACAGGTGCTGAGCTCCTGTGGACAGCAGCGTAAGATCTCTGCATCTAAGCAGAAAAGCATACTGAAGCTCAGATCCATCACACAGTTCTGAGAGTAAAATTTTATCCCCACAGTGTATGTATAGTAAAATACTAATGCAAAATTCACTAGGAAGTAGGTCGAAGTGTCAGACCAGTTATTATCAGTAACCTGTTTCTCATAAAAACATAGTGAAGAAAAAACCATCTTGTTCCTAAGATTTATAGCAACTTGACTCCATATGACAGGTGATTGAAAGCTTCCCTGCCATGCATATTACACTTTGGGTGGTGACCCCTCAGTATATATCTCCATTTAAGTCCTTCAGTACTGTGCTGAATGGAAGCGGAGTGGCCAGATGCTGTAAGCTTCTTTTTTTATGAAAATCTTTCATCCGGACATTTAGCACAAAGTGCATTCATAAGATTACTTGAGTGCCCTGTCCTTGAACATGAATCCAAGCATTGAAAAGGATCAAAAATCAAGTCTCTGCTAAGAAAAGCTAGTACAGTCACAAGCCACAGTATTATGTGTCCTGAGTAGCAGAGTCGATCTCTTTGCCACACTGCGTTCATTCAGAATTCTAAGTTCTGACATATAAACTAAGCAGCTTTCTGAAATAGCTTGTATCTATTTGCCAATGGGTTTATGATCCATGTTTATATAGGTTATAAATCCTTTTCAGGAATTATATAAAGGCGCCTTGCTTTGCTTTTCTAAGCTGTTTTTTTTTGCTGTTACTTTACTTACTATTTTATGTGTCCAGAATGCTGCTGGACTACACTCATTTCCCCAGTGTAGTTTCTGTTTAGCCACGTCAGGTATGTGTGCTATAAAATACAAAGGTTTGAACTAACACAGTGGGCTTTGCAGAACACCTATCTAGCGATAACGTTACAGTCTATAGGCAGTCTGTGTCACTTTGGAAGCAGGGTCCAGTCTTTGAATGTTTTTGTTTGGGGCACAAGCACCAGCCTTTCTGATTGTAATTGCTGCCACAGAGGCCCTGCTGTCAACACTGAGCATCTCCCGTCCGTGGAGGAAGGTTTGGCGGATCGCTTTTCTTGCATCTCTCTGCTGCTCACTCCAGCTCCCGGGCTGCTGCGTCTGTATTTCCTCTTCACATGTCATCCATCACTCAGGTCCCAGTACACCTTCTTC
Source organism: Sagittarius serpentarius (assembly GCA_034782735.1). Lineage (NCBI taxonomy): Eukaryota > Metazoa > Chordata > Aves > Accipitriformes > Sagittariidae > Sagittarius > Sagittarius serpentarius. The sequence continues at coordinate 11,693,171 of JAVKLA010000081.1, forward strand.
ATGGCTTCTGATGCAAAGGTAACCCCAGCTTAAATTAGGTCTGTGATTTTCTTCTGCTCCCTTATTGTGCATAATCTTTGCCTTCTTTTTTTTCCCCACTTGAAGCCTCCCAGGAGGTTTCTCCTGGGCATACTGCATCTAAAATCTTGATAATGCACAAGTCGAACTGCTGGACTTGATGTTGGCACAATCGAGACTCTTGATCTGAGCATCTCTCAGTTTGAAAAAATGCTCTCCTTGTGCCTGCATGGTAGAGAGGGAGCCTTCTTCAGCATATGCCATCTCAGCCGCTGTTGCTGCCAGAGTTTGAATCCTGATCTAAACTTTGTGGACTCATGTTTAATCTGTAAGGTTTGTAAAAAGTTTCCGAGGTTTATTAAAAAAACCTCCAAATTAATTCTGTCTTTGTATGGTCAGCTTTGAGACTAGGGCATACCTGAACTGAGCAAATTAAGGAAATTCTTAATCGAGACATAAAAGTGCAAGACCCAAATCTTAGAGCAACAAAATTACTGCTTTTAAAACCTTAATCTATTTTACTTCTATTATTGAAGCAAAACTGTAAAGACACAATATAGATTAATTCTATGATTTTTATAGCCACAATTTTATTATAAGTGTTTATATTTTATTAGATAAGGAAGTTATTTAAATTCTGTGGGCCTCATTTTGTAGCCTTCATTCAGGTAGGTCTCCTTTTGGCAGTCTCTGCTGTTGAGTAAAAACTACAGAACTGAGCCTTTTAGCTTTTGTTGAGACAAGTATACATTCCTTATTTTCACTTCTGGTCTGATGTATTTTGTAAGAAAAAGTTGAGCCAGGCAGCCAAGTGATTTGAAAATGAAGATTACAACGAAGTTTTGGGTAATATATTATACAAATTTCAGTTTGGACTGTCTTCCCTTGGGAAGATTTGGGAGTGGAACAGTTCTGGTTAATTCTCTAGCCTGCAATATATAAATTTTATCCTGTTTTCAATGGATGAGGTTCATTCATTCCTGTTGTTCTTTGGTCTAATTGTGCCCAATAAGCTGGTCATCAGTTCCACTTCATTACCTAACTCGCTGAATCTGATGAGATACTTGGGAGCCACACATATCCTGCTTGGTAGTTTATGACTAGTTATTTTATTTTTTAAATACTTTTTACCTGATGCTTGGAAAAGGTGGAATAAAGAAAAAAAAATGCATGATTCGTAAGGGGAACAAAATTTTTTTTTTTAAGCTATGTAAATGAATAAAAACTGGTAATGCATTTTTAAAGATATTTCTAGTGGCAGAAGATGACAAATAAAAGGATATGGAGGAGGCCAATTCTGCTGTAAGAGGTGAGCAGTTAATTGCTGAAGTGCTTTTGTTAATGTACGCAGTATATTTCACATGTTCTTTATCACTTAGCACTATTAGGTATGAATATAGCTTTGGGCAAGCATATGTCCCTTTTTGCCCCAGACTGCAATCATTATTCTGAAACTTCACTCTATTAAACAACTTTCCACACTGTTTTTTATTTTCTGCTGTCCTGGAAGTAGCTGCAGTAACTCCTTAGTCTGCCTTACTAGCCATCCTCAAGGGGAAGGAATGTAGGGATGGCTGTACTGGCTGTCCTGGTTTCGGCTGGGATAGAGTTAATTGTCTTCCTAGCAGCTGGTACAGCGCTGTGTTTTCAGTGTGGTAT
>JAVKLA010000081.1:11694947-11757302 GCA_034782735.1 Sagittarius serpentarius
CCATCCCACTGGGTGGGAGGGGAGTGAGTGAGCGGCTGCGTGGTGCTGAGTTGCTGGCTGGGGTTAAACCACGACACTGGCTTAGCCCAAAAGTTGGTTATGCTGGTAATCTCCCTCTGGCTAATACAGATACTTAGTTAAAGAGTAAAAAAAGAGTAGATCAAGTGCAGTTTTATGTGTCTGTCCCAGGTATTTCCTCCAATTTCTGGTGATCAATGTTAAAGGTTTCCTGACATGAAGGTTGTGGATTTGTCTAATCCCTCTCTGAGCCCGTTAAAAATTCTGGCCTCGTCTACATCCCCCAGGGAGGAGTTCCACGGGCCGGTCACGTGCGGAGGGGATCGTGCACACCTACGCTCGTTTTTCTCTCCTGCCTGGTTATTTCCGTGTGCGCCTCTTAGTTCTTCTATGAGGAGAAACAGTGAGCTGACATTCCCTGATTATTCTCGTCATCCTCCTTTTATCTTTTCTGTTTCTTTTGTATTCTCCTGATGTTGGATGACTGTAGCCTGCAGATAATGTTCAAAATGTGAGTGCACGATGGTTTTACATAGCGTCATGATGATGTTCTCAGTTTTGTTCTATGATGGACATTGAGCATTGAGATGGTGTTTTCCACAAATGCTGCAGTGGGTTCAACACCGTCATTTTCCTCCCATAGATATTTATTTGTACTGAGCAGAATTATCATCTGCTATTTGGCTGGCCTGTCACTTGGTACCGTGAGATCAAATGGAAAGATGACACACAGGGCGTTCAACTTTGGTAACGTGTTTAGTTATTTCTAGTATCTCTTAATCCAAACTCCTTCCCACCGTTTTTCATCATATTCTGTTTGCTGGCACAAATCAACACCATCGGTGATGGATTCAGTGCTTCACTGAAATATAGGATCTTTTGAGTTCATTTTCTCACAGCCTGTCTTTGCACTTCCTTTATTTCTCTGACGGTGCCCATTCACTACCCAGAGACCCACAAGTCCATTTCAGATCTCCTGATATGAACTCCTTATTTCATTTGCTCAGGAAGTTACACTTCTAACAAAATGTAAATGCACATTCAAATATATTAAGTACATTTTAAAATCAGTCCCATGTTTTATTTGGTTTTGTTTTCCCCTTTTGAAACAGAAGGTTGATGGTCTTATTCATGGTTTAAGGCAAAGGCTTTGTCCAAAATCCTGATTTCTTGTCCTCGAAAAGGACCACTCTTTCTTTTCATTTGTAATTTGGAACCTATCTTTTATTTTCATGGTCCATCACAAAGGTGAGCAGCAGTATGAGTTTTAAAAAAGTAAAGGCATTGTTACCTCTGGCAAATGCGTACTAATTTTAATTTTGTTATCATTTAATGAACTGGTTTGATTATAATATGTTGCCTAACAGCATGCCTATCTTAAAAAGTTTCCAAAGTTTCCCAAGCATTTTTTACTTCATGTATTTTTAGCATCTTCATTGTTGCAAAGGCACAGAATTCCAAGTTCTGCATTTCAAGTGTTTTGTAATGTTGATAACAATGGAAACCATTTTTCATTCTACTGTTGCTTGTTATTATATTTTTTGTTATGCTTGTAGATTGGCAAGTGAATGTCTCTTTGTATATCTTTTTCCCCCCAAGTTTCACCTGTTTTCTTCTTAAGATTATTTTAATGTTTGTCTTTTTATTTTCTATTTTAAAAAAACAGGTAGTAGTTTTTTAAAAGCAGGAGAGAAATACTGGATTTATATTTTTCCCAGAGTCAATGAAGAATTTCCTGTAAGAAAAAAATGAGTTGTCCAGGAGAAAAAAATTGTGCTAAGCAAAATTCTGCACCTCTTTTTTCCTCTACTAGGTATACTATATTAAACTGCATGTTGAATGCTTTTTCTACTAATTTCTGTTATTTTTCATCCTATAGAGAGACTTACATCTTACAGCATTCACCCAGAGTTTATAAGAATGCCGAGTTGTCACGCAGGAGTTTTACCTCACACTAGGGAGATATTAGTTGATAACATCTACCTTGTTTAGATTTATTGCTTTAGCATATTTCATGCTAAAAATATTTTTTTACCATCTGCTAAGATTAGCACTCTAGTGGTAATAAATTTTCTTACCCTGTTACTGTGGTATAGTTTGGAACCATCTTACACTTTATTTGGCCTAATTGAAAATAGGATAAGATAAATGATGCACTTTGAATTTTTCTCTCAGATGTACCATTGTTCATTACTTCAACAAGGGATGAGCACATCTGATTGTAATTTCAATTGTTAAGTAAAACAAAAGTTTCCATGGTGAAAATATGGTACCAACAGCTGTAATTGTCTATGGGTTGCTTGTGAAAAATCTCAATATTGTTTTAGTAATAAATGCAGGGTTGTTTTTCATTTACACACTTGTTTATCTTCAAACCCTAATGGAAAAGGGGTGAAGTCAAAAAACATGCTCAGGAATTCATGCACTGCATGGAATACAATATAGGAGCTTAAAATATCCATGCTTAAAGAAATATCTGCATATTAAAATGAGGAATATTTCAATAGTGATGACTATTGCAAAAAACCCACCCACTAAACAATAGTTTCTGCCACCACCTTATTAATTTTGATTGGATTAAACAGTGTTTATAATACAGTACATTTTGGTTTTGCTTCTAGACTCTCACAGGATATATACAGTACTGACGTCTTTGACATTTGCTTTGCAAACTCTTCAAACAACACCATCTTTGTAAAAGTTGTTTTTTTCCTTAATATTCTATTAATATAAAACCTAAATAGTAAAGTACTAAAGAAAACTACATGAGCTGAAGGTGCTGACTACCTGATACCAGGCAAACGGTATGGGAAGAAACAAGAGTAGGTATAAGCTATTCTATCTGCCTAGTATTTCTGCCAATGTAATGTGTGGTCTCATAATTTCATTTTTGTAAGTTTATAAATATTTCTGTTTTGTGTTCCGTGGGCGGACGGTGATACCTTCCTTTATGGTATGTAAAAATATAGTCTGTAAATTATGTTCTTTGCTTCAGAGTTTGCTGCGAGTTTAGGAGAAACAAGTATATTAGTACAGAAAACATTTACAATGGGAGATACTGACTATGCAATGGAAATAAGTGAAAACAGGAGAGAATTATGTATGCTAGGTCTTTTTTTTAGATACAAGTGTGATTTTTGCATTGGTGATGTCTAGTTTTAACATTATGGCAACAAAAGGCTCTGTCCTGTTTCATTCATTTGTGAAATTAATTCCATTGACTTGCTTGTATAAATAAGGTCAGCAAGTCTCTGTCCATAAGTAGTCCACAACTCTGGCTTTTTCTTTCAAAGTATTAGAATATCTTCAGGGTTATGCAGAAGTGGAAGTATGTCTGGGATATCCTTTTTTGGACCATGGTTACTTGCAAAGCCTTTTTTGTCCTTTGAGTAAAGTCACAGCTAGTCTTTAAGAAATATCTAACTCTGTAGTACCTCCATCTCTTATTTCATAATAAATTCTTTGACTGGTGACCAAATTCTGATAGTGCTTACCCTTACTCAGGGAAAACACCCTTTGGCTTCAGTCGGCATTTTGCCCAAGACAAGACCGCTCATCTATAGCGTCTCAGCCCTGGCTGGTATTTTCGCAGCTGAGTTTTAAACCCCTGAAAACAGGGGTTTGTAATGGAAGTGCTGACACAACCTTAACGAGAGGATTGTGAATGGCTGTGCTCTAATACTGTACATTGCCACTGTTACTGTGTTGCTGTTATCCATTTCTAGTGTCTGTTACAGAAATTGGTATTGTATCTAAAACAATTGCTGTTATTAACAGGTTAAGCTGCTGGGATGTTAAAATAAAGGCTGCCCAGCTTTAGTGCATTTTGTTGTAATCATCTCCCAGATGCCTTGTCGGAAATCAATTCAAGTTCAAAACTGGCTAGAATTGGGAGGTCAAGGCTTCTGCAGACTAAATATTTTATCTTCTGCTCATGTCTGGAGCTTTTAAAGATGTGTATTGGGGGTTCTTTTCTCATATCCCATCTGGACAAAAATGATTGGCTTTGCCATTTTGCCCAGGTTAGGACAAGGTTAAAATCAATTATAATCAATTATTAAGAGTCTTCTGTGGCTACAAAGCTTAAAGGGGGATTTTAAAAGTTGCTTGGTTCTGAAACAAGAATATCTTAGTTGCTAGTGTAGATGTCATTATTCTGGGATGTCAGATGTAAATCTTATCTACCTGCACCAGTAATAAACGAGCAGAATTCCTTCATCATCTTCTTGTCCTATGTGTTTTGGAACAAACAGCAATACCAAAAAAAAAGAAGATAGAGGTGTAGAGAGGACAGTTGCATTGTGTTAAAAAATCTAGTTGTCATTTCCATGTAGCTAAATGAGAGGGAGCTATTTATAATTTGGTGAAGCCAGGTGTTTCTTTCCCCGGAAATGCAGCCAGCTTACTCGGGCTTCAGAACTCGAATGCTAATTTTCTAGTATGTTTTGGGGACTCCATGCTTTTATCTTAAAATACAGTAGTATTTATGTGTTATAATTCACTCTGTTTGCCTGATGTGCTTGAATAGACACGATCGTTGCCTCTCCCTGGGAATGAATCAGTCATTTTGTTTGAAATAACTTTTGATGTTAGGTACCATTTTTCCTATATAAATCACATTCAGCATTATTCTCACAGCTTTTGAGTGAATAAGTGAGCATGTCTCTTTGTCCCTCATCACCATTGTTTTGGTGCTTTTGAACATAATATTTATACTTCCAATTTACATTGAAGAAAATTAGGAAGTAAGAATTGGAGCCTGAATTTTGGAGGAAGACAGGGACTCTTGTAAACTCAGGGAGGGAGGAAGAGTGCTCTGCTGAAAGTAAGACCTGCACGCAGGAAAGGTGGGTTTACCTGTTTAATTCTTAATTAATTAATTCTTCTTAAGAAAACTGTCAGAGTGATGCTAGTCAGCTCAGTAGCCTCAGTTGTCAATTTTTAATATTGGGATAATTTTGCTCCCTTTTGTTTTAGGGAGTGAAGTGTATGACTGTGCATCTCATACAATATAATACAATGTAACGTAATACATAAGAAAGCCTGATACTCAGTTAATCTGGTGTGAGAGCCATGGAGTTATATGTGTTATGTCATGACTGAGTTTAGCCTTGTTTGTCAAGTCCATAGAGAAAGCGAACATCAGAGCTGAATTTGGATATTGGAAGACTTTGGTTCTGAGCTGGTTACTAGACCAGCAGAATTGACTGGGATTTGTAAGACAGACTGGGATCTTCAAAACATGAATCTTTAAAACTTTTTTGAGCTTCAAACATTTTCTCGTTACCTTGCTTTTCCTTGGCATCTGTGTTTCATGCTCAGAGACAAGTGATGGTTTGTAGGTAGACTTGTTAAAAAACTTCAGCAAAGGATGTTCTTCCTTAGCTTATGTCGGGAGGTCTCAGGAGGGCTCTGGTTCTTACAGAATTTCCAGATTGCTGCCAGAAGCAAAGTTGACCTGATTGTCCTCTCTGTGTGTTTTGAAAAATGTCATAAATTTCAGTTGTCATTGGTGCATGTGTTCCTGAATCTGGAATATTTTAAGAGGAATCCAAATCTGGCATAAAGATCAGCTTCAATGATAAAACTAGATTAGCCACTTGTTGACATGAAATACAATGCTTCAGATTTTCAAAAAGTCTTTAAGATTCTTAATATGGAAAAAATACCAAATAACTGTAGGATTATAAAAATACTCAGACATTCAAAAATTTGTAAATATTTTCATGAACATAAGAATTGAGAAATATTTCCTTAAAATGGTCATTTTTGTGGTGATACTATAGTTGCACTTATTTCCCGAGGATTTTGTAGTGAATGTGAGATTTGAAAAACATGTGTAGGGACATTGTCCTGAAAAATAGGTATCTAATGAAAACCAAGAAAAGCAGAATAAATTAGTGTTGATTTTCTATCTTTGCACTGCATCTCCACATGAAATCATTGAGTATTTCACAGGTTTTAAAGAAAAGTTTAACTTTTCTGTGTATACGACATTCAGAATATCTTGTCACCTGAGAATATCTTGTCACCCACCTCCAAGCATTTATAAGTTAGTTATCAAAACAGGCTAGCCATTTCTTGAAGTATCATAAAAAGTCATATTGTTTAAATATTTCTGTGCACACTTATGGCCAGAAAATAAAAGTATTTAAGTATATCTGGAAGGTGTTAATATCATTAACAGAGTAACACTGGACCACTACAATAACTCTATACTTTTTCTGCTCTTGTTGTATACAAACTTCTGAATCCAAGGGCAGAGTTAAAGCATGGCTTCTGCAGCTGATAAGGAAAGAAGTTTCATTCTGACACTGGAAAGCTGAGCAAAGGATAGTTTGTAGCCTTGCTAAAGATACGTGTGATGCAAAGACTTCTGTAAAGGTACAAAAGGCTAAGTGGAGAGGGTAAGGAAAACCCTTTCCTTCCAACATGCTCTCTTTGTCCCCTTCAGTGTAGCTGAAGGGTTGATTGTATATCCTGTCTTGTGAAGAAGGCATTGCCACTGGGTGGTGGGAGATACTTATTCAGTTCAGAGATGTAGCCATAGTGAAAACGCTTGCATTGTGGGCCTTTGCTCCGAACACTATACTCCTTGCGATTCCATAAATGATGCAAAAAGCATGTTAATAAAGCATTCGAGAACAACACAGGTACTGAACTCTTCATTCTCTTGGGGCAGCCCATATTTATGTTTTTAAATGGGTATGTGAAAGACTTGGAATTCAAGGTTTATCTTAATACATTTACATTGTGATTTATAAGGCTGCAAAAAGCATTATAATAGGAGTTTACCTACTAATGATATTTGCAAAAGCCAGTTATTAATAGCTTATAAAGTGAATCAGGCTCCTTTTTTATCCCAGTAATTTATTTCACATAGAGGATTACATCCCTTCTCAATTTCATTTTCATTTGATAAAACAAGAAGTATAAAATATAATTTGCAATAAGTCTATGCCTGGCTGTGCCACAACCATGTGCTAAAATGCATCTATAGGCCCTTCCTTTTCAGTGAACACCACTAAAGCTGACACATTTCGGTGGCCTTCTGGACTGGTGGTACTTAGGAAAGGAGAATTATATAAAGAATGGATGTTCTTGGCTAGTAATTGAAAGTACAATGTTTTTATTGGAGGCAGGAACCCCATTTCCCTTTCCTTGGAAGGTTCAGGGGAACCTATCGTTTAGCTAATGAGACACATGGCACTGTATGCCTGAATAGTTCAGAGAGAGATGAAAAGTTCCTATTTATCCTGCACAGTGAAAATACAAGTCTGGAGACCGCATGTGTTTCTAATTTCAATGCACTTTTATTTCAGTTATTTAGATGGATAGAGGCATCAAGCCAGAGTTTCCCCAACAACAACAAAGGTCTTATACTGTCCAAACAGACTGCATTCCTGAACCCACTGGTCATGCCACCTAAAAAGGTTTAAAAATTCAGCATGGTCTGTTTAAACAAAATAGCTGTGTTATTCATTTCAACCTTGCACATAGGCACCAATGTTTATATTGTTGAAGTTAAGTTTTAAAGCGAGCAGAAATGTTGGTAGAAAGCTTAGGCCCTGCACTTACTCAGAAAAGGAAGTATGTTTACCGTAGTAGGGACTGAGAAACTGAACCAAGTTCCTTATCACAGCATTTAAAAATGCCACAGTTAGGAAACACAAACATTTCTCTTTCAGTTTCCCTTCTCTTTTTTCCTTTTACACTTCATTGATCACTGCTAATATTTGTTATTAAGTACAATGCTGTACACATTCATTAACAAATCCAAGCCAAACTTGACTGCTTTCATTGGGGACCCAAACTAGAATGCTGGGTCAAGTTCATGAACTGTCCAATCAAGTAGGGAGCCCATTTCAGGAAACCTGGAACTGAAACTCGTGCTATGTTCTGCCATGAAACTAGGTAGTTTCTAACAGACATTGAATGGATGGAACTCCAGCATTTGTGATTCGTACGGATTTTGCAAAATGCTCAGAAGGAATTGCAGCAAGGCCTTTGTAATCACAGATAACATACCTTGGCCTTTCATTCTGGCACTCTGAGATTTACTTCTGGTTCAAACTTGCAGCCCTGTGTGAGCTGGGGCTGAGCATCTGCAGAGAGCAGAGTTTTTGCTGGTGGGAGTTTCCCTTCTGTTTGATGTTTGGAGGGGAACTGAAGGGTTTTAACAGGGTAGTTTTTTCGCTAGGAACCAATACAAGTGGACAATGGGCAGCTGCTTGGCTGTAAACCTTAAGAGAAAATTGTAGTTCTCTTTACGGGGAAATGGAGGGGTTTTCTTAGTTTTCCTTACAAAAAATTCTTAGAAGATTAAACCTAAAATCTGTTTTCTTTCCTTTCCACTCCCTCTCATGTGGGCATACTTTTTTATTATTACAGGGTTACTCATGCATGTTGGCCTTTTGGCATTGAATATTTAGTACAGACAAAAAGGAGCTAAATATTTTTCTTTGGGAAAACAACTCAGACTTTGTAGAGATTTGCATAGATTTTGTAAATACATATTAGATTAAGAGGATCTATTATCATCCCAGTTGCTTAGATTTTGAGCCTATGAACTTTAACAGAAGAATACTTCATGAACAATTTCATCTATTTTCTGTAAAGGTGCTTTTAATGAATGTTGGGATTCAATAAGACTAGAGCTCTTAGAGTATAACTCTTTTAAAACCTAGTATTAGTGTAATAATTTGCATTTACATAGTGTTTCATATCAGCAAATGTCTAAGTATGGTATTAAGGGGTCTCACAACAGGCAAGGTAGGTAGTAGAATAAGGTACAGAGTACTAGATCAAGTGATGAAATAAAGGGTGACCAATCCATATGAGTATTGGAGTGGATGTAATGGAAAGCATCACGTAGATCTTACTCTGCTCATCTGTGTATGTATCAATCAGGAGTCATACCAGCAATGGCCTGACTGGAGTATTGTTATGGCAAGTCATTCTGAGCCAGTGTTAACGGCTTGGCAGAGAATCAAGAGTGGATTTGGAGACACAGCTTGGAAGAAGTTCTTCCAAGCACCAGCTTTGCACACCCCTGGACTCTGGTTACTGCAGGGCTTTGTGTGGGAGAACTCCACAGAAACCGGATCAGCTTATGTCCCATGGTGATGCCCTTCAGTCCCTGTCAGAGCTGTAAGACTCTCTTCTGTCTTTGGAAAGCAACCTGAGCCTGAACTGTGATGATGATTTGCCCTTCCACAGCTGGAGCACAGTCACCGTGTTGAATGAAAGGAGCATGTAAAGGATAAACAAAGTTTCCACAAGAGTTTCTGCATTAATGTGGAGTGCTTTGTTTTGTGCACTTGCAATCCTCATGCTTGCTTTCACAAATATTTTCTCGTGGGCATGTTGAGGTCATGCCAGCAAGGAGGTTTTGGGGGGGTTTTTTGGTAGTATTTGTGGGTTCAAACTGGTGGAAATCGTGAAATAGATGATACAGAAAGAAAGGTGATGGAAGGAAAAGAGAAGAAAATCCATCGATGGTATCAGGAATGAAACAGGAAGGAAACACTGTCACTTCTCTGTGTCCCAGGGAAACAAGAACTAGTAGAGATGGAGTAGCCTTTCTAAAATGGTAACCTGTCCTCCTGTCTCACAGGATTTACATTTGTTTGTCTCAGATGTCACTCTCGTGTGTAGTCACTATCCTTTCCCCAGCTGAGTTCTTACCTCTGTCTTTTCATAGTCATTACATTTCTGTGTCCTTTAGCCTTCCCTTTCCCAGGCGTTTTCACAGGTAGTTTTATTTTGGATTGTAGGACTGAGAAGCACAGCTCAGTTGTGCTTGCTCATTAGTTTTGCGTAGGGGCCAGCAAGGGCCTTTATTAGCCCAGCACCAAGTCCCAGAGAAGCTCCACACTGAAGGAGTATGGGTGATAGGGGCTCTCTTGAACTAAAAGAATGCTCTGACCAAACATCACTTCATGGGGAGGGTGAGGCTTTGCCTGGATTTTCCTTTTCCTCTTTTCCAGTAGTTTGAAAAAGGTAGCAGGGATTTCCATTGCAGATGATGACTTTCAAAAAACAAAATATGTGAGCAAAGATGACAGTGTTTCCATGCAGATTTCTCACAATCTACTCCAAGTCTAGACAGCAAACTCTGATTGTGTCCACATCGCACTCCCAGTTTTCCCTGTCTGCAGTTCTTCTAGTGCTTCCTTCCCCGAGAGTACTTTTGTGTCAAGTGCTTAAATTCAGAGCAAGATAAAGGATTTAGTTTTAAAGGTATTTTGGTATCTGCAAATGCAGATAGTTGCATGTTAGGTATTAAAAAATGAACGAGCACCTAATTACTGTTGATTTCAGAGTAAGTTAGGTAGTTTTGAAAATGACAATAGGCCCCAGGAGGCTATCTTTCTCCGGAGCCTGAGTGCATAGCATTTCCTATTGTTTAGGTATCTCTCAAGACAGAAAGCCAATCAGAAGGGAAAAATAGCATAAGGACTGAGAGCGAGCCTAGGCTATCTGAATCTGTCTGATTCAGATCTGGCATGTAAATCTGCTCCCAAGTGACTTTTTGAGGTTCAGTCACACTTTGATCTTTAACTCTCGTCTTCTTTGTGATGTAGCTATTTCAATTTCATTCATTAGACCAATAGTAATTCCTCCTCCTGCAGTAAAATAAATAAGCAAAAATAAACCATCAAACCTTCTGCTGGATTCACACCTAGCTGTTTAAAATACTCACAAAATCACACAGGGTAGAAAGTAATTGCATTACATTAAACTGATATCCGCAGTCTTTCAACAAGTTTCTTTGTGTCCATGTATAACATTTTTTTCGAAGTGTATTAAAAGTCCTCTGTCTCTATGCAAAGCTTCCTCTTTCTCTCTACTCTGTTAATTCTGTGTGAACATCTCCTTCATCATATTTGTTATATCAACAACCTTTTATGAAATTTGTTCTTTATCTGGTACCCTGAGACAAGCCAATCTTCAGGTTTCTGGAGTCAGTACACAATGGAAGTTTTACTGTGTTTAGTATTTCCTTATTTTATACATTTGAAGGAATGAAAGTTCTAAGCACAGAAAAAGATTTCACTTGCATTTACAGTCATGTTCTGGTTGAAACTATAGATGGCATTTTCAACTACATCGACGTGGATGTCTGATCTTTAATCACAAGATCATAAACTGCATTTATATTTTGTTTCTATATATCCTTAATGTAAAGCTTGACTTGAATGCTTGAGTACAAATTGTCGCAAGAAGAAACAGAGGGATTTGGAATAAAGATCTGTTAAGCAGAGAGTGAGCAACAGCGAAAGAGCCAAGTAACTAGTCTGGGCAGCAAAAATGAGAGTAATGCTTCTCAGGTGCACGAAGACAAGGTACCAAAACAGGGGACTGGAAGCTATGTGTGTGGTCAATGGAGTTGCACAACAGAGAATTTGTGAAAACGTAGCTAATATTTCTTTAAAATCATAACCACCCATGTATATGTGGAATGGATTTCATCATAGTGTAAATAAGAGTATGAAAAGTGCAGAGTTCTTCTCTAAACTCAGTTGTTCCTGACCAAACGTTATCTTTCCTTGAGATGTGTGGTCTAGACAATGTAGCTGGCCATTGCTGCAGCAGCTGCTGGGCCCATTTTCTTTTTCATATCCTAGAGATTAATAAAGGTAGTGCTAACCGACCTTGACTTGAGAGTGATGCTAGCCATGAGCATCTGGTGGCACGTCTAAGACAACTGGGCTGAGTACAGAGCTGTGAACATCTCTTCAGTCGTGTCCTCTGCCATAATTTTCATCACCAGAGTTTGAGCAGTTTGTGAAGTCTGACATATTGCAGCTTTCTTCCACCATCTGCAGTGCCTGCTATATGAGAAACAGATCTTTCACTCTGACCTAAATATTCTCTAACAATATCTTCAGTCAGTTTCTCCTGAGCACCCAGAAGTCAGCCTCTGTAACTAGAGTCTCTGTCCATCAAAGACAAGTACTTTTTTCATCTTTTTTCCTCATAGTCCTCATCTTCACGTGCAGGTGATTGAGTCCTCCTATAACTGAGCTTGGTTTGATTCAACAACAGCATGACAATGACGGTGCAGTTGAGTTGTACTATAGCATTATGTTTTTTCTAGGCACAATATTTCCTCTGTAATAATAGGTTTATTAGAAACAAAATTTAATAATATAACCGTAAATAATATATTCTTGCAACTCTTCTTTAAATGAAGTCAGAGGAAACATGGGCGAACCTAAGGACTTTGTATCTGTTCTTTTCATGAAGTCTAGTGCTGATATGGCTACTAAATATGGAATTTTTTACATTTATGTGTGGGCAGGTGTTATTATTATTAAGTAACAGACATGTCAGAATTTGATTTCTTGATAAATCCCCATAAATGTATCTTTTTATTTCTTTTATGCTTCTTTTTTTTTTTTATTGGCACATTCTTGGTGGCATCTTTCCATCTCAGGAGGAGGTAGAAATGTCCAATCAGTTATTGGAATCATTTTCAAGAACAGGACCATGTTGTTGGTGACAGGAGGATATCTTACTTTGAATCCTTAGTGATGATGAAGCCAGTAATAGCAGCCGCATGCTTCAATGTCAGAATCTTTGTCCTGACCCTTGGTAACGTCCTTAAAATCTGTGACATTTTTAGCTGCTGCTGACTTTCCTTGCTACTTTCATTGCCACCTCTTAGTGGTTGGTTTGGTACATCTCCAGCCAGGAAGTACGTTGCTTCAATGTCACCTTTAACTGCCTGCCAGCACTCTCACAGACTGCGCTGATCATATTTACATTGATTAATATGTTGTGCTGAATAATGAACGATCAAAAAACTTTGTATAACTGGATTTCCTCTGCAAATGACAATGCCTCACTTTAGACTTTTAGACCTGGTGCTGTTATTGATGCATCAAATCGTTCCTCCCTTTAGACTTGGAAGTGTTGTCCTGAGTAAAGTCACGTGGGCTGAAATCAGCACTTCGTGAAACACAGGCCAGGTTTTGCCTTTAAATCAGTGTTTGTGTTGGAGGAAAGTTTAAAATGGGGACAAACTGCCTGCAGGAAGAGGACTAAGATGATGTCAGATGAAATTATTGTAGAGAAGGCCCATGTTGCTGTAGTTGCTTGCTTCTCCACAGAAAGAATATAACTAGCATTGTCCTCTGCTGAATGTAAAGATGATGATATCCCTGTCCCTTTTATATCAGGAGTTATCAACAGCAAATGGGCATCCTCACAAGAATTATGGATCTTCTCCATCCTGGTCTTTAAACTGTACATTTAGTCAGAAGGTACCTATAGAAGACTAGGACATTTTTAATATTCTAATTATCACCCTGCATGCAATGAAAGGGAATTGCATCCACTTTGCTAACCTCTGTTCCAAGATGCATATTTCCATTCATAACGCTGCATGTAATCTGTAGCTAGCCTACAAGTAAGCATTGGGCATTTTGGCTGAAATGAAAATTATATATGAAGCTGTCACTGGGGAGGCTGAATGGTCCAGTTATCTATTCAGATATAACTTGCATCCAGCAGCTCTGTTGCTCAAATATGACCCTATATCGAGTCCTGATCACTTTATATGTCTATGAAAAGGCCTAAGAGGACCTGTAACCAATAAGCTATATTTCTGCAAAATCTTTTTTTATCTAGATTTGGTTTCTGTTTTTTCTCTTGGGTTAGCTGGAAGTCGTTGCAGGGCTGCAGCAGAGGGATGTACAGCCCTGCAGACCAGGGCGGTCCCCAGTTGGTCCCCAGTCAGGCAGTGGGGGATGCGCTCCAGCCCCCGACACTTTTACTAAACAGCAGCGACTGTAATCTCATGGATGGAGCATTTGTCTGGGGTTCAGGACGCTGGTCCTGCTGCTGTCCTGCTAACATGCTGTGAGCAAGGCAAGTCCTTTCTCATCTCACTTCCCCCATATTTTAAAAGCGCTTCGGAAGTGTTCTGGGATCTGCCAGAATGAGGTATTGTTATTAAAGGTTTACAGGTGAAACTATCCATCTTGATTTTTCCCCTTATCCACTGGGGTGGACAAATTGAATCTTTTGTCTCATTTGGGGGGGGAGGGGGAAGTCTCATTTACTAAATTTCACAGGAGTAGGCTGAGGAAATTATCTTCCTATTTCTGCTGTGTCTGGGATTCTGCTCTAGTTGGTCTCAGTATGATACAGGGAACTGGTAAAGATTTCAACTCTGTACTGCTGCATTGCCTTCCTTCCTGATAAAAATGAATTACTTGCAAAAAGTTGTGCGCTGTTTGAATTTTCGTGTTTGTATGTCCTGTGTGAAGCATGCAGCAGCACCTTAGTCACATAAATTTGAAGAAAATATAGTTTCCTTAAAAAACAACAAGAAAAAAATCCCCCAAACCCCCAAAATGCCGTACCTATGCAAAGGTTCTGCTGCTATGGGACTACTACAAACCATTTGGTTGGGTCTGCTGTGAACAGGGATCAAGGGCATTAGAAATCATGGTGGGGCACAAAATTCATCCCTCCTTGCCAGTTGATAATAGGTGTTTCTTTCAGCATCAAATTATTTAAAACCTTGCAAACTTTTCTACGCAGACATGACTACATTTTTGACCATTTTATGTGCTGCATGACAAAGAATTTGTGCAAGTAAAGCAAGACCCCATTTCCAATTGATAATTAGAGGAGGTCTGACAAAACAGCAGTCCCCTGATAGGTCATAATACTGCTCGGTGGTAATGCCGTCCCTGTGCGTTTCATCATGGACGTGAAATCTGGACCAATTATCATTTTCTCATACTGTAGCTTTTAAAGTATTTTTATTTTCTTTGTTACTGTCTAGTTCATCAAACACGGTTTTCAAGCTCCCAGTAACAGGATTACTATTGACAATTTCATTAGAACTTTAATTCCACCACCCGTACTCCTTCTAGAGAGAACCATCGTGGTCCATAGTCACAACCTTCAGTATAATTGTATTTATAGCTGCCTCGGACTCATCCCTCTCAAATTCTGAAGGGCCAGAACTGCCTTTTTTTCTGAAAAGGGTTTTAGCTCTGTAGTACACCAGCCTCGAGCATTCTTGGAGAGTTATGAAACTGTCAGCCATATGCATGCCTGGAAAAATGCTTAATGTACAGGTGTAGTAAGTTTGTAATTGCAATTTATATATAGCAATGCAATGCCCAGTCTGTCAGGTAAATACCAGCGAACAGCACAGCTTGAATGGGAGTTGTAAACATGCAAGTAACAGGTTTGTTAGAGATCAGCAGCTGTTTAGATTGCAAGCTCCTTGGAAGAGAAAATGTCGCAGCTCTTCTGTCTCAGCTATTTCTGTCCAGACATGCATTACAGTAAAGGCATGAGGTACTGTTCTCTTACACCCCACATCTTTCTTTTCGTGTTCTCCTCTGCTTTTCATAACTCAGGATATTCTAAATAATAAATGCAAATGTAATACAGATAAGGTATTTAGTTTCTAAGTTATTATTTATATTATTTTTGGATTTACAGGCTCTGTCTGACAGGAGACCTTTACTACAAAAGTACAAGAATAACAGTAGAAAAACAGAAAAGAAAAAATTCTCCCCCTCTGACCCCAAAGTCATCCCTGTGCATCAACTTGTATGTTCTCTCATAGGCATACTCTTTCAAACTCAGAGTAGGACATAGTAATAGGACGGTTATACTTTTCTTTAAAAGAAGTTTGTATGTTAGATTTTGAAAGGTTAGGTCTTTGCAAACAAGTTTTCTGAGTTATTTAGCAGCACTTTTTTGTTGGCTTTGATGGGAAAAAATTCAAGAGTACTATGTAAAGCAGGAATAAACCAGCAAAGCAGATGAGAAAAGGGGGTGAAATCCTGGCCCCAGTGATGGGGAAAATACAGTTTGGAATGAAATTAGGTAAAGATAATCATCCCTTCTGACCTAAAAGTGTATTTATTTGATGTCATGAGATAACATCTCCAAACATCTCAATGAGCTGTTTGTATTTTTTGGCAGAATAAAATTCGAATAGAAAGAAAGATCTTTAAGAAAGCAAGCTGACAGCTCATTTCTATTTAACACAGGATAAATGAGATCAGAATTATTTTGGTGTTCTGTCAACTTCCATGGATGCTCACTAGCTAAATCATTGTGCTTTTTTGTTTAGGGTGCATTTACAGTGGAGTTTAAACAGGATGTTGGTTTTCATGAGAGAGAGTTTGGGAGAGAAGCATTTATTTCTAATTGTGTCAAATGTTTTTAGCTGAATGTACGTTTCATATCTCCAGTTATCGCATTAAGACTGATTTTGTTCCAGGTTGATACTCTAGAAAGTTCTTCTTGGAGACACTTTTAAAAAAATTGTTATATTTGACCCCCTAGGAAAAAAAAGGAAGAAACCAGTCCTTTAATTTTGAATGCAAGTTGACTCAGGTGCTTTCAACAGGTGGTCCCTCGTTAGAAAGAAACCACTGCCTGACTCTGAGCAAACAGAAACACCTGGGCATGCCTGGGGGCAGGGCTGGCCATTTCAGCATGCAATTGCAATTTTCAGCCTTTCCAAACTGGGATTAGTTATTTAATTGCACATCCAAATTTAGCTGATGCATTTGCACATGTAATTAATTATGATTTATTTAAAATCACTCTGTAAAGCTTTGTTCCTCAATTTTCTACAAATTGAATTATGGAAAGCTAGATGTGATTTTCAGATTTCCTTCAGTTGGTTTGAGCTATAGTCTTGAGTGACTATGTATGAGTAGGGAAAGTCCTTTGTCCCACACCAGTCGAATAACGTGTATGGAGAATAGTGAGGCTTTCTTTCAAAGGTAAGTTTATATTTGATATGTAGGTTTTACAAGATTTTTTGTTTGTTGCACTGTATGGTGCAGATTATTAAAAGATTCGTACTGGTTTTGTATATGTCTCTTTTTGCTTTGTAAATTAAGTGCACACCAGTAAAAGCCATTGAGTTAAATATGTGTATTTTTAATGAAGGAAACAAATATAAGGAAAAGCATGGTTTTGTATTGATAAGATGTTAAAAGATAACTTAATGCTAAGGAGAAAAGGACTTCTGTATTTCCACAACCACCTGAGGATATTTTTTTTCGTTTTCAATGTTATGAGAAGTTGTGTGCGTGTTTTAGCATTAGGACTGGGAAGTGCCAGAGTGCCCAAAATATGAATTCTGAGGCATGGTGGCATGTCGAAGGATTCAGCTCTGCAGAGTTAAGCGTGTCCTCTATTGCTGTAACAGAAAGTGTGTATATTTTTCAGCTCTTGCCCTTGTCCAGCAAGCATTGCAATTGTGTGTCCGGGTTGAGTCTCAGAAAAATGAACCCTTACCTAAGCTCATCTCTCTTCATTTTTGTGTAAATTGCTAAATGGTGCTTTTCAGACGAGGCAATACCGTGTGTTATAGAGGTCCTGTAAGACTGAGGAGGGAAGTCTGATATTCCTGCTTTAAAGAGTATAGCTGATTGAATCTATGAAAGAGAGAAAATTGCCATAGTGTGAGTGTGGAGGAGAGAGGGGGCTGACTGACTCAAAGTCCTAACTCAGCGCGAGTTTTCAAACTGTGAACTGAGGGCAAATCGGTGCTTTCTTTCTGCCTTTCCTGAGATGAATCATGGAAGATATCGTACAGATAGAAATGAAAATTGTGGACCTTCTCAGAAAGGTATGTTGGAAGTAGAAAATCTCTTGGTCGAAATAATTGTGAGTGTTCAGTTTAGAAGCAAGTTGTTTGGGAGAGTCACTTGAATAGTCTTAAAATATAAAAGGTTACAGGACAATCATTCTTCTTCATATTCACCAAGTGTTGAACAAGAAAAATTGACTTGATTATTAGTAAGGTTGGTTTTTGTTTTTCTTGTAAACTTTCTAACCATGGGAATAGGCTGCTGAGAATGATTGTATAACCTTGCAATTAGAGGTGTTAAATAACAAGGTGGAAAAACACCTGTTTAAAACCCATGCAAATATACCTGAACCTGTCTTGGAGCCCAGGGATGGACTCTCTGACCTCTCGTGATCCTTTCCAGCTTTATGTTTCTGTGGCTTTTGCAAATGGCTTCTCCTCTTTTACTAGAGGAGAACACAAGTTAGAATGGTGACTGTTTTCAGCAGGATTTGTTTTATTTGTTCACATAGTCTTTAATCACTGGATTTATTGAAAGAAAACACAAACCTAGGAGGAACTTTTAAGGAAAGATATTACATTTGTTTGGGTTAAACATTGCCAGACTGTCTGGGTTGGCTGAATGCAGAGATAGAGTGGGTTCTGGGGAGAAAGAAAGACTGTTGTTCTTAATACCACTCTAATAGATAACATTTGTGGATGACTGCAGAGGGAAGTAGAGACACATGGTTCAAGGTACCATTTTTTTGGACCCAGTTCTTAAAAATACAAATGGGAGAGTCCGACACATGTAATCCTATAAATTGCTTGTACGTTTTTGCTTTTTCCTCATGTTTGAGATAATGTTTGACAAGTTGCTATTCTGCATGTAGTGAAAATCTGGATCCCTGTGTTCGTAGTTAAATATCCTACTCTCAGATCTTACAAGCCTAATGGGGTGTTGACTTCAACTTTTTTCATGCTGTCAGTTACCTTTTAACAAAGTACCATGTTACAAAGATATGTTGCTCAGATGAGCTACCGTGAAGTGAAAAAGATGATTAAAAATGAGGAAAACCAGGGCTGTGCATGTTCTAGATTTTTTTTTCGGGTATTCTTCTCTCTTCCCAGAAAAAAATCCTTGTGTCCGTAACATCAGTTCTGGAAGCTTTGTTCACCTGCTTAAAATGCAGGTGCAGAATATTTCTAAAACAATGGGGTAGTGAATGCACTAAAGTTGTGGTCCAGTCTGCCTTTGAAAATCACTTTGCAGAGACTATTTGTGCTTGCTTGTTTGCTTTGTTATTTTTGTACCTGTAAAAATAGAGTTTAGGGTTCAGGCCAAATAAAATGAGAACTTGAGTATCGTATCTTGATCACTGTTGCTTGTAAATCACATTCTGAATCTTAAATCCGGAATTAATTAATGTTAAATCTTGGGGATAAGGAGGCTGGTTGGTTCTGCAAGCTTGTATATGTGTCCAAGTACTAGAAACATTTATTTAAATAAAAAAAAAAGGAGGAGGAGTGGTAAGGAATTTATCCACTGCACAAACTTTTGCTTTTCAATGCTTCCTTCCTTTGAAATTGAGACGTAATCACTCTTTCCCCCTTAAAAAATACAAAACTTTATTATATGGAAAGAGGGTTTTGTTAGTTTGTTTTTCCTCCCTCAATACTTCTGTTGTAGAGAAGAAAGGAACAATATGCCTTCCACGGCCAGAGCCTGGGGAAGGACAAAATAGAATCAGCTTGCAGGAAGATATTCACATTAGGTGCGTGAGAAATCTGCAGTGCCAGGGGTACTGAAGCACTCAACTATCTTCCCTGTGAAAAGTGGAGAGTTTCCATCACTGGAGATGTGGGTAGAGGATTTTTTGTTTCTTTTTTTTTTTTTTTTTTAAATGTCAACTGTACATCAAGAATGATATAATAGCTATACTTAATTTTGCTTTGATATAGGAAAAACAGACTTAAAGAATTCATGTATTTTTTGGCTTTACTAGTTTTTTATTCCATGACTGAAATCTTGCTCTAAATGCAGTATGTCAACTTTTTAATTATGGGGGGAGAACCACAAATCTTTTGATTTATAAATAAGAAACAAAGGATTTTTATTCCAATTGATGAACTTTTGTTTGTGTTTTCTCAATGGCAAATTTGTGTGAGGATTTTCTGTTTCCACAGAAATAAATTATAAGGTAAAAATTTTATAACAAAACGTCATTTATGCTGGGAAAAGTTTAATCCAAAGTACTCTGACCATTACTAATGAAAAACCCACAGTCTCTGTGTTTGCTCTTGTTTGTAGAGAAATTCTGCCATATTTTGACCTCATTCCCATGTTTCAGCCAAAACACTTGGCAAAAGGCACCTAATGCTTTTGGAACCGCATTGTGAAGCGGGATCAACATCTCGATAGGCAGTTCTCCACCAGTACAATATGAATATGATTTTAAATAGTCAATTTTATGACTATTTTTATCTGCAGCCTAACTGTGACATAATTAGAGATGATATGTGTTGCAGTAATTTAGACTTACAATTTTACTTCATCCTTGGCCCAGTTTTCTTTTTTCCTTGCCTTTCACATCATCTGTGTGCGGGAAAGCTCTTGTGAAGAGCATTCAGGAGAAGAGAAGTTTGAGAGATGCTGTATAGACTCGGAAGATCAGAATAAGCGCTGTGCTGAGTTACTGGTTCCTGTAACAACCTATTCTTGTGACTGGGAGTCACGGTACACGTGTATGTGTGTGACCGGAGAGAGCTGTAGGAAGGGTAAGTCCCAGCATTTGTTCAGCAGCTCCCAATAGCAGCACCTTTGTAGGGTGGGGGACTGAGTGCAGCCCTATTACTGCCAGCCCGAGATTTGGAGAAGAAATGCATTTATAAGCGCAGCCCACGCTGTCCTGATATGGGAGCGGGACTGAACCACTCGTGGGCTACACGGGGCTCACGTGCTACAGGCTGGTCAGTCCTGTAGTAAAGAACAGAAGATGTCAGAGTGGCTCACAGTCAAGTAACTTAATGTGTGACCCTTCTACAGTTGCTTCATCTAAGTGATTTTTCTCCCCTGTACTCATAAACCATACTTCTCCTGAGCTTTCTCTGTCTGTTAGTACATCAGGGACTGTCTGCAGGTGTTGCCTGACCTTTATTAAGATCAGGTTGTATCAAGAAGTCCTGTAGCATTTCTCTCTGTTTTAATATTGCCATCTCGAGAATTTTTTTTCCCATACCTGTATCAGCTGATCTTTTGTACGGCAAATAATTCACCCTTCACAGTTGTTGTTTCTTCCTTATACTTATGCATGTTTAGCTGTGATAGGGAGCACTATTACATCTGTACATGTTAATCTGCCTGTGCTGAGCCATGCCCCTGGGTGGCCTTGTCATATACAATGAATGTCAGCCTTCTTGTGGTTAGTGTTTGGGTTTAAATAATCGTATTTTGCGTTTTGCAGACAGTTCGTTTCAGCAGACCATGGAATGTCAAGTGGACATTATCATTAGTTTGGCCCTAGTCCTGGGGCAAATTAAATGTTTGACTATTTATTGAAAAATCCCCTTCCTTTAGGTGAGGAGATAAATTAGATTTTTTTACTATCAGAAAATGTTGTAAGAGGCATCTTGCTTATTGCAGTGGTGGTGACTGAAAAAATAAAGCACTTTACTAGTTCACGTTTATAATATATGAATTTAGTTTGTATATATATTACCCAGACTTCCTTGCTTTGGAGGCAATTGAAAATCTCGAGGGATTTCTCATAGCCCCACATTTCAGGGAGGAGGGATATGAAAGAGAACAGTTGTTCTCAGAATGTTTGGTTATATCCATGCTTTGTCTGTGTTGAAAGATGAAACAGGTAAATGAAAGGTAAAGCATTATTTACAAAAGGTAGACTTTCCATGAACCAGGAATTATGAATTTGGTTTAAGCAACAGGTGAGGGTTCAGCTAACTCATATTTTAGTGATACTGGTTTACACATCTTTACCTATTTTTAATGTTCTAGATGTGTAATTTCTGCTGTGGCTTGTAGATCTTTGGAATTGCTCATAGCAAATGTTCTCCCTAGATTTGAGTAGGAGAGGTTTATTTTTTTTGTAAAGCAAAAGAATTTAGAGAGAAAGTGAAGTTTTGGGTTTTAAAAAGATTTTTGTTTTTTCCTTGGTTAAGTTTGTCATAATCTCAAGAATTCTGTATGAGTAGTTGCTTGTCCCAGAAACCATCATGGTTACTAAATATATGGAATTAAAAAAAAAAATAAAAAATCAAGGTTGTGCTGAAATGAATGTAGTTAAAATTCAGAAAGAGAGATTCCTTAATTAACTTAATAAAATTACTAATGGAAGCATTTTAACTGCTAAATTTAATTTACTTGTCAAGATATCAGGCTACAAAGAGGAGGGAAGAGTGGGAACTCTGCTTTCCATTATGATGTGCTCTATTATAGAATAAATTTGCTTAAAATGAAATATATCACAAAAAGCCATCAATGACATCTTAATTTGGAACAGCCAGTTGAAAAGTAATTAGACTGTGAAGCAATCAGTTCTAGTAAATCAGTGTTTCCCTTTACATAAACATACGTTTTTACTATTTATAAACAGGAAAGACTTCCAGATACTTGAGTAGCAAGGACTTTGATTGTATTTCTACTGTATGTGTTTTCTATTTTACATTACAAAACTGTCAAAACAAAAAGAATTGGGCCTTGATTTGGATGTGATCCAGCGAAATGCTTAAGCAGAGGTTTCATTTTAACCATTCCCTTTAAGAACATGTCTCTCTCTGGGGCCGCCTCTTTCCATTGACAGAGGTTCATATATTATGGCTGAAACTGAGATTGGAAAATAGGAAAGGAATCACGGATCTGCTCGGTGTGGATACTTGGTGTGCCATCTTCACCACTTTATTATGTGGGAGCCAGTCCGCTGTTGCGTTCCTGAGGCAGCTGGGTAAGGCGACCGGTAGTTTTACAGCAGATCTTCTTTCAAAATTAGACTAAACCTACTCCTAGGAAAGTAAAAAATGAGGATCCCTGGGGGAAATTTCACCTTAAAGATTCAAGTGTTATGAATACCTTATTGCATTTACCATTTTAAGACCGTATGTTTGGATGGCCGTGGCGACAGTGACTCTGACAATTTACGATCTGCACTAGAGCTGGGATGTTCAAGAGCTCAGCATTAAATGAATGTCCATGGGAACCGGGCATCTAATCTTCATAGACCTTTGAAAATCACTGCCCTATGATACAATACCAAATCCAGACAAAAAACCCCTGCGATAACAGTGTTGCTGTAGTATCAGTTAACATTGCTGCAGGGCTGTTAATACCTTCCTGAGTCCCCTCCGTCGTGCTCCTCTCCAAGCCAGGTCTGTGCACTACAGAGCACTGCTGCTCGCTTTAGTGAGTTCCGCTATTTACAATTCTTCTGATTTACCTGGAGTACTTGAAACTTTTTGTATGAACTTTTAATAATATGTAATATTCCAGTAACTGGATTTTCTTATATGGAAAGGCAGTCAGGACGCCTGCTCTGTTGGTAGTTTAAGAATTCGTATCATAAGATCCAATAAATACCAGGAACTTCACTCCCAAAAGGAGCTGTGTGAAGGTAAACACAGAGCAGTATCTATTATTTTTACCTTTATGAAGGCTGATTTTTTTTGTGGCAGGTGAGGAAGGAGGAACTTGGCTTCTGATTCTTCAGTATCATAGAAATGTTGAGAATAGAGTGTGAAACTTATATGCTGTAACTTTTACCAAGAAGTTATTCAGCTTTGCATTTTTAAACCATAGCAGAAAAATAGATGCTTTAAGTGAAGTTTAAAATTGAACAGAAGAAATTACTACTTGCGTGACACAGGAGTGATGATACAGATCAGATCCTTATTGGTTTGAACAATTATGGTATTTTCCATACTGTTGAGTTTTTTTTTTACAAGCTTCACAACTGTACTCTGCTGTGGCCAAGGTGCCAAGAAAAGCTCCACGCTGAGGCAGGAGAACAGAGGCCTCCGTTTGGGTTAGTTGTTGGGGCAGGGGTCTGTAAATGTTACAAGTATTTATTTCAGCCAAAGCTGTGGGACGCACTGCCAAGTGACTTATATCAGCATTGAATGACATTAGTGAATATGCTGAGAAGGAATACCCAAAGAAGTAAAGCAATGCAGGCAGCTTGCTGACAAGTGAGACCTGTAGTGAAAACTTTGATTAATCAAAGTTCTTACTGCTATTAGTTTCTCTCTTTCTGCCAGGTAGTACTTGAATTGAGAGTTTTATTTTGTTTTTCATATGTTAAGTGCAATTTACCTGGGAAATCATACTGTCACAATTTTCAGAGGCAGGTCTTTGGGCTTTCCTGTTCAGGCAAAATACAGCCTGTTGTCACATAAAGATTTGTACTTAGAATTTGAATTTTACTGATTGTGGACCCCTCTACTGTCCCTGTCCTTCACTAAGACAGTATCTGCAGAAGAAATGCCAGTAGCATAAATTACAGCAACACTTAGGCAGGCAGCCTAGGATTAGAAGTGTACGTGGCTTCACGTGATGTGACTGCCTAGATATTGGGTGCAACAAAAATGTAGAAGCTCCTTAAGCCCAAACTTATTATTCAGAGTATACAACTGTAAAGAAAATTGTTATAGTTGGAACACATAGCTCTTGGGAACGTGCTTTTAGTAAATATGCTGTTTATAAAGCAGCGTTTTTGCAAGCAGCAAGTTTATTATTAATTCTAATTTAATCTCTTTGTTTTTAAATGAATATATCTCACTGTTAATTTCAAGAGTTTAAGATGTTCTTAGCTAAAGACATTAGAAAGCTAAAATACAACATATTCTGTTAATTGTGGTTGTAGGGTTTCTTTTGAGAAGTTTTATTATTTAATGCACTTTGGCTTTCAGGTCATTGGGAAAAATTCTCCAATGTGCATCATTGTACACATGATAGAGCTGGCTGCAGCTAATCCTGTAATGCTGCCCTACACCCGGTGGCAGTGCAGTATTCTTTTGCCTTTCAGATATTTTGGTCACACAACCATTAGTTTTGGAATCACAGGTCATAAAAATCAAGTTGTTCATTTAGTTCATGGAAGAGAAGGTTCATCTGTTTCTTTTATTAGTCATCGCCTGAGACATCACCTGATGCTGACAACATCACCTGATGCTGATGTCATCAGTGGCATCTGCAGCAAGTTTCATATATTTGGGGCAAAAATGATGAGTTACTCCAACTCATCTGCTAGGAGATGATTTACTAACTGGAGAGGATGTGTAGGCAGGCAGGTATGCCATACCTTATTATTGCCTACTGAAGGGCTGTACTCTTCAGATTATTTATCATGAGAAAAAGCTCCACCTTTAAAAATGAATACAGTGATTGTTTAATACAAAATCAGCTGTTTCTGGGTTCTGCTCTCTTTTTGGAGTTCTTACTTCCTTTCTTACCTTTCTTTACTTAATAAACTTGCAGCGTATGGTTTGGAGTTTTTTTTCTTTCTCTTCCTGATGCTGCTAGGAGGGCAAAAGGCAGTTGAAACTATTTTTCTTACCATGACTGCCTGTCATCTTGCTTCTCTTCTTCCCCTACTGACTTTCATTGTCACACAAAGTAATAAGCAAAGAAGAACAGACAGAAGGCAACCAAGTTACATTTTGATGCGAACCCAGTGTGCATTGTGACCATGACTTGTGTACAAGATAGCTTCAGTTTCCTGTTGACTTGGTGGCATGATATTTAACATTCTCTTTTATAAGTTTGTTGTTTACAGCGATTTTGTATTTCTGCTTAGCCTAATGATTACAAAAGGGTCCACCCTGGAGAGTTCAGCCTCCAGTCTTTGAAGGTCTCATTTGAACTTGTTTGCAACTGTAAGGAACGGCTTGAGGCTGTGCTATTTAACACAAAAAAGAGGAGGAAAAACACCACCACCAAAAAAAAAAAAAAAACCCAACCAAAAAAACCCAACAAACCAGCCAACCAACTTTTCTCATTTTTGTTTGTCCTTATTCTGGATTCTTAATGGCTCTCAAAATATAGGTCAAAGATATGTGCATATGTAGTAAATAAAGGATGGAGTTTGGTGCACTTAGTACTAGAGGGGGATGAGGCATACTTTCTCTTAAGGGTGCTGTATGTTTAACACAACCCTTACCCCTTTCTGCTGCTCCTGTTCTTGTTCCTGCTTATTCTTTGGACTTCAGGGAGGTTTTAAGCTCCTGTTGACCTGTACACATCAGCTCTCCTTCCACTCCAGCTTGTTGTTATCCCCTTCTGAAGGAGAGAGGGAATGTGCAGCAGAAACACCTTTTGTGCCAGCCTTAGGTATTTTGGCTCAGTAATTTACATTCTGTGATGTTCTTTGTCTTTCTGGATCCTTCAGTCCCATTGTGTAGTCTATTACTCGGAAAGAAAAATCCATATATTGGCAGGCGACTTGAATTCAACTCATGGGGCAGCAGTCTAGTTTACATATATCCCACTGATGTCAGTTGTCTGCATTGGATGCTTGGTGACCTGTATGTGCTTGTGCGGTGCAATACCTCCTATTTCAAGTCAACTGAATGTTCATGTGCCCCTTGTGTCTTATGTGAGATGTGCTTTTGGTCTCAACCTCGTTTCACAACAGAATATCTGCTTCGGGTGGGTCTCGTAGTAGGTTTCTAATGCTTCATGTTACTCACTGCCCCCCTGACTCTTTCCGAGCAATGTTAGCAGAGTCAGCTGGTGAATGAGTGCCAATGCAAAGGGAACTGTGCTTTTGGGGCTTGGCAGTCCCTTTTGCTTGGGCTGGTGTTTGTTTGCAGACTGGTACCGTGGCCTGCACTGCTGTTACCTGTGTTGTACTCAGCTCTTGCTTGCTCTGGGGACAGACACCTTCCTGGCTATCAATTTGAAAGCCCTCACCATCATTAGATTAAAACAAAAATATACTCTGCTGCTGCATGTGCATATAGTTTTGCTCTTCTGTAATCTAAATTGGAGTATTTTATACCTGTATTAAGGAATGTTACTTTGTCCTTCAGTTTACAGTGTCTAAAGTGAAGATATTCTTCACTTTATATTTACGAGGGCTACTTTCTCAAGTTTTAAGTTAATCTCTGTGATTTATATCCTGATATCTATTTATCTATCCATTTATTTATTTACACTTTTATCTGTGCTTTGCAGTGTCACTAGAGGTTTAACAGAAAAGATCTTATTGGAGCCCTCTGTAGTTTGCATACTGTGAGCTGCCATAATGTTCCCTTGCTGAGGCACTTATTTGAGAAGTCAAAAATATGAAAAATACATTGACAGTCTTTTGTTTTTAACACACAGTATCATAGATGTGTTAAGCCAGACATTTTCAGACACATTTCAACAGTTCAGAAATTTTGTCACTTAGTGTTGATTTTGTGGTTGCTGTTGTCATTAATTCCTTCCCACCCACCCACCCCCCAGTCTTTCATTTTCTTTAGCATAGGAAAGCACAGGTTATAGACATTATTAATTTGGATATAATGGAAGAACAGGCCAAGGGTAAGCAGCAGCAAGCCAACTTTTAAATGTAAATTATAGCCCGGTACATGATCTTCATGGTATAAATCTCATAGCACTTAATAGGTTTGGGACGCTAAAATATTGTGCAGAACACAATCTGTGTTGGGCAGTCTCATTTGCCATTGATCTGGATGTAAATATCTTCCTGATTGGAGTTGATTCCCCAGAACCTCATGTTAATGAAGAAAAAATTACCAGAGAACCAGAGTCTTTGGTGTTGCTGTTTTGTTCTTTCAAAGCATACTGAGTTGGTAGGGTACAAGGTCCAAACTGGACACACATCTGTCCCAGGGTTATAACTAACAGGGTTTTTTAGGAATCTCTGCCTTTCAGAAGGTAACAAACCTTCAGGGTCTCACTTCTCACATATAGAATCATATCCTTAACTTTTGGACATAATTTAAGACTTTTTTTTTTTTTTCCAACCAGTAGGAATACTTAAAGTTTGTAGTTTATCCACAGAAGGAGTTATGTAAATAGATTTAAAAATATGATTAATGTTGAAATTTTATACCTAAATATAGTTATCATATGTGCTATACTTTCCAGCACGTTTCTAACTAGCTTATTACATCATTGGCTGATGACCTTACCTTTGCTGTCTAGAAAGGGAAAATGAAATTAAAAAGGGAAATGAGGTTCCACAGGAAGCAAAGCTAGGAAAAAATAGACTTATTAAACTGCACATATGCAACATCTCAGTTTCAGCTGGCTCCCGGTGTGGCAGGTTCCGCTACCAGTACACAATGGGTCCCATTGACGACCAGTTGGAGCAGCTACTTTGCAGACAAGGCCCTAACCAGTGAGAGTGAGTGTGGCAGAAAATACAGACCCTAATAAAGAAATCTGTAAGGCAAGCAGATGTTTGTCAACCACTATTTTTTTTTCTTTTAAGCATTTGGTGTTCCTAAGAAAATGAAAAGGACTTGATACTTTTCCCCACCATTTTGGGCATTGTTCTTAATGTATTAAGTAGCTCTTAGAGTAGTCAGCTTTATGTATCTGTGGTACCCAGGGCAACACGGAGGATAATGGCAATAACGCTTATCACTTAAATGACATATTACAAATTCGAAGTGTTGTGCAACAAACATTAATTAGCTCTCACAAGAGTCTTGCTGTGAAGTAGGTAAGTGTTGTTATTCTCCGATTACACATGGGGAATCTAAAGCAAAGAGGTAAATCATTCGGGGGGTCAGTAGCATTCGGGCAAGAACTGAAGCTGGGGAGTTTCTGCTTCCCAACTTGCTTCATAGAGTGTACTGCTTGCATCATAGTTAGCTAAAAATGTGCTCATAGGTTCATAAAAAATAACTTAGCACATCAGTTCTACCATGATTGCACCTTCAGGTGGAGCTTTCAGGGCTGTATCTCACAGCGATTCACAGAAAAACTACTCATTTGCCCCAGTCATAAACCCCAAAGTTTTACTATAAAACATATTTTGGTATTTTCCTACTGCGCACGTGCCCAGAGGCGTGGTAGGCAGAAGAATGCATAGAGAAAGCTGGCATGCTGGTGTGATGAAAGTATGGACATATAGAGGAATACAGGTCAAAATTGACTTTTTTTGTATAGATATGTTATACCGGAACTTCAGAGAGGTATACCAGCAGTGTCTGCAGATAGCATTGGAAAGCATTAAATCTTTCCTACCTATTCTTCTAGATTTTCACGCAGACACTTCTGTTTTCATCACAATATTCACCCTGATCGCTGCATGCGTATCAAATGGATTGTTGGAATACACTACCACTCAGAAGTCCCTCACCTTTCTAACTTCTTAGCTTGTAAAGCTTCTTGGAGAAGTCACTATGACCTTTTTTCAAAACAGAATGATGGTGACGTGTGCCCCTGAGTGCTGTAACAGCTCTTCTGGTAACAGCTAGAAGCCAGAGAGAGCCTGGACTCCAGTATGTGGTAGGCTTTCTGTCCATTTATATAATGAGTTCTCCACCATGGAAATTTTGCAGTCTGTAATATAATCATGTTTATTAAACCGTTTCTAACTGTCTTTCATTGCTGTTGTATCTTAAAATAGTTTTTATTGATCAGCAGAATGCCCTGATGTAGTATCTCTGAATCTTCTTGGGTGCAGTAAATGCCCCTTCTGTCTTTCAGTTACCCTGTAGATCAGATATTAACAGCTCAAGTTCTAGTTCTGTGTTTTTTGCAGAAAAATGTATTTCTTAGCAGGCTATTTGCACGTCTGAAATCCGGAGCCAGACAGAGAAATGAAGCTGTGATCATGCAGAATTGCACCCTTTCCTAACCTGGCAGAGCAGGGCTACTAACCTTGCTGTCCTGTGGTCAGCTGCGTGAGCTATGCGGCACTAAATTTGAATATCTTTACAATTAATACTGAAATATACTGTCTCCAATTTATGAAATGGGAGGAAAAAGTCAAAGGCTTTCCCTACAGCATGAGGACCGATGTGCCTGGTTTGTAGCTGCACTGGTCTTTTCAGGCAATGGCACCCACAATGGTTACCTCTCCTGAAATGCTGTCCTTGTCCCACGCTCTCTTACTTGTCCATGTCAAGTCTTGGCTATGCGCATTGGGACGGCTGGGTTTGGATGTGAACCTGCAGTTCTACAGTGACAATCTCTAAGTCACCGTTTATCCCTGATCGCTTTTCCAAGACACTAGCCGTATCTACGTTTAAGATATCGTGGATCAGATCAGTGGAGCTGAACGGATCTACACTGCTTTAAATGTTCCTCTAGCTTTCCCAGGTTCTGTTCGATTACTCCTCAGTTCTTGTGCAGTGGGTATTGTCAGCTACTTTACCTGCTATTTTTTATTTTTCTCTCATTTTCAGGTGTTTTTAAACTGTGATACCTTGAAAATGTATAGTAAATTAATTATCTTTGAATTCCATACTTTTTTCATTTTCTGTGCATTCTTAGTTAACTTTTTCTGCAAAGCCCAAAGAGGAAACTCAGAACTTCAGACTGCTTTCTTGAATATAATGGCTATTTGAAACAATTTTAGGGACAAAGTAATGGATTAAAGCTCTGTGTGTGTGTCTGTGTGTATAGGAACAGTAGGAGTTTTCCAACTGGACTAAGATATTTTTAGGGTAAGGTGTATTTTATGCATAAACAGCTCCTCCTTTTCATTGCATACTGTGATAAACATTTTTAGGATACTACCCTCCTCAAGGTCAGTTGCAGACATACTTGTCTGTATTTGTATGAGTAGCCAAAGGATCATCAGTAAATATTAACTTCAAAAAGCTCTGAGGAAGAGTCATTTGTGTGTGTGTGTGTGTTTAGTTAATAATTGCAACATACCATATTATTTTGCAGTTGTTGGACTCAGTATTGTAATTACAAAGGTGCCCGTGCAGTCCATGTTGTTGTTGTTTGGTTAAGGAGAGGAAGGAAGCTCAACACAAGCAAAATATCTGAAAAAATCTGGGCAGATTCTCTGTTCTGAATCTACCTCAGTGAATCTAGATATGGCAACACACGTGACAAATAAAAATCATATAGTGTTCAGAGACCTCTACAACCTCAAATCGTTACTCAAAATTTATTTGCTTTGCTTACTGTAAATCAAATCTTTATTGTTTGAATATATTCATGGCATTTAATTTCCTTTTCTTTTTTTTTTTTTTTAGTGGTGCTATAGGAAAAAAATGAACAATTTCAGTGCTTTGCCTTCACCTTTCTCTTCCTTTTAGTGTGTGCTGTAGCACATGCGAATGTGTGGAGGTGTATAAAGAAAACAATTTCATGTAATTCTTAATCTTTCATCCACTCAACTTTTGCTTTTTCTTTTCCTTTTTCAGTTGCATTCACACGTCGCCATCCTTTTCTCCCATCCTCATTTCTGTCTGTGCCCCTATTATTCTCTTTATTTAAATTTCTGCTTCTTGCTCTCTTTACATCCTCTTTTTTTCCTTCCTCTTTCACAGTCCTATATTCCTAGAGGTGAAAGACTGACACACTAAACCAATGTGCCATTTCATTTCTTGATTTTTATGAATCTCTTAATTTTGTGCTCCGAGTGCAGGTACTGTTTTCTGATGAGGTGAAGAATTGGTACGGGAAAATATAGTTAGCAGTGATTAATATCCAGTGAAAAATAAAATGGGAGAGAGTTGAAAAATGCAAATAATGAGCTGGATCACAAAACCAGGGAATGAAGTGGTCCATTGATTTTAGTGTATTGCCCTTTTGTTTTCAGAAATTCAGGTTTTAAATCCCAGTTCAGGTTGCAGGTAAAAGTGGATTTGATCTGATCCTAGTCCCATTAGTCCCTATATTATGCCCATGCCACAGTCAGGTCTGGGTGATGATTTTTGTTCACAAGAATTCAAGAAACAGAACAATATGGCAGTTAGAGGCTTGGATGTATAGGTGCTTCTTTTGGCACATAAGATGAGATCTTAGCTCGCTGAATTGCATCGGGGTTTTGACTGGATTCCTCTCATCTGTCATATAACTTTAGTTTCCAGCTTCCATGGGCCCTACATTTCCCTCCCAATATTTTATAGTATTTAAATAAAATCAGTTACATTCTGTTCTTGTATTAGGCAGAATTCTGGCAACTAAAATAAAGGATGCGTGGCAATAAGAATTGTTGCATGCAAGTCAATAGAATATTTATCTGTAGTAAACGTGAGGCAGCCACGATGTCACATAATATTAATCATTAGTAACATTTCTTTGTACACAATTTCAAACACAGAAGCAAATCAGATCAATCTAGATTCTGAATTTCTTCAGTCATTTCAAAAGAGAAAAAAACATTGAAATAGTAAGTGGAGAAAACTTAGTAGTAATAACCACGATCCCCCCCGCCCAGGCCCGGGTTCCTCACCCTGATATCTGTCATCTCAATTAGAACTTGAACTGAATTTTGGAGAGGTAGTGGAAGGCTAAAACTCATCATGAAAGCATAGTGGTGTTTCCGAAGATGAAAAAGCTGCAGGTTTAACTGCATTGCTTGCTTTTGTTGCATTGAGAAATTAAAAAAAAAAAAAAATCCCCTTTCCTTGGCTCTACAGTGTCACACTTTAAAATATTCAGGTTGTTTTTGTTGTTCGAGACATAAAAAATTAATGATCTTGAAAGTATTACCATGTTTATTTTAAAGAAACTATTTTCTATGTTTTAATTAAAAGTTATAATTCACCATCTTTTGACCAAGTTATCTTAAATCTTAATCTTATTGGTAATGGGTACTGGGCCAGATTCAGAGAGAAATACAATCCTTACTTAATGCAAACAGTAAAAATATCAGCATTTCTAGAGATATGGTTCAGTTCAATTCATGTGCTGTACTAACTCTGCCTTTTAATTAGAAATATTCTCCTACTTATGCAAGAATACTGGGGAAAAAAGGGCATTGTCTTCCTCATTATGTATTCCATGTGAATCACAAATGGACAAAACCAGGCATAATATGATGACTGTTTTGTTATTAAAGCACTTTAATAAGGTTAATGCGTCCATATGAGTAGTTTTCAAAATAAGTTTCTGTAGTTTTGAAGGTATGCTCTGGTCTAGTGTAGTAATAAAGAATTTCCCTGTGGGGAAATAGTCAACCTTTTAATTTTGGCATGCAGAGTTCTCCTTTATTTTCCATTTATAAAAAGCCAACCAAATGCATAGTTCAAGATGCTTTATAAAAGTAATTCTCCTTACATTATGGTTAAAAGCTATCTTGTGCTGTATCTGAGGAAAAACTGAGAAAATACTGACTTTATATGCAAAATAATGAGTGAAAAATAAAATATAGAGTGTTAAGGACAATTTATGCTTTGTTAAAATGTAGACCTGAGCAAATTTTTTTCTGCTATGACTTTTCATAAAGCAGATCTGAAGCTGCACTGCAAGTCATAAGGTATCTAGAAGAAAAGAAAGAAAATCTTACTGACTGCATGCAAAACTGCAGCAAGTAGGGCCTTATCTATATGCATTACTTTGATTTCAAATTATTTTTAGCATGGCTTTTATTGTACTCATTGTTACATACATAAATCTTTAAAGTAATACGTTTTGTAAGAAATGGTCATAAAAATTTACAGCCAGTAACTTTTCCCCTGTCCCTTACAATGATATTCTACTAAAACCATTAAATGGTTCTCATTAATGCCCTTTAAATGATTGTGTAATGACCCACAATCGCTTGTAAGTGAACAACCATTAAAGAATTACCAGTTCTTAGCATGCTTTTAAGTACAGTTTAAATACATGGGAGGTAACGTATAATATATTAGAAAAAGTATTAAATCTGAAATTGTAAAAACACAATTGCTACAAAAGGAGGAGTAGGTAGGAAGCCTCCCCTGCACTGACCGTAACCCTCGGAGAACACAGAGTAATAGTAGCATTTCTTCTTGCACCTGGCATTTTTTGCAGAAATGCATCTGTATTTATTTGTTTTCTAGAATCACTTGGGTTTATGAGCCTCATGTTGAAATGATGTATGAGTAAAAATGACAACAAAAGGATGATTTCCATACAAATATGCTGAAATCAAAATCCTAGGCATACCTGCTAATGACTGTTATTGGGAAGTGTGACCCACCTGGTGCTTTCAAAGGGCAGCTTTGCTCTAAGCCCAAAGACAAAAATAGAAGTCATTTCAGTGGTTTTGAAATAGGAGAAAGGGACATCCACGTACACAGCTGACCTTGAAAAATCTCAGGAATGCTCATATCTGGATGAGAAGAAATGTGAGTGATTGAAAAGACATTTTTAATAAAGAGCATTAATTTAATGGGAAGTCACAGGCGATTTGCAAGATCTTGCCATCTCAGTTCCAGTTTGACCCATTGCTGGGATCCCGGGCTGTGGTGCTTCACGGTGCCAGGATGAGGGAGCTGCCATGGCAGCTCTGTGGGTTGAAAGGGGCATTTTGAAAATGTGCCTTTCTCTGTAATCACAGTGTATGCCAAAAGCTAAATTGCCTTTCATATTTTGTAAATGGCCGTTTAGGTTTGTAGACGTGTAGAAAGTCCACACTGAGTGTACGTACTCATTTCAAGGTCTGACCTTGATGGTTGGATGGAAAGCAGGTTTTGGCAGTATTTCACAGCTGTCCCATCCACCAGGCTTGCTTTCTGAACTCCAGCTCTCCTACTGCAGAGGTAGGACATGTGGAAATACACAAAGTGATGCTAATACATTTTCTTCTTGCTAATTCAATTCTATTATGCCTACAATAACGATACTCTTTGTTCATCCTCGTAACCTTAAAATTCTATCTAGGGAAAATGAATTTCTGCTTCTCCAAAGCAAGATTACTAGGAAGCCAAACTCTTATTACCTGATGTTTCAGTAGTTTTAGATCCTTTGTAAGCCAACCTTTGTCTGAAAGGCTATGGGCATGTAGCTTTTGTAACCTGAGTGCTTTGCTTCTGGGCAAATGGGCAAATTTTATTTGCAATCTCAAGGTTTAAGGGTTGTAATGAAGAGTCATAAAACATTGAAAAGT
The DNA here is from genome assembly GCA_034782735.1 of Sagittarius serpentarius. Classification (NCBI taxonomy): domain Eukaryota; kingdom Metazoa; phylum Chordata; class Aves; order Accipitriformes; family Sagittariidae; genus Sagittarius; species Sagittarius serpentarius. Next base: position 11,729,544 of record JAVKLA010000081.1, read on the forward strand.
CAAATTTTTTTTTTTTTTTTAATCCGTAAGTTAAATCTTTTGACTTTGTTCTTTGTTAGCGGCGTGGCTAGTCTATTGTTGGCTTCAAGTGCAATTGGTTTAGTTCCAGATCGCTTGGTCCAACAGGGATTTGAATCTAGAGCTCCAACATCCTGGTGTCCAAACCACCAGGATGTGTTTGGCGTTTTTTGGGGGTTTTGTTTGTTTGGGTTTTTTCTCCAAGGAGCACTCTGTCTCTTTCAGTCCTTGAGAGAAACTCACTGAAACGAGTGTGTGAAATATTTCAGTTCCATGAAATTTCATCTAATCAAAATGTTCTAGCTGGTTATGCCTACTGCTGAGAGTATCTGACCACTAGTTTCCAAGGCAGCAGGCAGCCTAAGATCACATTAGACTTCACAGAATGCTTGAATACACAAATTTCAGCGGTAGCAACAAATGCTTTCTGTCATGTTATGTTTGCTAAGAACTGGGTCCCTTCTTCTCCTTACCCCTGCAATCTACATATTTGTCATCTCCTTGTGTGCATAACTGTACCGGATATAGTTGCCATACCAGAAAGATATGAAATAAAAAAGATGCCACCTTAAATTATGAGACCAACAGAGTTTCATGATGTTGGTTTTATGCATACTTTTGTGAATGTGGTTTTTTTGTTGTTGTTTTTTTTGTTGTGGTTTTTTTTTTTAAACTTTCCAAACTGAATTACACTCACTGGTTCTTATCTCCATCCTCATCCTGACAGATTGCAGTCCAGGTATAGTGCAGCCATACATTTAACCCATCTGTCAGTACAGCTGACTTGGATATTTTTAGAGCATCAATCACCATGGTAGCTAGGTCTAATATCTTATCTGTGCATCCTGCATCAGAGCTGCTAGTTTGTATACTGCCAAATAGGTCCTGGGTAAGATACCGAGATGAAGATATCTCAAAAAGTTTTTAGAGGGAAAAAAATTCCTGTACCACAAACTTCCAGTCAGAGCCTGGGCTGGACCACAAAACAGTCTAAAATAACAAATATGCCAGTAAACCTTCAAATTCATATGCTTGCATGGGCAAGGATGTGTGGGCCTGGAAGGATATCCAGGCTCTCCAACCCTGAGTAATGAGCAATTCACCCGTTACTCCTGAGGGCTCCAAGCACAGGGAGGTAATTTTTAAAATAGCCAGGAACGGATAAAATATGCTTAAAATATGCCATGGGAAAGAAGATCTGTGGAGGATGGTGCAAGAGACAATCAGATGCTGTTTCTGAAACAGGAGAAGAGGGGTTTGGTGTAGAAGGGGTAGGGAAGAACATGTATTACCAGGAAGCTGACACTACCGCAAAATGTCATGCCACCTCAGGCTTCCTGTCAAAATACTTCACCTGGCAAGTCATGCACACTCGTGCAGGAACAGAAAATGATTAGTGTACAATGAAGCTGTTCTCAGAGTGGCATTTTCTGAGCGCTTTGCAGCAGGGGAAATGACAAAGGCGCTGGGCAATGGAGACATTCCTATCCAAGCCAAGACAGCGAGAGGGAGTTCTCAGACTTTTGGTTCTGGGCACTCTGTGCTTGCCTTCCCATCCTTTCTCAAGTAATGAATTCATCAGGAGTGCTACATGGATGGCTTAATCTGTAAATGTATACATTTCTCATTGTTACGTACACAGGGCAGTCAACTTTGGTCCTGTTTTGCAGAGGTATTTGGATGCCTAAGGAGAACCATCCTGGAGGGGTTTTCTGGACTAATTAAATATATTAGGCATACATACATAAATGCACATGAAAAATCTGTCATGCTAAGGTGCATGATACTTTTGTAAACCTCGCACTTTAATTATGTCTAAATAGCATAATGCATTTCTGCGCAGAGATATCTAAACTCCTTCTGAAGAAACTAGCCTTGCTACCAGAAGCAGCACTTAGGCTAAGAAGTGTTGTAAGATGAGTTGTGTTGTAGTACTATGAGTAGGCTATGCTTGGCACTCGGGGTAGCTTCTTCAGAGCTGGCTGTTAAATATCTCTCATGGCACTGTATAGTATTATGTAGATGTACCACTGTGGCTATTTTAAACTAATGGCACTCAGTGATTCTGATGCAACCTATTACTTGTATTGCAAAGAAGAGAAGGGAAGGCTAAAAAAAAAAAAAAAAAAAAACACCAAACCAAAAAACAACAAAAAAAACCCAAACCAAAAAAAAACCCCAAAAAACAAAAACCACCTTTGCTTTTAGTCTGGATAACGGTGGGAATACTGATGCTCTAAAACATATATATACATATATATATATATATATATACACATTTTATTAGACCACCATGAATTGGTACCCAAAGGAAGAAAATTTTATTTGTTTAAGTGTGTCTGTGATGAACGCAGTTCTAGTATTTCAAAAGTCTATGTACTGCATACTGAAAATAGGCTTTTTGCCAAATGGGAATTGAAACGCATATACGTATTACACTATTTGCCTTGGAAGAAATTAATTTTCAGCTAGAAGCAGATAGGATTATTTAATATTTATCTTTAGCTGCAGGAAGATGAATCTATTATTTTATTTTGTTATTTCATATGTGGTGTTCATCCAGATTTTCCTATAGGAGGTGCTGATGTACTCTTGTCTATACTACATCAAGGTTAAAGAGTCTCCAGTTGTTAAATTTCTACAGCTGGTGCTGCCTGGTGATCCACCAGCAGAGACCATAATCTTCCTCATGATCAGGAGAAGTACGCCAAGGTTTATCACAAGGGTGTGCAACTATTTGAGAAATGCAGGGAGAATTGGGAAGGGAAGTGATTCTTTTCCCTACTTGCTTTCAAAGTTAGTAATATTGGGAAGTTAAAACATCCACAGCATTGAAATTAAACAAAGAAAATGGAACAATGTTGTATGTCAAAGTTGACTGATTTAGTGCTGGTGAGAGAACGGACTGGAGTGCATAAAGTTACAGTATCACAAAGTACCATGTAGATGGGGACTGTTAAATATCAATGGAGCATTACCCTGCACTGTCAGCAAACTTTAGTATGACCATAGTGAGAGATGCTAAAATGTCATTTCATGGACCACATTATGTGCTGCTTACAATGAATATTTCGTCCATGGTTTATTACATTTTTGATAAATAGTAACTTCTTGGACAAAAATTTGTTTAGCTTATCTCTAGTGTCATTCAAAGATCTTTAAAGAACTGATTTTGCCCCAAAGAATCATTTAGTGGCAGCCTGTAGCCATGTGGTACTAATTTAAATTACTGTAGCAATGGCAAGTCTCCTTCCTGAAATTAATAAATGCAATTTATAAGGAATGTTAAGTAACAACTAACACTTTAATACTTTGTGAATTTCAGCCAAAATGATTACATAATTAAAGTAAATTTGTGGAGTTAGTGAAGAAGCTTCACCAAAGGAAGGGAGCGACACTTTGGAAATTGTGTATGTTCGCTCAGACACATAGCATGGATAAATTTCACATGAAGGGTTTAGCTGTGCTAGCAAGAGCATTTCAGAGTTAATTCTAAACCTACCTTGCCCTGCTAAGATAAAACATATTTTGAGGTAGCTTAGGTTATTTAAACTGTAGTACCAGCATAAAACCGCTTCACAGAGAGGTTGATAGTACCAGAAGTGCGACATTGTCCAAATGGAGGATTTGGTAATTAAATGGCTCGGATACCTTGTTCTGACCCGTGAATGACGTCCAGCAAATGTGTTTTCAGGAGGTGCTGTGATACTGGAAAACATAAAGGAAACTTGTGAAAAATTTATGCTAGGGATGAATTTGGAATTGCCAAGAGGAAGACGTGTGGGGAAGCTCTTGAATTTAGCAGAGTGGTGCTTGCCTAGAGAGGAGGAAGGTGCGATGTTTTAAATTTGGCATAACCTGGCTCTGCGCAGCACGACGGGGCGGTGGTCAAGTGGGGTGAGGGAGGCACTTGCGTGCTCTTGGAGATCATTTTCTGGTCTCGGGCTCATGTGGTTTGGAAGACAGTTTTCATTTTTTTTTTAAACCCCGAGGATTAACTTCATCCAACTTCTGTATGTTCATCCAGCGTAAAAGCTTTTAGATTTTTCCCCAGGTCGCAGTGTGACTCCCTGTTTGTCTGCCTCAGTTTTCTATTCAGCATGAACAGCAACATAATGAGCAGCAGTGACTGAAATTTTAAATAATAATGTGTGATTTTTTTTGTGGGGGGAGGGGAGATTTTGCAGATCCTCTGTTCCGGACGTTGCAGAAAACTATATTCTATTATGAATATTACCTTCATTTCCTGCTGGATTCCATAGGGCTGAGTCCTGCACATTGGGGAATTCTGTTGTTCAGTTGTCTGAGCCTTACCCTGAAAGTTATCTCCAGTCGCCGCTGTTTTTCCAAGGGAAAACAGGATGCTGTTTCCTGTTAGACTGTGCCTGCTCCAAGGCGAGTTGTAAAAAGGAATTGCTTCTCCAGTCTGTCTTGCGTATTTCTGGTGACTCAGATGCAAAACCCGATAGCTGAGCTATGAAGCTGCCTGGTGCCTTTGCCTTTTGGCGTGTTAATTTGTGCATGTGGAGTTGAGGAAGAAGAGCCAAGCTGCCAGTGTTATGTTAGGATTAGTAAAGTGCATCACATTCTAATGTCCTCAATGTATATGGGTCATGCTTTCCATGCCATGTTGAGAAGGTACTAAAGAAAGTGAGAAGGAAAAGCAGAAAACTTGTGAGTCAGAGACTTGTTCCATCAGATTTTTACTACCAGACCCACTTCTCAGTCCTGCAAATGGAATAGAGTCAGAAATACCACTGAAGAAACATCAAATATTTAAGGTTGCAGGATTTAATAATAGAAATCTTCAGCATGACTTGCAGGGCCACATGGTGTGTGCTGTTATCCATTAAAAATAAAACTAATAATCGTAGCTCTGGTAATGCTTTGAAATACACCCTTCTTTGACAATTTACACATTTTGCTATTACTGAGATGTTTAAAGGTTTTTAAAACCAAATAGAACTATATATTGAATTTGCGTACCTTTCCAAAAACCTTTCCTGCAATTAAATGTTTTGTTACGTGACTTTCGTAGACCAATATTATCTTATCAATAAAAAGAGTGCATTTCATGCTACAGACTTAAAAAAACCGCCAGAACCCTGAAGCCCTTCACGTCATGGTAAAACTGAGTGCCCAAAATATAAATAATCATTAAATACTGGTTATTTATATAAATAATAATGAAATATTGGCTATTTCATGTTTATGTTTTAAAGAAACTCTACTGGAAGTTCATGAAATTCACTAAAAACGTAGCAAATCAGATAAAATTTTACAAAATGGCAAATCCATACATGATCATTTCTCAATATTTAATTTAGGACAAATGAGGGTGGGATTAGTGCATTTTTTTTTGAGATATTTCAAGGGGTATGTAGTGTGTCTCTGACAGTCTCTGATTTTTAACTCTTCGGCATAACAGATTGGGTGAAGGAAAGAAAGTCTTTTTACAGGATGCTGCTCCTTGTCTCCAAGCCTGGCTGATTCATATATGTGATTTCACAGCTATTTGGCTATTTCAGACTTGAAATAATCTTCCCATCACTGTATGACTGACACTGATCAGGGCCTTAAAAGTAGTTAAGTAGAGTTGCTATGTAATGTTGTCATTCTGGTGAAACATAAACCCTGAGAGAGAGGTGTCATTTGAACACACTTTTTGAGGAAAGGAGAGGTTCTTTCTAAATAAGATAATGAAAAATCCTAAAAAAAAAAAAGTAAAACTAAAAACAAAAGAAAAAAATTGCAGCAGAAAGAAAAACCGTGCAGTTGACATCTTACAGCAAAATCAGAGTCAACATATTTTGCATATGGTTGTAGAAATAATTTTTGGGGTGCTAGCTAAATGAATGACTTCTACGTGACTGACGTACAACACTTTTCCTTTTTAATAGTGCAGAGGAAAGTTAGAATACCTGTCTGTGATAGAATTTTTTTTTTATACCTTTGATCACCTTATTGTAAAATCACTGCATTCAACACGTTTGTGTGATGTTAGTAATTTCCAGAGAAACAACTGGAAGTACTGTATCGATTCTTTTTGGTCTGACAATTGTATACGTTTTAAATAATTATTGGAGCTTTGGTCTCTTACAGTAGAAAGTGAGAAAGGCTCAGCTGAGCATAACAGAAGGTACTGAGTGTGGAAATAGGGTTCGATATTAGAATTCCCACTGAAACATAGCAAGTGTTAGGTGGGGAAAAAAAGAAAACCTATGGGCAGAGTTTGGCAGTACTCACTGTTTCTACATTGTGTACCTTGAAATTCATTATTCAAGCTTCTGCTTACAGATGTCCTCAGTATGCCATACTGGCATCTTATTCTACCTGATGTGGTGGTCCTTTTCAGCAAGCCTCTTAAATCAGGTGAAGCAGCCCTGTCTTTGCACTGACTACTGGTGCTGACAAAATTGTGTGTGTATTTGTAACCTCTCAAGGAACAGCTAGAGTCAAGAAGTGGTCCTGCACTTGAAAACAGTCAGTATTATGCTGCATGTGTTCATAATGATGTGTACATGGAAAGATAAATTGTTTTTCATGAAGGCAAGAATAAAGCAAGTGACCTGCATGTAGTCATTGTATGTAGTATTTCCAGCTCATTTGTCTGTTTACCAGACCTTCTTCTTGGTGGTTCATCCAGCATCCCTCACAGTTATGTCTGAGCTTTTCTCTTTTGTCTACTTCCATAAAGTTTCACTATCGTCTCAGAACTTGGGATGATAATCCTGCTGCAAGACCTTCACCAATATGAACTGTATAGTTCACTTATACAGAAACTCCACGTCACCACCGGATAAAGAGTTTCATGGCTGTAACGATTAGGAAAGCATCCTGCCAAAAAGTACTTAAAATCCTTGTGTTCAGTCCTCTCATGTGTAGAGGTTGATCAGGCTGTGGCTTGGAACAGCAGCAAACTGAAATGCTCTGTATGGGGTTACTGCCACTTCAGCTTTAAGCACGTTTGCACATGCAAACGTCTCCTGTGTCTAAGTGAGTTTTTGTGGTTAATAGAGATTTAAAATTGCAAAGTCAAACATCAAGCTCTGTAGCCAATAAGTAGTATTATAGACTTTCCTAAATTTGAGCACTTCACAGCATTAATATGTGCGTTGGAAAAATATTCTTGCTGTTGCTCCAGGACGGCGCTGAAGGAACTCCCGCACGTGTGAATGCTCCCTGCTAAGTAGCCTGTCTTTGGTTTCTGCCCAGCTCAGTGTGTGCCACTCAAATCAAATGGCATTCCCAACCAGATTGTGGCTCATTATCTTTACCTCCCCTCATTACCACCTCATTGCAAAGTTTAGTATAAAGTTAACCATAAAAGCTTGTGATTTTTTTTTTTTTTTTTTTTTTTTTTTTTAACCTACCTCAGGATGTGTTTTTCAGGAAGCTCTGGATTGCCATGGCATAGGCAGGTTGGGATCTAGAACTAAAAGAAGGGCTGAGCTAAATAAAATCAAACCCTAAGTTAAACATTGGTTATGAGGAATTAGCATGGCCCCCAAAATGTACTTTCCTCTGAAAACAACTTCTTCCAGTCTGCATTCCTTACTACTTTTCTGCATGTTGGACCTAATTTTTCATCACTCTGTATCCATCCTGTGATGAGTACAAGTACCTCATCTAACTACACAATCTAATATTGAGGAGTTTTTTAAAAGATGTATTTCTGAGTTATTTGTCCACAAGGGATACAGGAGATTAAAGAAGAATTTGGGGAATCCTTGTTTTTAATACCAATGTGAGTGTATTGTTGCTAAATGGCTGTGAGTTGTGTCCTGATAAGGCTTTGTTTCCCTTTGAAACGCTGTCAGTGGCAAAGGTAATACACACGGATTTGATACAGCAATGAAACCTCAGTGATAGTTAATTGTTAAAGTTTGTACTAAAATAGTGCACAGTAAGTTTCATGGTCAAGACGCCTGTGGACAATGCGTTCCACAAACACCGGTGCACACAGATTGGGCAGATTTACAGCAACATTAATCGTTTTTTGGTTTGTGGTTTTTTTTTTTTTTTCATTTGGGCAATCCTGAAGTCCTGATTTCTTGTTGTGTTCCCCACCCCAGCGCTCAGATTCTTTTACAGGGTGGTGAAATACATAATTTTGCTTTTACTTGCCATTCCTCGACACATTTGCAATCTATTGATTCCTTTAAAAAGGTTTGTTTTCCCTGCACCCTTTTCAGTTCATCCACTGTTATGGGCAAAGAGACCAGGAGGGTGTGAGGGGAAAAGTGTCAAGACAGTTTTGGCTGGGGAGGTAACAGGTGACAGAATTGACTCCTAAGGTTTCATTGAATATACTTTAAAAATAAAAACAGAGAGAGTAACGACTCCTTCCACTTCGCCCCAAAACCTAAGGAGCTCAAAATCCACGTTTGTGGAGGCAGTGAGCAGTTTGACAGCATGGCCATGCCTGCGCTCACTGAGTCGGAGCGATCTATCCCGTTGTCTGTGGTAACGTGTTCTGGGTTTTGTTTTGCCCGTGGACAAAAGAAAGAAGGTTGTTTGAATGTGTCTGGGGGACAGCTGAGACTCTTCCGTTCCTTGAGATTTACTTAGTACAGCATAACTTCTACAGCAGAGACTTTGCAGTGATTCCACGGTACATCTTGATTTATTGCAATTACCAAAAGATGCCTGCAATAAAATATAATTGGTGGTATCCCTTTGTTACACTGAAATGATTTTTTTTTTTTTTTTTTCCTGGGGAAAATGGAAAATTTCAGCTTTTGCACTTCACGAATTGTCACCCTCTGTATGTACCGGTGTTTGAGTTATGGCCTTGCAAGCAGGAAAATGCCTCTGTCTTGCCAAGTGTGTTAAATTAGCGTATGAATACGGAGACTTTATTTTGTTACTTAATTGATCTGCAGGACTGTCAGATGCTAGAAGAATGCTTAAAGTGCAGGTAGTGACAAGGAGGGTTTTTTTTTTTTTCCAAGATAATAGAGTAAAAATGAAGATGCCTCAAAACCAGTGGTGTTCAATGGCTTTGTAGCATCCCACAGCCCGAACGCGCTCCTGCTGAGGGCTGCCCAGGCCTCGCAGACATCCCCGCGTCCTTTGCTGTGCAGGCCCAAATAGCCTGGTTTTTGCCCTTGATACTGTAAAGCAGCAGCATGTGTTTCACCTAATCTGAACTAAGGTCTGGCAAAGCGGGTTTAGCTTTCTCTAGTTTTATATTTAACTTAGAAACCTTATTCTACTTAAGTATTAGTAATAGTTTTGGTATTTTCCTCCTCAATAATACAGCTTCCTGCATGAGAGCGATGTAATGAATGTGTGGTGAGGCTTCTTGTGCTTGATATTTTGATGGCTACTTAAGCAGTTACCTGATACTTACAAAGCTGAAAATGCATCGAAATTTTGAGGCGCTTGATTTTTTTTTTAGCATTGCAGCCTGGCTATGGAGCACTCAACCTGGGCTGAGTAAAAAGCAAAGCCAGCGTTGCAAGAAGTGCATATTATTGTATAAAATTTACTGCAAAGAGGAGTGATATGAATAGAAAACGTATACAGTAGCTTGCTGCATGCTAGCAGGTCTTTTCTGGGCTCCTAAATGTTAACTGGATAGTAATGTAAGTTATTACACTCATTAAATTAGGCCACAAACAAGTCAACAATGATTCAGCAAAATGGTTTTGTTTGTATAGTGCAAGAAAGTCTGATAGATATCCAGTCAAACATTTATGGCTAAATGGATGAAGATTTTAACATTACAGCCTAATAAAAACCCCATACTGTGTGATTAAATAAGAGGGAAAGCAGTAAAAAAGAGAAAGCATAATGATGGTAACATGTAGGTCAGTTACAATTTAATTGTCATTGCACTTCATTGCTAACATATCAATTCTCTGCTGCTTAGCTGAGCAGAAAACAACAACTTAACATGTACGGTGGGCCCATGCCTACCCGGCAAACCCCCACTTCCATCACCTGCTTTCGACTACTTCCTTAACAGCCGCGTGAAGTCTTCCTGCTTTAATAGGATAATCTTGCTGGAAGCTCCCGCTGATTGTGTCCTCCCTGCGCTCAATGCATCAGTGATCAGTAAATTTACTTCACACTCCACATAGATGCTAAAATTAGGTTGTTTGCATTACAACTTTCAATACTCCCGCAACAAGAAACACCTGCTTGCAGATTTATATTGTTTTATTTAATGGTTTAAAATAAAGATAGCTTTACAGTGGCAATACCCTAATGTACTATATTGGAAGAGCACAATGGCTGATCATTTTTCTTACTTATCCAATTTATACCGTATCTCCTTGCCATATAAGGTATAGCCTCATTAACATTAATTGCAGCTTTAGAAACTCCATGGAAGTATTTATTCCTGCCAACTTTTTCCACCATTTTATATTTCCAGTGGTACTGAGGAAAGCTGCAGGAGGAAAAAGAATCTCAGTGCTTTTGGTTGGGTTTGTTTTGTTTTAATCTGGGAAATTCAGTGGGATCTCAAAGGGACGTTGGCTTTGGCACCTTTTTAAAATGTTAGCTCTAAAGAATTGTCTGTCTAGCACAGTTATGCTGATCTGTAGTAAAGACTTAACAGAATACATAACCAAACTATTAATTCAGGTGCCTAAGGTGACATTTTTTATCCAGCTCTGCAGAGCCAGTTTTATGTAGAGTAGAACACAGTTCCCATTCGGATGCGGTGTGGGGGGAACGCGGCCTGGCAACACCCAGGGAACTTCAGGAGAGAGGCTGGAAAAAATATCTATTCCTGCAAAACTGGTGTGGAGATAATGCATTCAAAAGCATCGAATCCAAGTTGTGGGAATATCGTTGACTCTTTTTCCTCCTCCCAAAGTTAAGGGGGAGCTTTTGTGGTAAACATGGATGGAGTGATCCAGCAAATCTAGCCAGTGCGTTTGGGGCACTATGACAGCTAGCCAGAAATGATGGCTTTGTGTTAGAAGGAGGGGATTTGGTGCAAGTCGGAGATGGTGCAAGTGAAAGGATATGCCTTTGAACAAGAAACATAATTAACTTTTTTTGCAGTCACTGCCCTGTGTGCTCGGGTGTTAAACTGTGTACTGTTTTCTGATTCTCCAAATTCACACTGCAATTTTGTGTTCGGTGTGGGCTTGATACATCCCCAGGGACAGGTATCGCTGGGCTTCCCCAACTCTCAGGACAATGTTACTCCGCCCTCTGACTGGTGGTAGTAGGGTGAAGCCTTGTAGCTATTGTATAGTGAGCTCATCCCCTACAAATCTTCAAGATCTATCTGGTTCTCTATGAAATAGCAGTTGGGAAACTGAGACCTGAAAACTAAGAGCATAATAATTTGATGGCAGCGTAGGGTACATGTACATTTCTGTGCTGTAACAGCTAATGAAATTGAAAAATCATTTTCCCTTCTGCTGTTTCATGTGTTAAACTTCAGCAGCTCAATATGGTTCACGTAATTGTGGGTCTTGTGAAGTGTGGTGGCTTCCACCCGGTTTCAGACCCACCAGCCTCCCAGCCAGAAGATCACATGCTTCTAATTTTTGTAATTTTTATTTTATTTATTCTGAGAAAAATCAGATTAATCCTTGCTAGCCTGTCTTGCTCTGAAGGAAATGGAAACCCGTCTTTGTGGCTGAGGCTAGGATCAAATGCAGAGATGGAGGATGAAAGAGTGGGAGAAACTCATTGCACCATATGTTCCTGCTGCTTAATGAGGACCAGGGAGCGGTGAGCTCCTTGTATGCCTCCAGAATGAGACCAGCAGGAAAGGATTTTTCCAGACCTGTTGACAATTCTGTGCATGCCTTGCAAGGCTCCTGTGCACTTCTGATCTTGCTCCCTTGTCCTTACTGGCGAGTTCATTGAATGGCATCTGATCCTCTTGGTTGTGATGTGGAACTGAACAGGACGTTGAAATGGCACTTCTAGTTTTAATTGCTGACCTAAAAACTTTAACTAGCTTGGCTAGTAGTATTAAGAAAGCTCATGAGAGCTGGGGCTTCAGTGCCAATACTTGATGATTGCTGTGTCATGTAGTAAAGTTTGAAGTAGGGAAGTCTGTGTTTCTGTGGTTTTGCCAGATTAGCTAGCTGCGCTCTGATTGCAGTCTGGGCATAGTTTAACTACAAAGCACACCCTAATTAATATAATTTAGGATTTGCTGATTTATCAGCTTTGGAAGTTATTCTGCTCTAAACAGCAGTTAGCTTCAAATGTGGGAATGTAACGTGTCTACCTCTTTATATGGTGGGTTCATGTAGTATCTGATGGTTGTATATGTTTTTGGTGCAACTGTAAGGGTAATGTACGTCCAAATCCAGGTATAAAAAGTCATAAACTAACAAAGGTACCCACACCTGAAAACTAAAAAACCTACCTATTTTTTCAGGAAATGTACCTTTCCATTCTTTAAAACCAACAAAAAACCATCAGGCTTTTCCTGAAGAAAAGCTCTCGTGTATCACAGAGTTGCAGGAGCTAGCAGTGCTGGAACACAAACTGTGCCATTGCTGCAGATGTATCCCTGTGGCTTAGTTTGTTGTCAAAATTATTTTGTCTCTTTTAACCTATATAGAAATGTTACCCAAATGAATATCTGAAATTTCAAAATAGAAGGAGAATAAGAATGCAGAGTAAATTTGGGGCTGGTATCAAAATTCACTAGTCAATAAGTCAAAATGGTGTTAAATCAGTTTACTTTCCAGCAGGGCATGTCTGAACTGTGTCCTCGGGGCAAACGTCTCACTGGGCTCTGTTTCCAAACCTCTTACAAGCTGCCGGTGTGAGCTGGTGCCGCTGGACACTCTTTTCTTGAACTTCTAAACTACTGATTTCTTTGGTCCATCCTTTGGCAGACGCAGGTTTCTGCAGGACGAGAAACTGCACATCAAACGTACTTCACACAAGGACCTAGTACTGTTGTAGTCCTTGGCTGCTTGGGAGCTCTGGGACTGATTCCTCTGGACACGTCGTCGTCTCCCCTCAAAGAGGGTTATGGTCCCTTTGCACTAGCCTTTAAGAGCAGGATCAGCTTTCACAGGTAGTAGGTCTCTCCCTGTGAAATAATTTACTAGCAAGTGCACTCCTCTGTGCACCTGAGAGCTCCAGGAGGTTTTCTGCCTTCCAGCAGCAGAGTGTCTCCTATAGCTCCCTGTGGTGCAATACGTCTCCGCAATCCACACCCTCGCTCAGCATGACCAGCACCTAATAGGCACCGTTGAGCCCCATTGCAATAGCATGTATTAGTGGCTTTAGAGTAAACTGCTTGCAAAAATCAGCCTAGATAAAATACCCAGATGTTTATGGTCAAAAGGTGTATTGGGAGCCAGTGAGGCAGCAAAGGCCTATTTGGAGTATGCGTTCCAAGGCTTAACAAGATTAATGTCTGTATGTACAAGTCTGTAAGGGCCCAATCGAATAGTGCTCTTTCCACACCTGTTTTTTTTGGCTAGTTAAAAGGTAAGTTTTGATTTCTTCTCAGTGGTGCAAAACAAGTGCAGTTTGGGCTCCACTTGTCAGATGCAACTGGAAGCATAGCAAAGGGAATAACTGCTGGAAGAAAGGTGGCATTGGTTCCCTTTCTGGAACGTGACACAACCGCAGCACAACTGTTCCACAAAGACAACGCTTTCAGGTTTACCTAATTTTCTCTGCTTTCTTAACACTGTTATCCTAGTGATCCGACACAAGCCCACGGCCCGCTTATACAGTGACTACAATTATGGATGAAAAGAAAATCCAACAACAGCCAAAGAACTTCCACAATTTTTCCCCTGAGCTTTTGATGCTACAGGGGTGCTTGGGCTGTACGGGAATGAAAGGAATGAAGCTGTAGTTCGGTAAAAAAACACAGAGGGATTGAGGGTGACAGCCCTGCTCTGCAGTGGTGTAGTGGGTTCTGCTTTCCTAGAAGCCTCCTCTTTGCTCCGATCACCGAGTAGCATCTGTAATAGTTCTGTTTCCTTTGAGCATCTGATGATTTAATCTTGCTTTCTCACACAGCACAAAAATGCGTAGCACAACCTTTTGGCTTTGGGCACAGTGAAGGGCGAGTTCTGGGGAAATAGACCTGCTCATACTGGGTAAAAGGGTCCATCCTAATGTTTTGGTTTTCTTGGGTACCTGACTTCAATTCGTGAATCAGTAATTTTTTTTTTTTTCCTAAGCAGCTGGCAATATTTTTTTTTTTTCACTTTGTAGTTTTATCTCCTGCTAAGTTAAGGAATGACCATAAAGGGCTTTATATCCAGCCAGCAGCACAGAACGCCAGGCCCGTGGTATACTGTGTGCCGGTGTGTTTTCCTTACAGACCCTTGTGCTTTTTAGGGGTTGAGAGACGGGTCCTGCATTTGCCACCCAGTCTGCAAGTAGGGCACGTGCCTCTTTAACTGCTGCGGTTGGTACTATTCTGTATCTTGTGACATAATTTTGGGTGGCTTATTAGACTTATGATTGATGACAGCCAAAAGAGGATATACAGCTACTCACTGACATTCATGCTTGCCTTTTAAATATCATACTATATAGCTTCAGATCGCTATTTTACACTCAAGTGCTCTAAGCCCCACATTAGCGCATCTCTTCCTCCTCCAAATTAACGTATTCCTTTAAATGCACTAATATCTCAGCGGTGAGTTTTTAAACAAATTCTGCATTATTTGCCCTTTTCTTTTCTCTCCTTACATTGCCTAGTTCTCAGTCAAACGTTAACAATCCTCTCCACTGAAACTAAATTGTAAATATTTCCCTTGCCATTATGTTGGACCCCAGCTATTTCTTTTTTTTTCCTCCTTATTAAATTATGTTTACCTGAATACATCAGGTTCATTTCACCTAGGCAGGATGTCCCATTAAGCATGACAAGTAGAAGGTTGTGAGATTAATGCCCTTCTTGAGCCTGAATTAGCGTGTCAGCATCTTTTCAGACCTGGGACCAGAGAACATAGGAAGCATGCCATAATGGACCTTAGCCTTTAACTGAACTGCTCTAATATTATTCCTATAACAAGACTACTTTTAAAGAGGCTCATTATTGGCTTCATTAGATATGTTACTTGCATCAGTGGCTGTGGTTACTCGTATAATATGGAAGAGGTTAACATAGCGTATTTTTTATGTATTATATGGCATATAGCTTGAAGTAGCCAAAAGGTTTATGGCGATGTAATTGGTAGTTAGTGTGAAATTTGTAAGACAAATAGACAATACCTAGGGTAACCCCTATAATCCTCTCCTTTCAGTTTTTTACAGCCACCAAAGGGCCTCATTAAAACAGCAGTCAGCACCTTAGTGAAAAGATACAGTGCTTATAGTGCCCAAATGTGACAGAAAATCTGCATTTTGTAAATCTGACACCTTTGATAGATTATACAGTGTGAAGCCATTGCTTCTAAGCATTATGATAACGCTTAAGGTTCTCTTCTGAATCCAACCGTGCTATATTCACTGGATATAACAATGTGAAAAAGAGCTGGTTGAATAAAATAAAGCATGTGAGATGGAGAGGAGCCTTTTTTCCTTTGATACAAAGCTCATCTCGTGCAATGGGACTAACAGCTATGGTTGATATCCCTGGCTCTGCTTGTTCTGAGGGATATGGGCATATAAATATTGGCAAAATAACTGTTTAATACACAGATGCAAAAAGAAACTCTGCCTACATTAACCAGTTTATATGGCTGCTGTAAGGGAAGACTGTGTCGAGCAATGATGGTATTAAAATTTCTTTTTTCTGTTTTAGAGGCTAAATTTTGCTCTCGCTTAAACTTGTGTAAACCCAAGCGGATTCCATCGCCCTGAGTGAATCTTGTTGCCACTCAGAGTCCTGTAAATCTGGTGTAATGCACTGGCTTACATGGAATTAAGTGGACAGGCATAACAAAAATGAGAATCTGACACAGTGAGTTTATTATTCTTTCAGCTTATTTATAACAACAGTGAAACAAAAATGAACTGCATACACAGAGCATAGGCGCTGAGTACTGTGGTGGATGTACAAAAACTCAGTTCTTGATAAGTACACTATAAGCTGTAGTTAGGTATTTTAGTTACTTACAACATATTTGGTAGAGTGAACTCGTTTTGAAACTGAGCAAACATGAGTTGCTGTGGCTGATTAGTTGCAACTATTTGCTCTAATCACAAAAGGCAACCTCAAACAGCCAGAGGTCCAAAGGAGTAATTATTGTCTTCCCCTCTGTTTAAGAGATGGGCTCAAGCATTTGGAGCCGCAAAATTTTTAAGAACTTGCCAAAAATAAAATGAAAACTATCACTTAGCTCCCATTGCCTTCTTTGTGGCAGAGGAAGTTCTTCTGGATTTTTTTGCTCAGGGGGATGGAGTACAGGTTATAATGTTTACTTGGGCTCCAAATGTGACAGCTGTTTACCTCTTCATCTGGTAATTGAAAGATTTCCTTTTAAACTAGAGCTGTTGTAGACAAAGAGTGGAGCAGAAGTTGCATTCAGTTCCTTGGCAAAAATATAGCACTAATAATTCTGAAAGAGGTATTTCCAGATTCATCCTTTGATCACTTCAGAAAACGTACCGCTGTGTGTTGCTAAAATAGGAATGCGGACGAAAAAAGGGGAGGGGTTATATATGTGAAACCCTTTTATTCCCTTTTGCATCTACATTTGTTCCTGCTTATAGTAAATCTCCTGTTTAAAGGTGCAGAATCAGTCCCTGCAGGTAACAAAGACTAAGTAACATTGCTGAAGTGCTTGATGATTCAAGAAAGTTTAATTTTGATCTCTTGAAAAACAAAAAAGTATTCAAGAAGTAAACCTGAAAAGAATTTCTGAGCAAGAATTTACATAGCTTGGAATTGAAGTTTAAAAAAAAAAAAAGTGCAATTGATAGATACATTTGAATCCAGCAGCAAAATGGGAAATAACTGGAGTTACACTGGGGGTTAATTTGCAGCCATCTTTTTTTTTTTTTTTTTTTATGTAATATAGGACACTTCAACCTTTCTTCGTAGGCGCTTAGAATTTTAAAATTAGTGGCAATATCAGAAGTATGAAAGAATTTTCTAGTGTCTTTTAAAAACCCCACACCTCTGACTACATTATATTGACCGATGAGGTTGTCTTCTTCAATAACCTAATTCAGATGCAGCACCTTTCTATTTTATTGCTGTTTCCCCAGGACTATTATCACGACTACTCACTATTCTTTTTTGTAAGCACAGAGTTAACAATGTAGAAGGGTGGAAGTTTTCTCTTCTTGTGATGATGTAGAGGAACTCTTTGTGTCTTCCACTTCAGCAGGTTACCTGAAGTGTCATTACCATCACCAGAGAAGTGACTCCTTTTAATGATATTCCTCTTTTCCAAGTTGTCCAGAAATTCTTTCTTTTCTTTTTTAATAATACAGTTATTAAAATGCATGCCTAAGAAAATCCCTAGAGAGTAACAAAACCTTCTCTCTCTCGTTGGGTATTTGGCAATCAATAGACTAGATCTAGGCATACATTTTGGGTGGGAAGGAGATTGGGGCAGAGCAGGGGAGAGGCCACGCTAAGCCCAGCTGGCAAGCTGGGGGGTTGCTGGGCCTCTGTTATCAGCCAGGGAGTTTCTCTCTATTGAATCACGACTTAATTATAAACCTGACCATGGTATTTGTTTAAAAATTTAAAATTTTTATCACCCCAAATCCTTGTAAATTGTGGTCACTGATCGAGAGCAGGAAGCGAGTGTATGTACCTGTATTTCTTGTGGAAGACCGTGCTGTGAAATCTAAAGGGCCTTATTTAATCTTGCACGAGGATACTCAGCAGCATGTAACAGCAAATTGTCTTGGTCTGTGCATACCAGAAGTGATTCAATTGTAAGCAGCAAAACAGGAGCTTGCTTAGGTGTAGATAATATTGAAATCTGGACCAGTAAAAAGCCTTTCAAATTAACTTTTTTACCAAAGTCTAGGTTTTGATCAATACGATTGCTTGCACTGCAAAACAAGCATTTATGAGTATCATGTCTGGGTTTTTTAATTCAGTGGATTATTCACATCTGTTAGGTGAGAATTTCAGAGTGCTGAAATAATGTATTCTTGTGGTTTAGATCTATCACTGCCAAGGGCTACTGAATAGTAAGTATCAACATCTGTGTTACTACTTCTTTGAGTTTTCTGATTAAATGTGTCTAAACATTTCGGCTCCTACTGGAAATAAAAATTAAAGTAGTTTCAAGCCAGTTTGATGTAGGATTTCAGTGAAACATACTAACAACAAACATTAGTTAGGGGGCTGTATTTGCAATTAAGCCCTAAATAACATTAACCTAGTGTTGTGATTTGTATTATTGAAAGGACGTTAGGCTCTTGAAACTGTAAATAATGGAGTAAATATAAATAAAGGTACCTGTATTTTGACAGTGATGTCCCACCTCTCGTTCCCTGCATACACAAAAATCATTCAAATGCCTTTTCTTTCTCTGACAAAAATATTCATTAAAAACATTTCACTGTGCTGCCTTTTAATATAGCGCGGGCATTCAACCTGCGCAGGAAGCTTCCTGGAACCACACAAATACTGTGTAATTATCTTGTGGCTCCCTGCTGGCTGCTGCATATTCCAAGCACAAAGTGAGCAGCACATTTCTAGAGCCTGACTTCTGTCTTCATTGTCCCTGCTTGGAATATGAAGCTCCACTTCATTATAGCAGACCTGATCAAACTTGATAGATTTAGCCATTATTCTTGACTGTGTCAACTTTCTACAGCCTTTTTTTTTTTTTCTTTTTTTTTTTTTCCCCCCTCTCTTCCCTTCCTTTCTTGGGCTCTTTTGTTTTGCCACCCAGGGAATGCATCTTATTTCTAGGCACTCTGCCTCCCCCCGCCCCTCTCTCTCTCTCTTTTTCTCTCTCACTCCATCTCTCTGTCTCTCTCCTTCCCCCAGCCCCCAAACAAACCAAGGTTTCAGCAAATAATCCTGCTTGTGCACCATGTGATTCAAGGAAAATAAGGCTTGCAATTTTTTCTCAATTGTCCTTTATGGGTTTTATTGACTACTTTTTTTTTTCCGGTTTGTTTCTATAAAAAAAATTATACTGCAATATTGACATACAATACAGAAAAGCTTTGAAAATCCTTATTTTCTGTTAGTGGTACAATAAATTTAGCATTGTGAGGATTTTTTGTCTGTTTTATGACAACTTTCAAGTAGCACTTCAGAGTTCATATATTCAAGGATGATTCAGACAAATGTATCTTATCAAATTTTATAAATCATTACTTCGTTTATTTAACCCAGAGACATATCGTCACATTTTCTTTGCAAAAGGCATTAGATCATTCTTTGGGCAAATACAGATGTTAATACAACTGGTTTACCATAACAGATTGCTTTGTAGTTTTTGAGAGTTGCTATGCAACAATAGAGAAGTATGGTGCAGCTCTAACTGATTTTTCAAGTACTGGGTAAAATACAGAGCATTTTCTTAGCTAACTTAACACAGATCCCTTAAATTACCACTAAATGAGTCAAACAGTAGGTGAGAAATTTGCTCCCAAATTTGTAAGACTTACAGGGTCGACCCATCTTTACCGTTGTTAACGAACATGATGAGAACAGCAGTGAAGATTTTCAAGTTTACGTTTCATCTATAGTATTCGTTGTATTGGTGTGTACATTTCACAGGTGTAATAAATGTGGAAAACCACTTTATAATTAATTTTGTTTATTAAATAGCGATTATAAATTGTTAAAACTTTAGAAAGAGATTAGGCTTATTTTGTTTCTCTTTCAGTTGCAGTTTAAAAGGTAAAGGTTGTCTTATAATTTCCAACAAGTTTACTGAAAGATTCTTATTGAGGTATATAGTTTAGCAGCATTTAAATACTGTTAGGAATTGGTATAACTTAAATTTAGTGTTGTACTTTTAAATTAAAAAATCATTATTTTTTAGAGTGGCATTTTCAGTCTCACCAAAAGCTTCTCAGCATCTTAAAATGTAAATTGCAGAGAAGCAACACAAAGGATAAAGAGAAGATTTTGAAGGCAATCACAGTGATCACTTAATTCAGTCTCTGCATATCCACTTGGCATAAGGTAATTAGAGTGCCACATTGCTGTAAAGACAGAAAGCTTAGGGTACCATTCTGACTCACCCAGACGATAATACATGATTAGAAGTCAGTGACAGATCACAACTGCTGAATGACCCACCAAGGTCTTATCAAGGGCAAATCGCATAATTAGCATGCACTTCGCTGGCAGAGGAGTACAGTGCTATTGTTCTGGCACAATCAAATTAGCCCAGCCAATGAGGTCACTGTTCCGTGACCTTAAAGACATTTTGTGTTTTATTTTTCTACCACATAACAAAAAACCCCCAAACCCAACCAAACAAAAAACCCCAAATAAAAAAAAAAAAAAAACCAACAAAAACCCCCACCCCACTTTAAATGGAGCTGAAGTTCTTGCAGACACTGAAAATATCCGTTACGAAGGCATTTTTGGAACACACGCTGCAGACTCCTTAGTTCATCATGTATGGAATAAAGGAGCCTGCTAATGCAGTCTGACCCTGGGGGACACGTATGTAATGGAGCCACTTTGACAGAAATTCAAGCATCTAGCGAGGCCTGGAAGTCATTTGCCCTGAATGCATCCACAGCATCATGCACATAACGGGGGAGGGGGAGCCTTCATGCAAACACAAAATCTTTCCTTCGTTATGATAATTAGCACAATTATCTTGATTTGCTCATTTTATCTGTGTTTTCCCCAAGGTTTGGCCATTTTATTTATCCTCCTGAATAGGGCTCTCAGCTGAGAGCAAGAGTCGTTGGGGATGGTAGCCACCAACAATACTTCAGGCATGTCATCCGCGGACTGCCGTCATTCTGTAGCACAGTGCTGCAGCGTAATATCTCTAAAACACACACACACACACACACACGAGCCTTTCTATTCTTACTCTGGAAGACCTGATCTGGCTTTCCAGACTGTAGAGTGCTCACCGGGCTAGTGAAGAAGCAGAACCTCCCTGTTCACAGCACAGTTCTCCAAAGCAGTCAGAGCCGTTAACTCTTGTTTTTTAGTTAAACTTAGAATTGTTGCCATAAACATGTTTCCCCCCCCCCTTTGTTCTCTAAATAGGAATACAGCTTTGAATTGATCTGCGTACTTGTTAATATGCATGGTATATAGGAAAGCCATTGTAACTTTTAGGAAAAGTGAGAACGTAGCCTTTATTTGTATTCTCTTCCATTAGCCTGCACATATTTGGGCTGCATATCCTAACCTCTCCTGGATAATTGGATCAAAAAGGTCTTTAATGAATTGTCTGTCATGTCTGGGCCTCTGTCACTGCTTCTCTTTACCTTTTTTTTTTTTTTTTTTTTTTTTTTTTTTTTTTTTTTTAAGGCTGGGTTAAGTCAACTCAAGATAGGAACTCTAAAATGTTTATATTTCACGAATTTAAAGATGAGCTTTCATGTTCAGTCAAAAGGGAAATGAAAGCACAACATTCAAATAGCTCCCTTTCTTTTCAAGGGTTTGGTTCTAGATCTTTTTCAGCTATGAGAGGTGTTACATGTGGTATCCGTGCACGACAGACTCTTTTCAGCCCTCCTCCTCATTAATACTACATCACTACATACATTAATACTGTTTGTGACATCACAGCAATTCTCACAACAACCAGTAATGATGTTGGAAACGGAGAACTATGACCTTGTACTTCAGTGCACAGGGAAGAGGTTGCAAAGATGGGATTTACTATTTGCAACCGACTTTTTTTTTTTCCCCTGTTATAATTAGTCATTGTGGAAGAAAAGCAAGCAGTAAAGGCTAAACTAATACACACTTAAATGATGTAATTCCAGTGTCTTACTCGGCATGAAAGTTCACCTTTGAGCCAATTAAATAATTCCAGATATAACTTGGCTTCATACATACTACTTCTGCTTTATGCTGCTGGTGCTGCAGTGGTTGTAGCCTTATACAACAGCTTTGTGATCCTTCCCTGTTCCCAAATACATTTTTATTGATAAACAAACAAAGGCTCTTACCAACTTAGGTTTGTAGATAAAATACAAGAATTTATTAGAGAAGGGAATTCAAATTAAAGATCAGTGATTCAGGGTCTTCCCTAAGAATTAATTCTGACAATACTTTCCATTTATTGTAAATACCTAGGCTGAGTCTGCGAAGTGTGTGCCATTGAAACTTTTCCTTGTCTGGCAGAAAGCTTATTTCTAAAGGTCTCGTTGATTGTGCAAACACAGGAACATTTTCTTTCCTTGAGAATTAATATTGACTGTGTATAAAGTGACAGCAGTACTCCATCTATCCACAAAATCATATAAACATATATAATTACTCTGAAAATCTAATCTATTTCTGGATACTTAGTCCATGTGATAACTTCTGTTTCACTGCATAAAATGATAAATTATATACAAAGAAGCAATTATGGTTGTTCTTGAATCAGAAAGGGATAGAAATGTACACTTTGTAAATATAGACTTACTTTTCCTAAACGGCATTTATTTCTCCAGTTTTAAAAATGTGTGTGTTTGTACGTGGATGAATGTCAGTGTGTGGATGTTTACCTGTCTGTAGAAATAAAATAAAAACTGTGTCTTTGTATATACTGCATGTGTAGTTGTATGTATAAGCATATAATAATTCATAGTCCCATAAGCTCTTGGTGGACATTCCTGCCTCAGTCATTCAGCCCCCACCATGAAAGTCCCCTAACAAACAGGATTAAAATTCACTCCTTTCAACCATCCTAGGCATTTATTCCTTCCTTTTCATTGAGCTACATTTGTCTGATTTAACAAGATAAGATTTGAGTGCTGATGCAGCCCGTTGTTAATGCAGCAGCCGCATCCACCATACCATCGACACTATGCATCAGAGGGATGCATAAATCAGGTATTCAAAAAAAATTAGATATGCAGCACACCAGTTTTATAGTCCCAGCCTCAGAAATTGAAATGGCCCAGATTAATGTATTATATCTTACACACTGTCCGAGTGAA
This sequence comes from Sagittarius serpentarius, assembly GCA_034782735.1. NCBI lineage: Eukaryota > Metazoa > Chordata > Aves > Accipitriformes > Sagittariidae > Sagittarius > Sagittarius serpentarius. Next base: position 11,752,533 of record JAVKLA010000081.1, read on the forward strand.
TCAACTTTAATATATTGAACAGATTCGCAGAACAAGACTTTGTTATCTAAGGAGCACTCGGAAGAAGGAATTGACCTGAGGATTTGATTTGGTTCAGGTAGTTCATGTTGTACAGCAGCATTTGAATACTTTCACATAAAAATAAAATTTGTATCAGAAATATTTCACATCATTCTGGGCTTGTTCATATTGAAGCTTTGCAGTGGGACAATATTACAGAAACAATGTCCAGCAAAAAGATGATTTTAACCTTTGCTTCAGACATGTCAAAACAATATAATGTAATTTTAATGCAAACTGCTGTTTCATAGCAGAGGCGCTTCCACACGCTGACTTTAACTAGTTTACGTTTATACTGGAAATGAAAAGCCCATTGAATTTCATATATGATGGAAACACCACAATTTACACCAATCTGCTCCCAGAGTGTATGTTCTGTTTGAAGCCATGCAGGAAGACGGTTTTGCTGTATTCTCTATTGACAACCCATAAAACAACTTTACCTGCATAATCAAGGACAGATGAATGTTAACGTGTGTGGGGTGGGGGTGGGGGGGTGTCCTTCCTTTTATTTTGAATTACCATTACTACTAGGGCAGAGTTTGGATGGCCATTTGCTTATTGAAAATAAGACAAAAACCTGATTGAGTACGATGAGGCATAGCAAGGTGTCAGAGGTATGTGTTGAAGGGCTGTGAAGCATGTTTGCAGAGACGTTTATTCTGCTTATGCTTTTCTCTGAATTATCTAGTTACTGGATAATTTGCTACTAGTTAACAGCAGATGTATTGTTAAGTGAGAGGTTTTGTAGCTCCTCTTAGTTGTTCCCTTCTATACAAAAAACCAGAATGGTTTTTACTGGGTAAAGTGTCCCCTTGTGCTAAAATATAAGGAGGAAATCGGCTGGGTACAGTCACCCCCTTTCCACCGAGAGCTGTTCTTTGTGGGGATGTATGTAAAGGGAAATGATAGCTTAGTGCTTCTTCACACTTTCAATAATGAGTTATTAGAAAGCGCTTACACCTGTAATTGTGCTGTGCTAATTAGCACTGACAAGGAATGCCACATTCTGGGTGTCCACAAGGTACCTTGAAGGGCACTGGGCAGATTTTCTTGGCATTTGCGCTCCTAGAGATGCAAAAGATGCCGAACAGGATTTTAAAATACATAGGCATCTAAGTCTGCTTGAAATCAGGAGGAGTTAGGTGCTTTTCAGACATCCGCTGCCTCTAAAATATGGTCAGGGAGGACTAGAGTCTTTTAAGCCTGCCCTTTTAGAGCATTTAATGTCAACCTGTTTGTGCTGTTTACAAGATAGATGTTTAAACAGATAAGGGTAGACTGCGGCTAATCTAATGTCGTTACATAATAGCATAGACTATAGAAACCTTCGTGTTAGATTGTAACACGAGTCGAAGTCTGGGATAGGGAGAGGAACACATTGTTGACTACCCCCTAGGAAAGCAATTAACAGCTCAGGGACAAGCCAAGCCTTGGCCATTCAGTTAGGCTGGCCAGCGGATCACGCAGATGCAACCGTACAGTGAACACAAGAGTTGCTGCTGGAGACGGGTGGTGTGTTTTTTGAGTCGCTTGACTGTCTTTGAGGCTATTCTAGGCACTGGGCAACTTGCATGTTTTTATCTTTCTCCAGAAAACACAATTCGGCCTGGATTTATTTCCTGGTCTTTCCTTATTTTATTTTCCATAGCAAATGTTGTAATTCACCGTAATGTCATGGGAAAGGAATTGCAGTAAGTGTGTTGCAGTTTTAACTTGCAGACAGTATAACAAATTAAGGTAGGTTCATATGCCCTTTCTCAACATACAGTAGCCCCCCTGCCCCCCTCATTCCTGCCCCAGCCACTTTATATGAATTGTCAGTCTTTCATTGTTAGGCCTGGTCAAACTTTATCTGTCTATACTGATATAAATGAGAGATATTATTATCAATTTAGCATTTATTGTGTGCTGCTAGAAAGGATGATTTTTCAGGAAAACCTCAGGGTCAAGCAGCCTTGAAGAGAAATCTTGGTTTATCAACAAATACACCATCCTCTTGTATATAAATAATTATGTGTAATTAACATTAAAGGTGCACAGGATTCTAAAGTTTAAATGTTGTTATTTAAAGATATGTTTATATTTATCCTTAATACTGGAAGATCCAGCTCTTTTGCTCAGTGTGTTCCTCTAGTGTTGAAACCCCATGCAAACCATTCATTTTCATTAACTGCTCTAAACATACGCCTAGATTCTTTAGTGAGCAGGGAGGACTTCAGTATGTACCTCACTGCTTTGTTGACCTGATAGCTGAATCATCCTGGCCTTTGTTACGCAAAGCTCTTTGCCCTACAAAGAGTAGCTCTCTTTAAAACTTTTCTTCTTTTTGGTTAATTCATACCTTTTTTTTTTTTTCCCACTAACAAAATCGGAAATCTTCAATTTTACAAAATCATATTATAAACTTGTAAATCAGTGTGAGTGGAAATATCCAATAGAATTCATGCCACTGTTAAACCATTCAGACAATTAGAAGAACATTTTAAAACCAAGTCACAGTTATTCCAATGCATTAAGTATAACTCTTTAATGTCGCAGAGTCTGTGTCTTCCATCTGTTCCATCAATTAAACCGTACGTTGATCTATGAAGTTATTAGCATCAGCCAAAGTTCCAAATAGATCTGTTTTGCCACCAAAGGAAATCCTACATTTAGCAGGAACGATAATGTAATTTCTGTACAGACCCCCCCAAAATAATTTTTTGTATTTCTAGAAATTTTTATTACAAAATTAGATTTTAATGTTGCGTGCTTTAGCAAAGAGAATTAGAGAAAGGTTGGGGTGGTGCTTTTACTCTCTGTGCTGTTGCAAGAGTACCTGGACTTTTGTGGATAAACAATCACCAGAGAAATAGTTGACAGAATTGGCGTTCCTTTATCCTGGTTAAACTGGTGAGACTCCTTAGCTGTTTCTAGCTGTCATTGCCAAGTACCAGAGTGAGCTATTGAAACTGTTCACAGCACAGGAAGCTTCAGCTAATTAAGGGAGTCTCCTCATCAACTTTCAAGTGGCCCCATTGCTCATGGAAACAGATGATAGTGGTAAAAATACTGCTGTCATTCAACAAGTCTGAAGCTCCTTTGGAAGTAGATACTTCTGCCCGTCAGTGAAGAGCAAGGTTTTTAGTGTGGCCACCCAGGGAAACCTGCAATTATCATTCTTGTCAGTTATTAGGAGATTTTAGAGACTGCTTGTTAGGTGGAGGGGTTAATTCTGTGTAACTGAGAGGGTTCTTGTTCTGGCACTTTAGGCTCAGTCTGGAGATACTGCTGGTTATGCACTAGACAGAGGCAGTCTCTGAGTCTTTTAGAACCATAATCCCACTGGAACTTTGTTCATCCAGTTATGAAAGGGCAGAAAATGTAGGAAGGAGGTGAATTATATTCTTGCAATTGGGCTTTGCTCACCTGATGGGCAACCTTTCTCCATCAAGATGAAGCTTCTACCTGGTTTCTTATTTAATTACAATTTGGGAATGCTACAGCTAATAAGACTTACAAGTAAGAAAAATGTGGATGGGAAGATGCAACAAAACGACATGGAAGCGTGCCTTCTGACAAAGTTAGAGATGGCAGTAGTTTGCCATTGTCCATTTTGCTCACCAGGACTCTTGTCAGTGCAGATATATCTACTGAGTTTTGGAGACTGCAGATAGTTATGATGGTAGACAGATCTCCAGCTGTAGGTAGCGGAGCAGTTATTGGTGCTGGCGCAGTCTTAGAAATTTCCTTTTGACAATAGGCTTGATCTCTTTATAATAGATTGAACTTCAACTGAGCGACTTTCATCCAGGCACCTATTTCTTCCCAGGGCTAGGAAAGTGAAGGAATTGCTCTAAGCATAGGGAAAGGCATGCTGATAATAATATGGCAACTGTCCCTTTCAGGGTTGTCAAACAAGATGGGTGACAAGGTTATCTTTGTTGGATCAGAAAGCAGAAATACCTTGACAAGAAAGAGCATCACAGTGCTTTGAGAACTCTGCAACAGGAAGAAGCAGAAGCGTTACCAAATAGCCTTTTTCATGGTGTAGCGAATAAGTTGTCCCTTTTTCTTATTAAACGCCTTTCCAAGTTGAGGCTTTCTAAGTCTTTCAGGATGAGCTTGTCCTTAGCCAGGCTTTTATCTTGCCTAGGTGTTTGTGCCTGACACACACATAAAATTTCATAAAATAACTCTATGGGTCAATTTTTCAAGCAACATTGTCTGCGTCTTTCCTTACAGACTTCTTTATCAAAGTTTGAGATTTTTGTGCAAAGTTAGCTCTTGCCCCTGTTCCGATATTAGATTCCTGGAATCTCATTCTCTCTACTTACTGTTGGAGAACTCCCTCTTTCTCTTTTCTTGTTGAATCCTTCCCAAATGTGATAGGTTTCCTAAGGTTTTAGTCCCAAAGTAGTCTAGCTGGTCAAGAGAGGGTTCAGCTGTTATTAGTGCAAATAATAAATAATAAATAATATAATAATAAATATCTTGCCTTTTATAATAATAAAAATCTTGCCTTTCATTCTCTGGGATGATGTAAGGAGTTAATAGTTGTCATTAGTTGTGGATACCTTTGATTTACAGCTATGTGACAAATACATATTACCAAAGGTAAGCATCTTGTAAAATAACTTTATGTATGACTAACAAAACAAAAGCCTCAGTCTGTCACACTACTTATCACTTTCACATTTTGGATTTGAATCTAACCTGTGCTACCTT
>JAVKLA010000081.1:11757402-11773744 GCA_034782735.1 Sagittarius serpentarius
CTTTGATTTACAGCTATGTGACAAATACATATTACCAAAGGTAAGCATCTTGTAAAATAACTTTATGTATGACTAACTTCTCTTAGAAAGTTTCTTTCTAAGAGAACAAAACAAAAGCCTCAGTCTGTCACACTACTTATCACTTTCACATTTTGGATTTGAATCTAACCTGTGCTACCTTCCCTTCTCTCTTACATGGGAGACTGGCAGAGCGCAACTGGGACAAAAACACAGAGTACCGAGAAAGTTAGTGGCAGGTTGAAAAGTTCCATATAGATACCCCATTCCAGGTACACTGCACAGGAGGACACTGGTGTCAAAAGCTTGTCTGTGGGATAAGTAGTTTGAAGGAAGATACCAATACCTGCATTCCTTCAGGTAAAGGAAAGAGAATGCCAGCCATTGTTGGAGGTGCTCATTTTGAAAAAAACCGTAAGTAGTAATGGGTTAGAATTAAGCAATCATTTTCAAAATTGCTTTTATGAAACACATATGGCAATAAAATGTTTCTTTGTATTACAGATTTTATATATAGCAATCCTTTGATATATCGAGTAAATTGCAGTTCAGGTAATTCTTGATTGTTTAGTAAAGGTGCTTGTACAGATATGTACTCTTCACAAAAGCAAATGTACATCTGAACTCGTCCTTAAATTTCACTTTCTTTGCTTTTTAAAAAAAGAGTCTGTGAACAAATGACCATATTTAAGAGACAACTGGATGCTGGTGAGGTATGCTCTTTTCCCAGGTTTCCCTTTTCCCTGAAGAAGTAACCTCCCTTTGCAGTGCTGCCCTATTTTCTTATCCCCTTTCTTTCCCAGCGGTTTACATGTCCATGTCATCCAAAATACTGCGCTTGCCTTATGGCGCTATTTCTTTTTTTTCCTTTTATATAAATGTTTTCTGGGCTGGAGCAGTGTTTCTGCATTTTTGCCTGCCTTAGTTCCCAGACATTGTAACTGCTACTATTTCCTTGTAACAACAGGATCCACAGAAGTGGAATACTATTGCGGTTTGCCTTACGTAGTCAGATTTTATTTGGATGAAACGCAGTTTGAAATGTTTTTTTTTAAAAATAAAATCCCTGTAACACTGTCATGTAACATTTTAACACTGACCACAAAACAGGGCAAAGCAGGGAGCAAAAATATAGGTGCATATTCCATTTCAAGTTTTAGACTTCCTCCCCTCCTTTGCAGTTCTATGTAAAAAGAAAGTGTGGAATGATACTCTGAATCTAAAAGCTTGTGTAATTTATTCCATGCCTACTGTGGTTTTTTTTTAATCCGTACTTTTAATTTCTTATGCAGAACTTTATCAATCTATCTTTAAGAACACCTCTAGTAGAAAAATCCAAACCTCTTCCTTACCAAGCCTTATTTCGTAAGTTCTTTATGATGTTTTAATAGAGAAGATATTTCAATTAATCCATTTTTAAAAAGTAAAAATTGCACCTGGGAGGTATAGAATGTCAAAACATCTGGTTCTGAGATTTTGCAGTCATTTCTGCAGTGCTTTTAAAGAATATCATCTAATGATATGAATCAGCATTCTCAAAATATTCACTGCTCAAATAGAAACCTTCTTGAAAATTTTTTTTGGTACAGGATTAAAACTCAAATAGAAATTAATGGACAATAAAGAATAAATCAGTGAGACTCAGCTAACAAAGTGCAAGCATCTACACTGTGGCTACTGTGTCAGAGACATTAGGCCCCTTGTAGTCGGTTGTGAACCACTGCCTCATCACAAAGCAGATTAACTAAAACAGGCCAGGTGAAAAGTGGCCTGAAAAGTAGTTTTGTCCATACAAGGAGCACCATAAGGTACCTAGTTTACATGTGGGTTTAGCAGAGGGTAGGTGCTGCCATAAGGGAGAAGAATCCTACACCCTTAGTTAGGATTCAAACAGATGGAAAAAACCATGCTGTGCTGATAATCATAGTTTGAGTTCAGATGATGGGCAGAGAGGAAGTTAAATAATATAATGTGTGGGTAAAGCATGGTTCAGAACAGTGCATTGTTGTATTCTGTGGTTCAGGAAGTTGTAAAGGTGGAGGTGCCTACACACCTAGATCTGGTGCAACTCACATCATCCTCACTTATTTTTTATTCTTTTTTGGAAATTTTCACTGAATCTGGTGGTGGTGTTTTAGGGAAGTCAGTAAGGTGAATTTTATACTCATTCGAATACTGAATGGGTTGGAGGGAAAAAACATAGGCAGAAGAGGAGCTTTTTTTTTTTTTTGCTTGAGGACGTAATTTTTCGGGTTTATGGAAAACATGGTTTGGTATGGTGACATTATTACTGTGGTACACAAGCAGGTTAGCATGTAAGTTTAGTGTTCCTGCACAGAATTCTTATTCAGCTGTCTCTCACCCTTCAGGTGAGATGAGGACAGGACATTTTAGAGTTGCACAGAAAGAGAGGGTAAATCCTGTTACAACTTCCAGCTATGCCTTTGGGGAAAGCACTGTTCATTATTTCTTGATGCTTTTTAGGATTTTATATCATGTCATTCATTGTTTTGTGGATAAATATTTAAGTATATATCTACCATTGTTTGTGTCTTCTGAATACCAACTTTTCTTCTGGCAACTTTCTAAGCATATCTTTATATCTTATTTAAGAAGGCATCTCCTCCCTGCCCCAGGTGTTTACGAGAGCACCTGGCTTTAGGGAACCTCAATAGTGCTTTTAGAGCATGAGCTACTTTGTTGTACCTATTTTATAACAGTGCACCAAATAAAATCTCAGGCACAGTTCTCCAGGTTTTTAGCCTGCTGACACTGGCATGGGTTGGGACTGTACGATACGTATGCTTTACTGCTGTGCTTGAGCCTCTAAGTTATGAAGTAGTATGTTTGCTTCTGGTCAAAGCTACAATATTATGACAAATGTAGATATGAAACTAGCTTTTTCACTTCTTAGAGCTGGAACTGGAACTAGAGAGATTTGTTGTTCTGCAGTTTAAGTAAGCAAAAAAAAAAACCACTATTATTGCTGGTGTTACTAAATTAGGAACCAAAACTGTGGTATTTCCTGTTCTTTTCTATTTTTTATAATCTCATCAAAGGATAGCATATAATAAGTGAAGTAAAGATCAACCCTCTGTGATTTAGGTAATTTACAGATTTATCCAGCGTCACAGTATATCAGATTGCTTCTGGCTTTCTTGGAAATTAGTGAGTTTGTCAGATCAAAGTTTGCAATTTGTATATCTAAGGGATGTTACCAAAAGTATTAACCCTTAATGAATTACAGTATGTGTGTAATGTTAATTTTCTTACAACATTTTTCAGAATGAGGATAGTTGTGCTTCAGCATTTGATCTATTTCCAATTTATTGGTTTTACATGCATAATTTACACTTTTACCAGTATGTTGTTATATGTGCTATTGTTCCTTGTGCGATATTCCCTTTGTGGCTGGAACCCAAATTCAGCGATGGAACAAGAGATACCTACCCTCACCTTGTGGAGAAAAAAAAAAAAATATCATTGTGATGGTTCCTCCTTCCTAATAGCACTTCCCAGATGGCAGAGCCCCACCTTCTCTTCTCACTTGCAATGGTCTGACATTCATCTTCCACTCCCTGGTCAGGACTGAGGCCTGTCCTGTGCTCCTCTGCACCTGGCCAAAAGATGTCTTCATTTAGAAGTTATGGCTACATGTAGGCAGGACATACTTGGAACAGCTTTCGTGACCACAGCGAAGTAGTCACAGCCACGTGGCATTCAGCACAGGCTAAATCTGAAAACATTTAACCAGCCCGTTAATATTGTTTTCATGCTATGTTGAATTTTGTACTGATGTAGCCCCATTGTCTATAGGAGTGACAGGTATCCTTTTGAGTATAAACGTCCCTCAAAATGTTTACACATGTTTAATCGTTAAGAATGTATTGAGGAACAAATTAGAACTTGTATATACAGTTGTTGTTACTAAACAAAACCCACTGATTTCCTTTCCTCAAGACAGACAGCAATTTGAACAAATAACATCACATTCCAAAGCAGTGTATCATTTTCCTACTTTTCAGCTATGATGAGGTATGAGTTTAAGCAAAAAGAATGGGGAAAGAATGGTGATATGTCCAAGAAAATCATGACGTTAATAACATAGAATACGATCAAAAGAATACATCTACCATCAAATACGTACAGTAGTGATTGGATTGGTGTGAGTGAAGTGAGTATTTCAAGTCTTCCTATTTGCATGTCCTGTCACTTTATGTTCAGAGACTTTGATAGTAAATAAAGCTGCAGTAAAATTTAATATGAATGTAAATCTGGATATGGTAGCCTTGCAGTGACTGTGAAAAGCAAAGTTTTTAATATAATGCTTTCCAAATGAACATTTCTAAGCAAAGAGATTTTGTGCACAAATTCTAAAATTTCATTAAGGGACAGCCATATACTTAATACGCCTCATCTAGCAGAGATTGGTAATACTAATCTTTAAATCCATAAGTGGTAAAAATGTAAAGTTTATGGCTGGTAAGTACCGGAAGAGAGTTTTCCGTCAAGTGTTAATGATAAACCTGCTGCACTTAAAACTACAAAAGGACAGTGCCTCTTTAACAGGGACTACTATTTGTGCTCCATGGAGCTTTGCAGTATTAGTAAAGCAGCATGAAAGAGTTGATTTTCATTTTATGTTGTGCTTGTGAGGCATTAACATGATGTTCTAACACTTGTAAATGAATACAGCTCTTGCCTAATCTGTCATTTTAATGCCTTATAGATTTTATTTCACTCTGTGTTGTACCAGATTCTCAATAATAATAATCAACTGCTTTGTTGTTCTCTTGCAGAAATTAAATTTCTGTAGTGAGTGTGCAACTAATAAAAGATGTTGCTTGAGGAAACAAAAAATAAATATGATGAATCATAAAAGTTGTATGTAGGGGGTTGCTCATATATGAAAGACAATTACTGAACCAGTGGTAAATTCATCTGATTCTCATATTGTCAACAGCTTAATAACTCTCACAAAGGGTTTAACCATAGTAGCTTTGTCCATATTGCTGTCTGTAATCACAAATGTGAACCCCATAGACACTGATGTGTATGAGCTATATGTGTGTGCGTATATATATTTTTAGTATTTTAAAAGACTATTGACATTATTATGCTGCGTTCTTTTCTGAACCTGAGAAACTCGGCTACTTTGTCACTTCTGTAAGTCTAGCCATTTTCTTGTCATAGTTAGCCATGTGGTAAAGCACTGCGGTGGGATGTTCAGGAGCCAGATTAGCGGAGAAGTTCTCGGTGCATAGGTTAAAGAGCAACCCTCGCGCAGAGTGCAAGAATGCATTGTTTTCAACAAGTGTCTAACAGAGAGCCCTAGCTGGCTACATACAAGTTTATTTGTAGACATTTGTAAACATGACTTCCAAGAATATTAAATATGTGTTAGCCTTCACCCCTGAAAAAGTGCAGAGAAAGAAAAGCAGGAGAAAAAAGTTTTCGTAGAAATTCATGTCTCTAAAATGCTCCTCTTGGATTTTGTTGGGGTCTCCTTGCTCTCTAGGAAATATAGTTCAGTACAAAATAGTCTGTTTGGCTGTAGGTAGGTAGATGGATCAGATTTTGGAATAAAACAGCTGTAACATCAGGCACAATTTACTGCCTGATACCCAGTTTTCTCCTTGAGGGATTATAAGCATAGGTAAAAGGTAACCATACTATCAACTTCATATTTTAAAACACTTCTTTCTTAATGTAAGTGGCTGTGAACAGAATAAGGCAACAGGGAACCAGGCTTTTAACCTGCATAATATGTGTATCAAAGCATGCATTTACTTTTTGGCATTACCTGTTTCTAGTGTAGTCTCATCTTTTGGCTCCTACTTGACAATGTGGCTGCTAATTTTACTTTCAAGTAGTCAGAGGATTGTAAGTTCTTCTATTTGCTGAAGTATATGCAAAAGGATACGAACAATCTTTTATAGGAGTGCAGGGGAGTTGATAAGGATGGTTAAGGCTCAATTCCTAAAACAATTTTGCATCCAGCAGTTTCCATTAAGCATCAGAACAAAATAACAAAAGTTCCTAAACATCTCGGTTTCATTTTAGTAGGAACTGCAGGATACCCAGCACTCTTTAAAACTTTGTTCCTTTTTTTTCCCCCCCCCCAAAAGGAACTTGAACTCCCCTAAATAACTAGCTACTGCTGAGGAGATCGAGCACCTCTGGGGATGTGGGCTATCAGCTTTGATCTTATCTGTGATATGGCAACAAGGGGGGGTCATTAAGCAGAGAATCATTCCAAAAGCATTTGTATCGCTATTGCCAATTTCATATTTGGACCTGAATCCAGTGCTGTTGACAAAGACGGGGCTGCACAGGGACAGAACTTCTTTCTGTCCTGTAAAACAGAGTATGGACTTGTGTATCTAAGTGACAACACCACATAGCCTTAGCCTGTCTCTTAGCAATCTTGACAGGGATCCTCAAGATTTTATTTTCAGTTTTTCCTTGATCAGACTTTGCTAGGAAACACAGCTGGAAGAAAATCTGGAGGTTGTCTTCTCTCATGGAAAAAACCATATTTGGTGATGATTTTAAATTTCGATGCAAATAGGGAAATGTTTTACAGAAATGACAAAATTTTTTAGTTCACTGCTAAATGGCATATGATGCCGTTATATTTATTTCTTCATATTGGTACAGACCTAGTGCTGCATATAGGTATGCCTGCCAAAGGATGGGTGTAGGTCAAAGCACCTAAAGGAAGAACCCAGATGAAAAAAATAGTCGACAGTGTGAAGTGATGGAAAGATTGTAATCATCACAGAACACATCTATTTCATAAAATAGGATAATGCAGGCTGGGAGGGACGTTAGAGGTCTTTAATCCAACGTCCTGCCTAAAGCAAGATCATCTATTAGATCAGGCTAGGTTGCTCAGAGTTTTGTCATGTTGGGTCTTGAGAAGCTCCAAGGATGGAGCCTGCACAACCTCTCTGGGCAAGTTTCTTCCGCTGCTTGACAATGTCATGATTGAAATACCTTGAGCGCATAATGGAAGCAATGCATGCCAGATAGTACAGGGTTTTTCTGGACAAGCCTGGATGGAAACAGTGACTCTAAAATTGGGCACAAGTCCTTGTGAAAAGAAACAAGGTCTGGCTGAGGGGACAGGGCATGGGCCTGGGAGCCAGGAACCCCCTGTATTTTCATTTCAGTTTTGCCTGTAACTTGCTGAGTGCCTTCCAGCAAGTCACTTTTACCCCTCTGTCTCAATTTCTCCATTTATAAAATGGGGATAATAATACTTACCTACCCTACAGGGTGTTGTGAGGATTAATTAGTTGTTGGTACAGTGCTTAAAAGATGTAAATAGCCATATAAATGCTGGATATTATCATTATAATGAGAAGCGCACAGCACTGTAAGAAAAGAAATGGTCTCAAAATAGGTTGCATGTACCATTATGACCCCCAACAAGAATAGCTTCTGGGGTTTATTTGAAACATCAGCAAGGATCAGAATTCCAAGTCCACAGTTTGATGCTCTGTTGTAGCAGTTAATGTTTTTTTTCTCTTCCCAGTTATTTTTTTATAGTCAGTGCAAGTTAGAAAAACAAGCTCAGGTAAACATATGTAGTGGTCCTGCTTGAATAAGCACTTAGTTTTATGATGTTTATGTTAAATATATAAGGATCATTAGGAGGACAAGGTGACACAGTCAGTTATTTTGATAGCCTGGAGGCACTTCACCACTGACACCTGGTTTTTGAATTCCAATTGGAAATGACCCAAATTATCATAAAAGTATGAAGTTTGTGTACATAAAACTCAAATTCCAGAAAGCATTCAAAAACAGAGATGACAATGATAGTTATCTGCACTTTGACACCACTTTCTTAATTGTATTGTGTAATTTAAAAACTGAGCTAAAAAAAACCCCAAACAACAAAAAACCCTGAAAACCAGCAGGGCTTATCAGGGTTATTCTGACACACCAGAGTCACCGGTGCCAACAACCAGAGCTCTAGTAAGTGATCTCAGCAAGTCTAGTAGTGAATCTCTGTTGCTAGGAATGTTAAAATGCCCACCCAAGAGTAAAAATTCTGTCTTTATAACTCATGGTACAAAGTAGGACTCTTACCATTGTCATCGAAGTCACTGGGTCAGATCTGATTTCTTTTTTTCCCCCTGTATGAAATGGAAAAAAAATGCTGTTCATAGATTTCTGTTTAATAGTGTTTGCCAGACAAAGTAGAATTTTCACAGCACAAGTTCTATAGCTTGAGAGTCCTATTCAGTCAGCATTTATTTTATAGGTTTTTTTAATCCATCGTTTCTGGCTTTTTAAAAAAAAAAAAAAGAGAAAAAACAGGGAATTTACTCACTTTAAGTAAGCTTTGCTTCAAAACTGTCTTCTGTGTTGTTTTTTTTTTTTATAGTGTTAATGAAATCCCAGGAAGACGTTAATAATGATCTTCAGACACAGAACTCATAAAATGAATATTACAGCTAAAAAAAAAAGACATATTTCCCACTCCAGATGAAAACATATACTTCCCTTTCAATAAATATGGGTCCTGTCAGGTAATATTTCATAGTGAAGTGGGATCTAGTGGTGTGAACATAGGTTTGAGAGCTAAACCTATATGCCGTTCTAATTCTGCATATAACACTGATTTTGTGGCTCTGGGCAAATCACCTCTCCATCTGAATTCTCTGTGCATAGCATGGAGATATTTTTGTGTACATCACATCATGCAGTTGCTATAAAGTGTTGAGTTAGTTATGTCTGTAAAAATTCTGGAGGAGGAGAAGTTGGATTCCTGGCGAACAGTGGTTGAAGTTTTCTCTTAGAATGTTTAGTAAGACTTCGAGTACTGTTTGTAGAAGTATACAATGCCTGAACCCACTGTATCTCCACAACCAACCTGGAAACATTAAGGATGTTGTTTTTTCATAGTTCTTCTGTACTACTTTTTTTTTTTTTTTCAACTGCAGATGAACAAGAAAATTCAGAATGGGTCCAGCTTTGAAATTCCCAGTGTGGACTAAGGGCTGTCATTAAAATCAACTATTTTTATCCAAGCTAGGATAAAGTCAAGACTTAAAATACTTTGATTTCATGTTCAACTACTTAGATAAATAGATTTTAATTTGTATATTCTCTTTGACAACTATCACTCCATCTTACAGAGTCACAAACCAAACCAGCTGCTGTGCAATGTTCAGTTCAGTTTCTCAGGAAACATTCATGCCACTTACAAACCATCCTATATACAGGCACCACCAGATCAGTTTGCCATGAAACATAGTGCTGGTAGGTGGGTATTTAAAGGGTTTGGTGAGAGCAAGAAATACAGAGGGGCTTTCATCAGATCTCCCAAAGTTGGGATGGAAGCAGCTGTCATCCTCTAGTTGCATTTAATGCAAACTGTTCCAGGAAAAGAAAGGTTCCTGTGCCGAATGCATAAGTTCCAATAACCCTTCCATGAGATGTAAGGGCATATGCCACTCAGTGTTGTTATTGCTGTGGGAGGTGCAGTCCCCTTCACTTCTCTGATAAATCTGTGGCTGATAAAATGTTTTTTATTTTAGGATTACTTGTGTATTTTGCTCTCATATATGCTTGCTACCCACATAAATGTCTAATGTTTTTAATTTAGCTAAGAAGTTAGCATGGATACCTTGTGGCAAGAAGTCCTGTAGTCTGTTCACTGAAAAAAAAAAAAAAAAAAAAATCTGTTTTGAATTTTGTACTGTCTGATTTAATTAATTACATAATTAAGTTCTTGAACAAAATAAGCTGAAAAGTTTTTATTTTTGGCATGCTTTTAGGTGGCTTTGCCATGACTTACCAACACATGCGAATTAATGCCCAAACAGTGCTGAGCTTCATTATGTGATTCAGTGGAACTAGAAAGCATGGAGGATCATGTTATCTATCCCTCTGCTACAATTTCTGCCTGAAAACAATTTTGGATTCCTATGAAAAAGAAAGTTTAGTTTTGCAGTGTTCTGAGTTATATTCCCTTTGTATTTAAAAAGAAGAACCTTACACATGTGATTCTGGCTGGTTATTATTATCCATACATGTTGATAATTCTAGAATAATGATGTGTATGGGGAGTTCTGATGAAGGGTATGGAGGAAGATGATTGAAGGCAGTTACAGATGGAAGTCACAGATTCCTCTTGTATGGTGACAGTTTCCAAGCTCTGTATGGCAGATTTTTCTCTGACCTAATATGTAGTTTATCATATTTCTCTCACTTTTTATGACTGATTTATCTTTGCTTTGAGTTCTTTTTCTAAGAACGCTTACAGCACCCAGCAATGAATAAATGTAAATGATTATTTATGGTTTGCGGAAAATGACTCAGTATTTTCTTTAGTTCATTATAGTGATGAGGATATTTCTGTAGTGTACAAATATTTTTTCAAAACATTTTGTGTGGTGTATAAACCATTCTATTGGCCACTGAGTCTCATTTAAAAGAGGGTGAGTATCATTTTCAGTGGGACATATGGAACCCATGCATTTCAGGGTGTATATTACAACCAGGTGAATTCGGGGTCTTGCGTGATTTTCTGCTGTTCTGTTTGGTTTGTGGTTTTTTGTTTTGATTTGTTTTTTTTCTTTTTGGGGGGGGCCATGACCCAAAATTTAAAACAAAACTTGTGGGAGGCATGCAAACCTACTGGCATATATATTGAAACTAGAAAGAAAAATGCTGCTTCAGACCCTTGTGAAGCATTATTGCTTAATTAACCCTACTTAAGCCCTACCTTGTGAAAAGGTTAATGAGATTTTTAATGACCTTGAGTGGTCAAGGCCTCAATTTTACATTTCTTCTGAAAGAAAATGGAAAATAGAACAAGAAAGCTGTTCAAACTTCTGTGAATCTGGAAAAAAATTGGTTTACAGCAACAGTTCAGGTCACTTCCTATTTTATTTGAAATGGTTTACTCATTCCTTACCTTGGGTCCGCTGACATCACCGTGGATGTTTGATGCAGCACGGAGTTGCAGCTTAGAGGATCTGGGTGTAGACTGCGGTTTCACTTGCTTGCTCACAGGGTGGAGAAGGGCCCGTTGCTCTGCAGTGACCTTGCGCACAAAGCTGAACACAAAGAGCCATAACAGAGATGCTGGTTTTGCAGCTCATTATACCCTCACCCCAACCCCTTCCCCAGTAACTTCTCCATGTTACACAGACCATAACGTGAGCACCTCTCTCTCCCCGCCTAGACAGAAACGCTTTATCACTGCTCTTCCTCTTTCTGAATCCATGGGTACCGAGTGTCGCTTTGAAAAATAGCCAAACAGGTTGGTATTCAACTAAACTCTGGCCACAATTGTTCTCAACTGGTTTTCATCTCTGATGTCTGCTGCTTCTGCTTAAGACCCAAGGAACAGTTCATACATGCAGTTTGTCTACTTTCCCCAATTGTACTTGTTGCTCTTAGGAAAGTCTTGGGGTGACCATGTCCCTAGCAGCTTGGGTCCAGTTGCAGCCTGTTTGAGAGGGCTCATTTACTCAATCTGATGTTACATCAGCCTGATCACACTGCAGTTGTATCTGCTCTGGAGTGTTGTGTGGACTTTGCTGTTTTGGGTGGCTCTGACATTGTTCTGTCATACTCAATTCTTCAATATAATCCTGTTCAAAAAGTTATAAAGTTGTTATTTTTACAAAAAAGTGCCTTGTTGTTAAGGTATAATATAGGTATATCTTTTTTTAAACATTACTACCACTAATTGTATTTCGATTTCCATTGTCCTGTCTGTCTGCAGGTTTCAAAATGGTTTTCAGACCTTATTAATGAATGAAATCTGAATAATGGCTTTGGTGAAGTAGACAAATAGCTTTAATAAATTTAGTATTTATTTTTTAAGCAAGGTTTCTCTGACTGTTCTAATCTGAGCTGCACTGGAAGCATATATGGAGACAAAGATGCTCAAGAAAATAGAAATTAAAAAGACTCTCAAGTAGATAATCTTACTGATACGTGATCATTGCTTTCACCATGATACAAACCCTGAGTTCTTCCTATGTGCTTGCAAGAACACCCATAATTAATTTACATTTTGCTACTTGTTTTCAGTAAGTCATGTCAGGTAGTTTTCACACATTGACTTGAAAAGGCACTTGAGCTACAGGCTGGTTGTGGGTACCTTATTTCTGGGTATTTTGACTACGAAAGGTCAGTGATTATGCAGCTATGTGGAACATACCATGAATTAGGAGAGCTATAGTAGTATTATGGCTGTTATTCTCTGTGACCTGGCCTCCAGAGGGTGATACAGATGTTCTGCCTGGTAGAAAACATACACAGCCATACACGCATACTAATCAGTGAATTATGAGAGTTAATTAATGAGAGAGATATTGCTTGTGAACAGTCAATACAGCAATGCATTCATCCACAGAGTGACGAATATGTTCTTTGAATTTACCTAATGTAGAATATAGCAAAACACTTAAGGCACTGCAGATGAAGCTATTAATTACATTAAAAAACTGTCCATAATTAGGCTTGGAATGCAACTGTAATCTCTGGGGTCAATGGTTCCTGACACCTGTCAAGTGGCATGAAGGTAAAACCTTTTATAACCCTGACGAACACTTGCGTATGTCACATCCTTATTACATAGAAGAGTGGACTTTAAAGGTTGGAGGGTGGAAATAAGATGCTGTAAAACTTGAACTCCCTGAAATGGTGTAGTGTTTTGTTCCTGAAGGCCAGTGTCAGCAGTGGTGTAATTGTTAGGAATTTCTTTGAAACCAAAGAAGTTACTCCAGAGCTGAATTTTGCATTATACTTCTATGCTTGGCACTGGCAAGGGAGCAAAAGAATTAAGTTTCTTTTTGAAAGTACATAGCATAAATTTTGACTCTTGCTTCTTTGTGGAGTGTGAGCATCTCTCTGGTGCATTCCCTATAGCTAGTGATCATATATAAATGGAGGAGACTGTACAATTACTTTATATAATTCACACTCATGCAAATTAAAAATAGCCACAGTCCATTGTTCTGAAACCACTCATTACACCTTCAGGTTTTGAAAATGAAACTCTATTCAGAAAATCCTTTCTTTCTGTATGAAAATTGCCAATGGAGAATCTCTACTACCTGAGGTATGAGACAGGTATATCTAGACCTGTGTGTGTATGCATATCCACATGAGCCTTTTTCTGTACATGTTGCATGTGTGTATAAATTCTCACACTCAAATGTAGCTTTTTAGACATACAAACACTGTGTACAGAATGCAGCAGTATATATCGTGGTGCTTACTGAATGCAGGTAAGGGCATACACAATTTCTGTAAAGTGTGTGTATGCTCTAGCTACACAGAAAGATACTGTAACCTAAGACTTTTTTAAATCAAAAGGAGCATTTAAAAATGGCTTAACTTAAATCATGTGCCACTTCAACCTAATTTGTGGGAAGCTGTTAAATAAGTCTTCCTGTCTCCCCCAAAACACCCCAAGGATCAGTTCTCTAATGTACTGTTCTGCCATCAAATCTGTATAAACAAGTATAAATGTTTAAAAAGTAAAGAATACTAATCAAGAGATGGAAGACAAGTGCTGCTTAATAAATCTTGCCTTCAATTTATTTGTCTAGTATTACAAAGGCAGAGGAGATATCAATTAATATAGGCAAAGAGGACCCATAATTTATAATTAACTGGCAAGTGGTTTGTAACAAACAGCAGCACTGAATCTAATAGCCAGTAGAAAAATAACTAGTGTTGATTTGTCCCTCGGCAAATTAATAGAGTGCTTATCAATGACAGGGTTACATAAAACTGCTAAATAAATAATCATCAGCGAGTTAGAGTGAAGCAGATCTTTAACAAGCTTAATCTGAACCTCTTGACATCTGTAGACTATGAAGAGATTAAATGCTAAGAAAGAGAAGATACACTATACACATTGTAAGCATGCTCAGTAGCTGTGCAAGATCATGTTCTTAGGTAATGAGAAATAAGGAAACATTTTTATTACAAAATTACATTGAAAAATGATTTTCATTATAATTAGACTGAAAATTATAAAAGGTATATCAAAGAAATGCTGAATTGGAATTAACCAGATGAGAATGGCACTACATCTCGAAGCAATGAAAACGCATCAGTGGAGTTGGTTTTGATATATTTTTGGCTCAAGGTTTTTTCTTGGTTTTATTACTCACCTTTGTCCACTTCTGGTTGCTGTGTCACTTTTGCTGATATTCCCCAGTAGCTCACTTAAATCATCACAACAGCTAAGCAGTGCACCTGATTTTTAGAATGTGTCTTATTTATGAGCCTGAAGATATATATATATTGGATATAATTTCTAGACATGTTTTACTTTTATAAAGGCTTTTTGTGCAATAAGTCCGTGTATGAAGGTCTCTCCAGTCCTTGCTTAATGATAATACGAGTTAGCTTTGTCCTGGAAAGCTTACAGTTCTCAGAAGACCCAGCTAGAGCCATGCTGGAGAATCTTAAAAGACTTTGTCTCCAAGTGGGCATGTACAGAAAAATCCTTCCTGAGTAAGGGGAGAGCAGAGACTGTTTTTCATAGCGCTTGATGTACAGGGATTGGAGATATAATGCAGATCCCATAGGGTCACCAGTAGCTCCTTGCAAGGCTGCTGGTAATCAGTTTATAGCTGTGTCTCCTTTGCAGACTTTTTGGTGTTAGAGAGGAAAGGGCTGTCCTCTCTAAAACATAGTGTCATAGAATGGTTAGAGTTGGAAAGGACCTTAAAGATCGTCTAGTTCCAACCCCCTGCTGTGGGCAGGGACACCTTCCACTAGACCAGGTTGCTCAAAGCCTCATCCAGCCTGGTCTTGAACACTGCCGGGGAGGGGGCACCCACAAATTCCCTGGGCAACCTGGTGCAGTGTCTCACCACCCTCACGGTGAAGAATTTCTTCCTAATATCTAATATAAACCTACCCTCTTCTAGTTTAAAGCCATTGCTCCTGGTCCTGTTACTACCTACCCTTCTAAAAAGTCCCCCCCCAGCATTTTTTGTAGGCCCCCTTCAGGTACTGGAAGGCTGCTATAAGGTCCCCCTGGAGCCTTTTCTGCTCCAGGCTGAAAAGCCCCAACTGTCTCAGCCTGTCTTCATAGGAGAGGTGCTCCAGCCCTCTGATCATCCTCACGGCCTTCCTCTGGACTCGTTCTAACAGTTCCATGTCCATCTTGTGTTGGAGGCCCTAGAACTGGACACAGTACTCCAGGTGGGGTCTCATGAGGGTGGAGGAGAAGGGGAGAAACACCTCCCTCAGCCTGATGGCCACACTTCTTTTGATACAGCCCAGGATACGATTGGCTTCCTTGGCTGCTAACGCACATTGTCAACTCATATCGAGCCTCTCAGTACAGCTTTGAATTAGACTATAGCGTGAATTCCCAGGGAAGGAATGAATTTTAATTATTGCTTGAGTCCTCTATCCTTTTTCCAGCTCTGAAAAGAAAGACATTTTATGCAAGTGAGACTGCCATCTTTTTGGGACAGTGAGGGAATGTGCAAGCTAAAGCAAAGCTCTGTGTAATTTTGTCAGAAAGCTTTGTTGGAACTTCCAGGATTTTGGTCTGGTGCAGAATCTGACCTGTGGAGAAGAGCTGCAAGTCCTCCTCCTTTTTTTTTTTTTTTTTTTTGTGTGTATGAAAGCAAAGCTGCCCTAACGCAGGTGAGCAACGTTTGGTGAAGAGCATCCTTTTGTGGGAGCTCATACCTTCCCGTCCATCCCTTTTTAATCTTTCTTGTCCTAAGGGGGCATAAAGGACTCCTAGTGTATTACTACTCATTCAAGGAAGTTTTTCTTCCAGTCTTTTCATACATGATAATGAGGCAGTCCAGGTACCAAAGATAAGTAGCTTGATGAGTCTGAATTACCTTAGGTGGTGTTATGAATAGGAACTAATTGTCTGTCTGCAGAGGAGCTCCTCCTGGTGAGGAGACGGATTTCATCTTTTTCTGGCTTCAAGGTTGGATGTTTTTTGGGGTGAGGGTGTGTGCTTGCTTGTTTGGATTAGACCGTAGATTTTCTCAAACCTCTCCATCACTGCTGGCAAAGAATATTATTAGCAAGAGAAATGTTATCTTTATATCCAGCCTCTCTTTTGCTAGAGTCTTTTCCCTATAACGGTTGGGAGAGAGGGAATTTTTAGGACCCATACGGAACAAAGGGAGATTTTTTCCTAGTGGATGGCTGTGGGAACTGCAGGCGTAAGAGAGAAACTTCATAATAATAATGTTTCACTAATTTATTTTTATGTGTATTGCTTTCCCCATTTTTATTCAGAGACTGAGTCACCACTCCAAAAGAATGGAGTGGAACTTCACTTTTATCGCTCTCG
>JAVKLA010000081.1:11773754-11788754 GCA_034782735.1 Sagittarius serpentarius
CCCCCCCCCCCCCCCCCCCCCTTAAATTAAGTGTCTCTATGGTGGACCAATGCTGTCTAGTCCATGCTGCAATGATGAATCAATATTGCTCAAAAATAACACCACTATCTATTTAAAAGCAAGAAATTTCCTGTTACTTTGAGCTTAGAAACATTTTAACCTAAGTGCAGAACAGGTCCACTCCTACTTAGCTCTGTGCAAGCTGAGTAGTATCTAGAAGATGGCATGTTGTATATAATACTTGGTTTATATCTGTGTATCACTGTGGCTTGTTACTCTTTTCTACTCTTTTACAGATTGTTTCTAAACGTAGTAAAAATCCTCCTCCCCCCATTCAAACTGCAAAGAGTTGCCTGACTGCACACAAGTATATAAATTATACTGGGTTAAATAAGGAACTAACAAGTTCAGAAAAATGTGAATTTCTACTGTGTAGTATCACGGCACTGTACTATTATAGAGCGGAGTGTGCCTTACCTGTTCCTGGATCTCCATTCATCCTACGTCAGGTGGGCCTAGAGATTGACAAATGTTTGTTTCCTCAGTAGCTGTTGTTCCACGTCACATCTGTGATGTCCAGATGGCTTCCTGTATGGGAGGGGGGTGTGGCTGCTAACCACCTCTGCCGCCTGCTCTGTAGAGACTGTTTCAGTCCTTGGAACAGTTTTCTGTCCCAAAAAGCACCTTTCACCGGAGCATATCCGGAAGCAAGTAATAGCTTTTGCAAGGTTGGGAGGAGTATTGCGAGTATGAGATGTTGCTGTTCTGCAGTGAGTCAAGTTGAGCCAGGACAGTTACTGCACTGGAAAGAAAGGAGAGGTCCATTGAGGTAACAGGTAGATGGTGATACAGAGCAGATTCTGTGGAAAAGAGGATGTTAACTACGTGAAAAGTACTACTTTGGGTGGGTGAGTGCCTGTGAAGAAGGGAGCAGGGAGATGAGGTTGGTGGTGTACTGTGTTTCTCATGGCACATGTGCAGTGACTGTCCCAAAATTCAAGGATTGCTTTTTTGGGTGAGTTTTTTGGGTTTGTGTCTGTCTGGTTTTTTTTTTTTTTTTTTTAATAAAGAAAATGTGGTAGCTTCATACATTGCTGTCAACACCATGGTAGGATTGCCATGTCTAAGGTGCTATCAGGGAGATTACAGGGCATTTATCAAAATCAAGCTGATGCAAGCATTAATACCCTCAAGAATGAGACCTTTTATACTGAAAAAAAGCTGAAGGCTGAAAAGGGGCTAATTTATTTAAATTATCTGTATACATGTCAAGCCCCATAGCTTCCAGAAGGAGCTGACACAATTGTAAGTTAAAGAAAGCTTTTCTTAAATTTAACAACAAAAACCTAACAGAAAGTTATACCAGAAAGCCTGAGCAACTGAGATGATAATCATCGGTAGTGATGCAGATGTACAAAAATACAGTTTTCTGCTATTAAGCTTTTAAATGTCAGTAAATGGCAGTTTAGTAGATCATTTGCTAATAATGATTACATTTCTCATTAAAATGTTTCCTTCATTATTCTTCAGGTAGAAATGTGTAATTCAACGATTGTTACATCAATTATACTTAAAAAGCTCATTAAAATACTGAAATATTATCTCTCGTAGCCAGAGTACTTTAAGAGTACCGTACTAATTACAAACGGAATAAACTCTTGTAATATCACCATTTGAATTGATGCCTTATAAATTCTTAATGCAAAGCTAACATATAAAGTGTAAATCAAATATATAGATCCAATAAAACAAAACCTTTTTAATCTTGTTTTACCTTCAAAAGGATTTTGATTATTGTAATTAAATAATGCATGATATAATAAAGATCTAGAATGTGTGATTATTTCATTGGCAATTGAATATTGGTGCTTTTTATTTATGCAAGCAATTTATCACAGACAATATGCATCAAGCATTAAAATATTGATACAATTATACCTATCCTGCTGAACCAATAAAAAAACCTGTGACATGACTCTGCTGATGATACAAGGATGGTTTGAAATCCTTGTTAAATTTTAATATTCTGATGTGCTGGGTTATGCTAATTCTGGTATGGAATATCTCCTATATCTACTGTTCTGCCTTTTTTATTTCTGTGAGATTACAAATCCGGCTGCACTTAGCATGGCTAACAAGTACTGCCCTGCTTGCTGCTCTGTTGATCACTCCTAGGAAGAAACATTAAGAGAAGACTTTGAATTTCACTTTTTAGGGTTGTTATTTTGCTATGAATACAACTGTTTCATTTTGCTGCTGCTGTATCCTGTTATTCTTTCCAAGATTTTCGCAAAGACTTCTGGCCCAAGTCAGGAATAACTTGCTTGTAGTCAGTGGATTTAGTAAGACTGGTTTCAAAGTAAATGCATTTTCATTATTGTCCTACTTTCTTAGGGCTAGCGTTGTGGTGTCAAGATAAAATATAAAAGGAATGATCAGCTGCTTTTGGTTGGAACGGCAACTCTATGAGGTCAGATGTAAATTGTGAAATTGGGCAACATTTCCATATCTTTAATCTTATAAAACTGGTTTCTTTCTAAAGGAGCTAAAAAGCTATACCTAATAGGCTAGTAATTATTTTGCCACTTTTATGAAGGTAAGCTGAAGTGCAGAGAACTACTTAAGGGTATCTACTGCCCTGGTCCCTTGTCAGTCAGTTGAAAGGAAATGTATACTTAACAGCCCACAAACAGAGCACTGGGGCCCACCTTCATTTGCTATTTAAGCCAAGTCAACTGTCATGTTAAGACTTGTATTTCCTTGAATAGAATAACACTGCAAAAGTTTGTACCAGATTAACCTATCCCACCATTCATATACTCTACATTTTTGAGGGAATATCTTGAATACATGACACTTTTTCATAGCACAAAGAAAAAGTGGCCTAAACCAAATACTTGCATCTGTGCTGACTTTCAGAAATGGCCTTTGGATATCACTGTTCTTTCAAGCGAGGAAAGAAATTGTAAACTTCTGAATAAACAGTGGTAGAAAGATCAAAAAGCACCAGCAAAACATAAGGATTGTATAGCTATGGGTGAAAGTAAGCCCTTTGCTGAGGGTCATCCTTGAAAATGTTCAGGATTTTCAGAGACCTAATAGTGACTCTTTCACTCCATAAAATTATAAAACCGTAATTTACGTGTCTGAATCACCAAATTGATAAGCACAACCTACGAAGTGTCAAACACTCGATTCTCTTTGTTCAATGAAGGAAGAGAGCATTTAGTATCTTGCAAGATGAGAAGTTCTGTTTTTACATAACTCACCATGAACTCAGTCATGGTTTTTTACTATCTCATGAGAGAATTCTTCTTTTCTTTCTGCTAGATGTACTTGTTTTTCTCAGTAGATACTGCCTGATCATCACAAATGTCTCTGCTATGTCATATTTATGAGCTCCTGTTTAGCTTAAATTAAAATCAAGCTCTGAGAACAAATAATCCAATGACCAAAGGCTGGTATTTCAAAGCGTCTTCTTAGTTCAGATAAATATATCCAAAATGGGGAAAGAGGAAAGTTTTAATACCTGCTTTTTTTAAATCCAAAATTGAAATCTCACATAGGATAAATAATGGGAAAAAGAGAGTTAGTTAAGTAGTTTGCCTGCTAATTGATTTTTTAAAATGCAGTACTTTATAGGCATATACTAATGTTTGCCGTTAATTCCTATTTCGCTTGCTCCCAGCTTACAGCCAGGAAGTATGAAGGGACCACATAATCACAGTGCTGTCACATGTCTGACAGAGTCTGAGGACCCAGTGCATCTACCCACTTGCAATTTGCCAGCACTTTAAAGCCATTACTACACGTGCAGATTGTGCTTGTATATGTACATATGTAGGAGCAAAAAAGTCCCAAGGAAAAAGCATGCTAATGTTTGTGTTGGTAGATAAGAGTATTTTCATTCTTATATTCATACACATTCCTTGTTTGAAATTCTTTTGCTCTGTGGTCTGAGTTGTCTCTTTACTGTGGTTAATTGGTTGATGGTTGAGAGAAAGGACTTGGTAACATGTAGCTTTGAATCATTTGTTTTAAAGAAATAAAAATTCTTGGGGCTTATTAGCACTGAAAAATATATTAATGATTTACCTGTTAAAGTGGCAGCCTGTACTGAAAATGTGCACATTACAATATAGATACTTTTTCTCTATAAAAGTAGCTGATATAGTCAGAAAGGTGACAGTTAAGACTCGTTGCAGGAGAAATTTTTGCATCTTTGCAGAGTGACTTTTTTTTTATACTTTACCATAGTGGCTGTCCATCACAGTTGTTATGTATGCAGGCTGAGTGAGCCCGCGGGGGATCCTAGTTATTTACACTCTTTTTCAAGCTTCGAAGCTGTTATAATCATTCGCTGTCAACTTTGTGCTGACACTGAATTTTACTTTGTGTTTTTTATGCTCGGTTTGGGTCTAAAATACTGGCATCCATACCCTACACTGTAATTCTATGGGTGACTGAGTTGACCAGCAATATACAGTACTACTAACAGAGCTTTAGAAACCTGCTACATATGGAGATTTCAGGATTTGTTGATTGTGGACAGTAAACAAAGTCCCCAGGCTTTATGCTTTTATCCTAGTGGTGGCCCTCAGGAATAAACTGTGTACCGCGTTTTATCTCATTGCATTTTCATCTTTAAAAAAATGTAAATATTATTTTCGTTTCCTACAAAGCTGCAAAGCTAGAGCAGGAAAACTTTTTCATTGCATTTTTTTTTTATTTTCCTACTTGCTTGTTTTCTCCAGGCCTCTGTTTTAAGAAATGTGTATTTTTCTGTGATCACCATATGTTTAGCATGAAGCTGCAGATACTAGTGAAGTTGGTAATGGGCTAATACTTCAGATCCAAATTGAAATAATGTGTTGTGTGAAATGTTGGGAATAAATTATCATGAAAGAGCATGCTTTGACAAATATATAGGGTTTTTACACCCTTTTAGGTTTGGAAAGGCAAATTTGCATGCATGTGCTGAAATGTCTTTGGTCTGCAATGCAGTAAATAAACTTCTTTCATATGTGCTCTAAACCTTTTCTTTATGAACAGGCCCCTTAACCTTAAATGACAGCACACTGTCTGATTTCTGCACGTTTAAAGTGCGAGATATTCGTGTCCAAGTTACCAACTCCCATATGATATTTCAGGTACTCTGGGGCCCAAAGGGAGCGATCACAGAACATGATACGACCCTGTTCTTAACTGGACTTGAAATAAAACTGGTCAAGGAGCTTGTGTGCTTGGTCAATGTAATAAAGTAGACAAATAATTACTGAGCAAATCAAACACACTTACACCTCAGATGATTTTGAAATATTATCTATAATCGGGCACTTCTGTGCTAGGAGGAAAGGTTAATAAAGTAATTTAAAAAAGATTGTGTGGAGTATTACAGAAACAGAAGAGGACTGGTGATCATAATTGTTAATCTCCTGAAACACCAGTCCTCTACTGCACAAGGCATATATTTTAGTACAACTCCTTATTGTTCATTCCACCTATTACTATATTACACTGCTTAATTACCTTTTGTAAGAAATCTTATTTTAGCTTTTTTTTTTTTTTTTAATAACAAATAATCCTGTGGAAATATTTCAAAATAAAAGCTTATTTAAAGTCCCACCTGCTAAGGACTGAGATTAAAACATTTACAGTAGATAGATAGATATTCAGAGACTGAATGACTGCAGAAACTCTGTTGTGAAATACCACAATAAGGTGGGTAAACATGTCCTCCACTATTCTCTTTCTAGCCCTGTTGTGTGTGAATGAATGGAGCCTAGCGTAGGATACAACAAGAAAGACTGAGGTTTTGCTTTTCGGTAGTTGTCGTTAGTTCCTCCGAACCATGTTTCTAGTTCACGGCATTCCAAATAACCAAGATAATTTTTTTTTCATTGCAAAGAAGCAGGGGTATCAGCTTAAGCAAAAGAAAGCTCTGTGTGCAGAAATACCTTGCCTTATTTTTAAGCTGTCTGTTGTCTACCTCTTCTTTATTCCGACGCTGTTCTCTTCCTTACGTAGAGTGTTACTAAATGCAGTTGAAACTTACGCAGCCACCATGAAGCACTTGTACTCGGGCTCACAGTGGGTGGTAGGCTATAGAGCAGCTGGGAAGTTGAAAACTTCTTGCCTTCATCCAGTGTCAATGAATGGGACTGCTGTGCCATTTTCTGAAGGAGATGTCGCAGATCATGATGGTAGCAGCTGTGTAAGTCTCTCTTTTGGAAAGATGGCGAGTTTTGAAATGGACATTTGCAATTTTTGCAGGAAAATGTTGTCCTTCACACAGCATAACAACTTCACTGCTCAGAAAAAATTGCCACTTGTCAATACGGGTAATTTATGGCAACAAAAAAAAAAAAAGAAGAAAAAAGCTGTGTGTGTGTGCTTGAAAGAAAGTTTTTTCCATGAGTTTGGTAGTGGAGGTGGTTCATCTTGCACTGCTTCAGGTGTAGTTAGTTTCTCCCAGGTATCTAAATGCTTTCAGCAAGATAAAACCAAAAGCCTTTCAGTGGGCCAGATACATTGCTAGCTACTCCACCAATATCTCTGCATCCACTAGTCATCTTTAACCCAGAATGCCACACTTACCTCCTAAGTGGAGTAGGAGTGTAGCGGTTTGAAATGTGGAGTCTGCCACAATTTGTACTGTCTCTCTTGTGTCATTTGCCTCCTCTTGGACGGCTGTTTCCAGAAATACAATGACAGCTGCTTGCATCTCCTGCAGAATACTTCCCCTGACCTATGGTGGCATGGCTGCTGGTTAGGCTAGCAGGAGAACCAAGAAGGTGATATTATGGTAAATATTTATAACAGCGAGTTTACTGCGCATATATTACTATGGTTTGAATTGAAAAAAGTCTACTCCAAGCACATGTGACTTTATGAGAGAAACACAGGCCTGTTTTCTGTCTCCAGGGAATGTAATCCTGGGGATGTCTCAACAAATTATTTTCTTTAATGTATAATTTTGGCTAGTAGTGACTAATGTTAATAAGAATATGGCTGTTCCTTGCATCCTTTTAAAAAATTCACTTGAGTGATTCGGTTCTGGTCGAAACAGATTCTTTTTTTCTCATTTGTAACACAAACATCTGAGTATGTTGTTTGCCTTTGTCATCTGCACAGTTCTGCATTAAGATTGGCGTTTTCCTTTTGTAGCTACAAGATACACAGGTGGGGAAGGAAACTGGATAACATCTATATGGACTTTACATAATTAAGGCCAGGGCACAGAACAATGTGACTTTTTGCAAATGAAGATCCAGAATTTCACACTATGAATATCTGAGATACAATACAATGAACAGGTTAGAAAAGTAATATAGTCATAGTAATTACTTTCATCCGGCAAAATATTTCAGTCAGCAATGACTAGCAATAAAGTAAAATGATCACCTTTAGTATATCTATTACAAAAACAATTCTCTAGAATAAGAGCAGCTTAAAATATCCACTGGAATATAAAGCATCAGTTCTGGAGTCATATATTGCTTTCCTATTTTCTTATAGGGCTGTGGTACTCTAAACAATTGACTTGAAATGCAAGGCTTGGTCCCAGACAAAGGGGGAAGAATTACTTCAATTAAGGATATATAAATAAAGAGAATGTTATCCATCATGTTGCTGTAAAAATAAAATCTCATTTTTTGGCTTTTAGGTTTTATACAAATCACTTATATCCTCCTTAAAAGAGATTTTTTTTTTTTTAATATATATAAATATAGTGAATGCGAAACACCATTAATCCAGTAGTAATATCATCTGATAGTAGTTAATCCCTTCTTAGGGATGGCTTTGCCTGGTCCTTTGGAATATAGAAATGTGCTTTTACTGTTAGGCATTTTGTTTAAGCATCAATCAGTTCTTAAAGCTTAATTGTCTTCTTTTTTTCTCCCCTCTGTAAAAGACCACCAAGTAAAATGAATACTGTCTTCAAAGGTATTTCCTTGGGAGTCTTATTACATTCTTTAGCCAGTTATTTTGTATTCCAGGGTTATGGATCAAGGGCAGTCCCATGCCTGTGGTTTGGACTTGGCTATCTGCTGTGACAGGATGATGCAGACGTACCAGAAGATCCTAATCTGTCAGAGGAAGTCTATTAAGTTCAAGCCCCTAAGCTGTCTCAGCCAAATCAGTGATACCAAACTTACATTTGTTTTTGTGATGACCATTCATTTTGGTCAAATGAAGAAATTGCTAGTGTGTTTTTTGTGGCTTCAGGGGTGAAATCTATGAACGTCACGTATCTTTTAGCCTCTCTGCTTTCTCTGAAACATTACTGAGAATGCTCTTGTATGGAAAGAAAAAAAAAACAACCATTTTTATTGCAGCTGTTTATAAGTCACCTTGATCATAAAAAGTTGGGGAAAAGAAGCATTAGCTTCTATAGAAATAATTCTTTTTGTGAATAATAGATAAGGTTGGAAAAAAGCTAGACTGTCTGCAGACAACTGTATAGCAGGAAGAAAAAGCAATTTTGAAATACATCCAGAAAGATTCATTGTGTTTTGGAATGGTAGCAAGCACTGATACAGACTGTGGACCTTGGACTTGTTCTGGAAGCCATGAACTTGGCTGGTTTTGAGGTCCACTCAGTGCAGGAGATTAAACAGCAAAAAATATTTAAGATATTTTACTGGTCTAACAGATTTAAGTACAGATCTTCGGTTTCTGTTTAAATATCTGCCATTACATACAAAGACATGTATCAGATGGTGAATGTAGAGCTTTCTGTACTGTTTTAGCCATAGAATAAAAAATATAGGGCAGATTTGGATCATTTTTTGTGAGATAAGAACAAATTGCTTATTTTTTAGCCTTTTTCAGCTCCAGGGCATTTTCCGTCTCAATGTTAGATATTAGTCTCCATGTCTCTCTTTTGGCAAGTTGTAAGGTAAAATTCTGTCCCAATTGAAGTCGGATTTTGGCCATATACTTCAGTGGGATCAAGTTTACATCCAGTATGTAGTCTCCCTTTTGTCTGGAACTTGTCTTAGCAAACTTTCACCAAGGAAGATCTGAACTCATGAATCCAGAGTGAATCCAGGTGAACTCTTGAATCTGAAGTGTTTTATTTGGTCATGTTGGAGTTTTCATACCTTCAGTGGGGCCATGCTCAAATAAAAACTTGCAGGCCAGATCAAGCAATAAGTGATAATGTTAGGTTACTCCCTTCAGTATGCAAAGAGATTACATAGACAATTGTATAGGCAGCACTTGTAGGTTGGAAAGGTGCTACATTCCTCTGAAACGTCTGTGACACTGGGCTCATTTTTAAAATTTGCGCTATTTTCCTTCTGGGCTGGACTGTTTAGAAAACCTCAGTTGAGAGCATTGTATAAAGGATGTGGAAAAGAAGAGGGAACCAAAATCTGGTGCTTATAAAATGTGAGTTTGATTGTGCCATGTTGCACCCCAGCTTTATTAGCTCTGTTCTCCTACTGTTTTGTTCAAATTCTCTCCATGTGAGACTCGTATTTATGAGTTTATGCGATTTTCAACTCCTCATTCCTTTTGACCCTGCTCCTGTTATCTTCTCCTCCCTGTTTGCCAGCTACTATACTTAGGACAGCTAATTCTTCAGGAGGGCCTGTTTCCTCGGGAATGTGAAACGGCATTCAAAGTCCCGAGATAGTTCACCAAGTTCCACAACTAGCAGTAACATCTGGATGCAAAATGTGTGAATGGAAAGCTCCTGCAAGAGGGATTAGAGAACAGATATAGAATGGAAAACCCCCAAACTACTCAGTCCCTTTTTTTGTCACGTTTTTAAAATGTAGGTAGTGTTTTAAACGAACAGGTTTTGTGCTTAGGAAGTTACACTAGAAATTAATCTAATGAATGCCTTTTCTTTACAATGGTAAGATAAACATGATATTTACTTGCCTTTATATAAAAAAGTATAAGGTGTGTCACTTCTCCTAGGTCTTCCAAAATGGATCACTGACTGTGAGAAATAGTAATTAGTATACAGTTTTTGTGCAAGAAAATGAAGATCACAAAGATGTAGTTGGGTCCATTTGTTTTCAAAAAAGTAACATTGTAAGGAGAAAAAAAAATTACTTGCTCATTATAGAAATTCTGAGTAATTAAAAAAAAAGCATTTAATTTAAGAGCTAACCTTATAAAACCCTATTCATTTGGCTCTTCCTTTGTTCTCATCAATACCTTCATTGGAAACACTGGTTTTAGGACTAATAATGGGCAGTACCAGAACCAGCTATGTAAAGTTCCCAGACATATTTGTCCTGAACTCTGTGTTTGAAAACTAACTTGAATTTATCCACACACTCAGGAACCTGCAGGACTGTTGCCTTGCAGAGTTGTTCCCTTTCTCTCACCCCCATTCAAAGGGATACTAGCATGCAGCAAGCTAAGGCATGAATTTATAGCACAGTAGCAACACTGTACTAAGTTTGTGTGACACTTTCTAGCTTGCACTAGAAGCACCTTTGCATGGTATGGTTTAGCAAATGTATTTTTGGGGTACATCTGCACTGCAGGTAAAGATGTGACTGAAATCTGTGTGCCTGCTCCGGACTTGCTTTGAACTCCACTGTATACACATGGCCTTGCAGACACCTCATCACAGGGTACCGCATCAGTGTATATTCTGCTTCTGGGTTGTACTTTTGGAACCTTGTGCAACTCGGCACTGCCACGGTTACACTGCTACCAGTTTAAAGCTAGTTAGCAGAAAGCCACCTGCTGCAGTGTAACCTTATAAATACACTTTCGAGAGAGATGAGAGCACGGCGTTTCCTGTCTGCACTCAAATACAACCTTCTCTGGATCCTGAACAGTTTGGACACCAGTCCCTAAGCAAGCGCGGGTTTACAGCTGAGCTGTAGAGTACTTCAGGAGGGAGAGGCAAGGTTTTTACCATTCTTTGGTCTAAGCCCAAGCACATCAGTGGTTAGGTATAACCTAGGCTGACCTTGCCTGTCTGAATAGCCCAGACTGCGCAGGACCAAAGCTAGCGGGTGTTTCTGCCGAGTTCAGCAAAGCATTGCTAGAGATGCCCTCTGTCTTCGCTTTGACAAACTGGTGTTCTGTAAATTCACCTGCTGCTTCTGCATTGGTTACAGAAGAAAAAGGAGACTATATGTTGCCTCTATGGGCTGATGTGTATTAGGTGGAGTTGGTAATGTTGCATCACTCAGCCCATGGTATATACAGTAGTGAAACATCATGTATAATGAGGATACTGCTGTCACAGTGAGTATGGTGGTATGTGGCAGGGAGAATTAGAAAATGCAGTGTTCAGCTAAGCAAAGAAATAGTAGATCAAACCCTGAAATCAAACCTGCAGCACATTTCTGTTGCTATCTTTTGCTTTGGAAAAATTTAACTGCTCTCAAAATTAAAATAGTAAAAACCAAACTGGTGAGCAAGCTCTAAAATTACATGTAAAGATGTTCCACCTATAACTGCTGCTGGCCCCCCCAAAAGCAAGAAACTGGCAAAAAATTATCATTTGAGATTCCAGCAGATTGGACTGATCCCTCATATTTTGTCTTTCCAGTCACTTGGATATGGCGGTTAATCATTCATGCGTGTTCTGAAACTGAAGTTGCTGATTTTCTGCTTTGGACTCCATTTAGAGCAATCTGAGGGATGCTGTAACCCCGATTAGCTGGCTACTCTGGAGTGAAGAAGTATCTTGTTATTGTAGAGATGTTGCGGGTACTTTGTGCACCCCTTAAAACCCCCAGGAAAGTCCTTGCACTCCATTCATGAATGAGCACACAAAACAAGTTCACAAGACTGTTTCCTGTTAGTCAGAATACTCTGTAATATCGCTCCTTTCAGATTGCTTCTGCGTATTGAAAAAAAAGTGTTTGTTTTAAAAGACCCTATGTATGTGTACAAAACTGATTTGAATAATTTTAAACATGTAGCAATATATGAAATTGTCGCTTATGGCAGTTGAACAACTAATCTACTTGATGCAGTGATACTAAATATGCTTCAGAGAATGTGTGTCAGTCACACGGTGTGTGTGTTAGAGCTCTTCAATAAGGTTTTAGTTATTTCAAGTCAGTATTTTCCATTAGAATCCCCCCAGCTAAAAAATAAAATGAAAAGCCAAGCATCAACCTTGCATTTCAAATATGAACTGGAAACAAACCCAATTTACAATTCACTAGATGAAAATTGTTCTCTTCTGCCATAATTCAATTCGCATTTGGTTTATTTGAAAATTCATGTATTATAACCCTTCTTGCTCACACTTCTGAATATCTTGGTTTGTTGCATCCACTAAGGCTGAGCTTTATTTTTTTATCATTTTTATTTTTTTCTGGGTTTACATTGTAAGTGGAGGTCCCCCCCCCTCCCGACAAGACCTTCCACCTGAGGGCAGCACAGTCATCAGCTCTGACTAACTTACACAGAGTCAATCTTTCTTGTCCCAGTCCAGCTTCATCGCAGCTCCAGGTCAGGTTTTGTTTTAATCCCTCCCTTACATTGTTTGCAATAATGAGATATGATCACTCTAACTTTTCAAACCTTTCAACTTCATTTTACTGGGAACTGCATCCCTTGCTTTACATTACAATATAGAGAATTTACCTCCGTTGTTCCCTGTGCCATTATAGCGTACAGCATCTTTCTTTGTCTTCCCTTATTGTATTAATGTTAGAAGTGGCGCACGCAGAATGAGGTGCTAGGAAGGTCTGGATATCAATATGAAAATGTGTACTTTTAACTTCATGCTATTCCAAATGAAACTAAACCTTTTTCTCTACTGTTCTGAAATTTCTTCTCTTAAACTGGATACTGACAGTGCAAGAGGTAACACCTTTCAGCAGGTAAAATATGTTGTTATGGAAGGGATGTATGGCAGGGATGCTGACAACAATTAGCACATGCTACTCATTAACAAATGGAGATTACAACTGAGCCGAAATGGCAGGCTGCCATCAGTGTGATAGTTACAGGGCAGTTTAATTTCTAACGAATGTGAGCACTGGATTAGTAACAATATTCAACAAAATGCTGCCTGCATTCTCTTATGGCTTTCATTACCAAATTGAAAATCTGTGTAGATTTCTGAAAATTACTTTTAAATGTAGCCAATCTCCTCGACTGCAAGGCTTGATTTGCTGGTGAGGGAGTCCTGCTGTGAGATTTTAATGAAAGATCATAGTGCCCCTCCAAGACCGTCAAAGAGCTATGGGCCCTAAAAGACCTGAAATAATCTGTTTTACTTTTAATGGCAGCCATTTTATATTCATTAAGATCAAAATGCAGTTTTGCAGGCAAATTGCAAAGCTGTTCCACTCACAGCTTGAGAACCTGGAGGCCCTACAGCTTTTTATCTTGTTCATAAGCAAATATGCAGTTAATATCTTTTAATATGCTTTGATGCTTGGTACCTTATGGGTACATTGTACTGGAGGTTAGAGAACTGCATGTTTCTTTGGCAGTGCTAGCAACGAACTAAAGCACTAGTCCTTTTATTTCCATAATGGCAGAAGAAATGAGTATTTTTTTTTTTTTTGTTTTTCTTTTGTTTTTTTTTTTTTTTTTTTAATATGAGCTCTGCTCAAATAAATTGTAAAGCACCGTGTAGTATATGTTCAGGGTCTCGTAGAAGGCACATTTTTTTCAGTACATTCCATCTGTTGGTGGTTCTTATTATTTAAATTTATACGGCCACATTATTTAAATGTAAACAGCCAAATAAGATAGGATCAAATCATTGGCATCTGGGAACTGTGCTCTTATCCTCTTTGATTGTGAGGTTGTGTGCATTAATAATGGAGTTCTAAAGACTGTGATTCCACCTGATATACTGTATGACCTTAACAGTTGTGATTTTATCAGGGTTTCACTGTATGAGAAAATGAAGGTATTTTGCAGCTCATTTCTGGCAAGGCTAGTTTGCATTATCTTGTGTCCAGAGTAGTTCTGATTTTTGTGTGTGCGTATTTTAAATATAATTTCTGTTCTTGATTGCTGTATTTCTGGTCATGTTACAAATCACATTCCCTCAGATTGTTTTCAGTGAATGAACTTTACCTTCACACTATAAGCGTTGGTTTAATTGCATGCTCGGAGTGATAGGTTGTCATCTCATCGTGAGTCATGTAAAGCTTATCGCTAGTGGGCAGAATTCTGCTCTGCAGCTATTGCTCAGGATCCGAGATTGCAAGGAGGCTAGTGAAAGCCCCTTGTTGAGAATGGGGCAGTAGGAAAGGTACTTAAATAAACATCCCCTCTTAAGGATGGAAATATGCAAAAGTTTGTAATAAGCATTTTCTAAATTTTACATACACGGTAGAACTTAACTTTTCCTCTTTCTTTTCCTCTCTCTTTTCCTCTTTTCTGTTGTTATCCAGTAGAAGGTGCAAGAGTCTCGTGCCCCGTTTTCCTCTTTCAGCCAAGAAGATCCACTGAACATCATATAAAGAAAATTGTCAAGACTGGTTGATTTAAGAAAGTGGTGTCAGCCTCTTTATGGAAGCTAATTCCAATTGTGTTGTCTCCAAAAAAAAAAAAAAAAAAGTGCATTAAGACAGCCCCATCAAGAGGGCAGGCGCTCTGTCCCTGGCCCTCCCAACTTTTGTGCGTATCTGAGCCCCACAGGCGTATTATAATATTGTATGACATGTTTACAAGTTCTAACATCTTACTTTGTGCAACTGCATAGCTTCCTCACAGGGCTAGAGAACTTCGAGCTTTGTATGTCTGGCAAAGATGAGGGAATTTGATAACCTTCTCTCTTTGGGTCTTAGGGCGAGTTGAATGCGTCTGGCCTGCCAAGGCACAATTTAATGGGCTTCTGAAAACACTCAAAAGGCAGACATAAATGTGTGGATGGGCAGCCAGCCAGGGTGACCTGGGGGATGGGGCCAGTCTGATTTTAAGCAGGGTAAGGTCGTGAAGGAATGTTTGAGGACAAAGCTGGCTGGGGGAGTGCACTGAAAGCCTAATGTTTGACTGGAATGGATTTACAGAGCTTGAACCTGACTCTGTAACTTAAGA
>JAVKLA010000081.1:11791254-11793995 GCA_034782735.1 Sagittarius serpentarius
AGCCTTTAACAGTCCAAGCCCTTCCAGTGCTTTTTGTTGTAATGGCTTCAGACTCCTTTCAATGTGGGACACTCGGAGACCAACATTGCAAAGGACGGGATCAGAAGATAATTCGCGTTGGCAAATGGAACAGGACTGTGATGTCCATCGCCACGGTGTCCCATTGTCTGCAGCGATAACAGACAGCATTGGGAGACAACAAAACACCCATAAAGAAGTGTAGGTTAAGTATAAGAGAAGCTCTGAAGGGCTCAGCTACAGAGCAACCTCGTAGCTGGTGGCAAAACACTTGCCTAAGAAGCTGGAGACTTGAATTTGAGTTCCTTCCAGCGACCTCACTTACATACACATTCCTGAGCATACTCTTCTTTGTTATGGAGATATCTGATGGCCTTCAGTAATTTACACTGCCAAACACAATCCCACCCAACAGTACAGTGGATCATGGTTATGAAATACTGTGCCCAATCTAGGTAAAAATTTACATTTTAATACAGTCTAGTGGAACTGCTGGGGAACTCTTAAAGGCTTGTGCAGATCCTGCGCTCTGAATGTGAGTCTTAAAAACTGTGATTAAAAATAACGAAGTGGCTTTTGACTAATCTTTTAGCATTTTTTACAGCTTTAGTCTCTCATCCTGCACTGTTGTTTCAAAATTTGTACATACAGCTATGTCTCTTCTAGTACAGATCTCTGGAAATATGAATTCGTACTGTTTTCTGTTTTTTGAATGAGTAAGTAAACACTGGTAGGGCTGGTGTAGCATGGTGTGATTTAGTGTAGGTTAACGTAGTGCAGAGGGTATTTTGCAATAAAATTTTAAATTAGGGAGAATATATTTACTGCCTGTCGTGAGTCTGGCTTATGAACTATAGGCTTGATATTTGGCAGAATGTGTAAGAACTGATAATTAGGTGTGTGTGTAGGTAGTGACATTTGTTTAAAACAAAGTACTGTAAAACTGAATTCATTTATGCCTCTTACTTTGTTCCATTGCTCATAGACAAGTAATAAAATATACCAATAATATCTCTGTTTGCAATAAGCTTTAATTATACAGACACCTGATAAAATGCAGATGAGCTATCTGCTCTCTGTGTATGAGGAGTCTAATAAATAGAACTGGCAGCTCATCTATGTGCATGTATGTGTATGAGTGAGAGTGGGGAAAAAGGCAGGGACTCATCTGTAATAACATTGATAGCTTTGAAGGTGGGACTTAGTCGTTTTCACAGCTTTATTGGCTGAAATTATCAGATGAAAAGGCTTCACACCATTGTGCATGTGTGTTTGTACATATGCTTTCCCCCTGAGTATGTAGGTAAAGGGAATAATGGACAGGTATAAAATTCTGTGCTTTGATGATCTACTATATATTTTTATTTTAACTGTTTGAAGATCTATTTTCTGCTCCCTTTACTAATGTCAGTAAAATGGAAAGATTTACATACTTGAGAATGGATTTCAAAATGCTGTGGGGAAATGTGGACACAGGATGCTTTTCTTTTTCTTTTCTTTTTTTAAAAAAAAAAAGGAAAAAGAAGAACCTACCTTCTGGGTCCTGGTCTGTGGTATTCACAAGTCTAGTTTCTTTTCCAGGCAGAGGCTAGCTCCTACATTAAGTTTCTGTGCCATGGTCAGTAAGAATCCATTTGATCCAGGTGTAGCCTTCTCCTGTTATGGCTGAATGTTGTAATGTCACGAGTGTGCTTTGAAAGCTGCAGTGGGGCTTCACCTGTCCTGTGTTCTTTAATCATTGCACCTAGGTCATATATGAAAGCAAGTCTCAAGGCATATAAGGTCAGTGAAAGTAGTGTTTAGTTTAATTTCTACCTCCCTCATCTTTTCAGTCTTCACTGAATTATCCCAGATCTTATAAGAAAACATCCGTTAGTGATCATTAATGCTCTACATACTTAGTGTTTGTTTACCTTTTTTAGAGGATGCTGGGGACTAGATGAAATCAGGCCTGCAGTACCATTCACTGTTTTAGTGTCAGACATCTATTCCAGCAACTGCCCTGAAAGGAAAATATGTATTCGACATCTGGTGGAAGTTAAGGAATTTCTCCTTAGCTCTAGGAGCCTGACGTTCAGATTTTTTGTTAAAGCAGAACATGATATATGACACTCCTGCTGTTTCTTACTTACTCTTAGCTCATAAGAAGTCTGGGGAAAAGGAGAATTATAATTGTTGCTTCAACAGGTATTTACTTGAGTGTTTACTCTAGTCAGCTCTCACAAACTATCTCCCAGTAGTAGAGTTCATGGGGTATGCTCCTGAGAGCATCCTCCAGCTTAGCTTCCAAAACACTCCTGATTCAAACTAAAATATTCATATGGGCACACCTTGGGAATCCCAAAGTTATTTTGTTGTTTGTGTAGTCCTTACAGTGTGCTGCTGAGTCAAGACAAGTAGTTGGATCCAGGACAGGAGCATATTAGATAAGGCTTTCTCTCAAACAGTGTGTTAAGGGCAAAATTGCATGTCTTTGTGCCAACATTTAGCTGACTAGTCTGTAGACCCCAGGTTCCTGTAGCTCAAGATGCCCAGGATAATATATAGGAAGTTATGAAAACTATAGCACTTGGGATTCTCTGCCACAGCTGAGGGAATTCCAGGTTCCCTATATTTCACATAGTGATTGACAATACTTGGACAGAACTATTCTAAATGTTTGCTACTTTAAGGAATATATGTAATCCTTTTCATAATGGAGAAAGATACTCTCCCAGAAGGTC
>JAVKLA010000081.1:11794095-11860229 GCA_034782735.1 Sagittarius serpentarius
GGGAACACAATTTGGTAGGAATAAAACTTAAACTGCTGAGGAGTATTATGAAAAATGTGGAGGGGTGGAGTCAGCCTTGTAGAGGAATT
Source organism: Sagittarius serpentarius (assembly GCA_034782735.1). Classification (NCBI taxonomy): domain Eukaryota; kingdom Metazoa; phylum Chordata; class Aves; order Accipitriformes; family Sagittariidae; genus Sagittarius; species Sagittarius serpentarius. Next base: position 11,794,185 of record JAVKLA010000081.1, read on the forward strand.
TTGACAGCATTTAAAGTTGCCAGCAAATAAAGCACACAGGAGTCATCAGACCTGTGGGCTGGATCCACCATCAGGTGGATATCGTGTGAGAGGGTAAAGGGACAGTAGCCTCAGCATTTGGGTAGTTTGCTATGGCATGTGTGAGACACTGTGTGAGGGGGAAGCATTTGTGCCCCTTCACCAGCACTGGTTTGCTTTGTTCACAGCTGCGCTCAGCCCTTAAATATTTGTGTTGACCTGATGGCAAGTGAAGATGTGTAGAGAAAGGAGTTCAAACTGTTAACCTGCCAGCACAGGCTTTTGCAACTTGACTCCAGTTGTTTAAGATCTATGATCTGCAATTGAGCCATTCTCTTCCCATTGAGGAGAAATGAAAGATACCTCGTGTGTGTTACATGCGCCAGCAAGATTATTGCAATGTGGCAATGTAGAGATTCTGACATAGAAATATCTTGTTTTCAACTCAGATTGGGATGAAAGTTTAAGTACTGAAATTATATTGTGTACTGTCATTTGAAAGTGCTAGGGAATGTCTGAAGTGTGCCAATATTAAAGATTCTGAATAATGAAGGAAAGGGTTGCTGATTTTTGTGTGATTTGCTGGGAAAACTGTTTGGAATAAGAGCACTGAATTTACATAAACCAGAATATGTGTGGATACACAAGAAAGCTTCTGTTGTTGTGGCTAGCACTCACAGGAACCAGTGTACAGAAATATAGTTTATAGTACCTGTATATTTTTATACTCCTTGGGGTGACATATAAATTTATGTACATATGTATTTTTCATCAGAAGTTTAGAGTTGACAGTATAATGTGCTAGTTGTCAAGGTGTTCAGGAGGGTTTTTTTGAGAAGAATCTCAAAGAAACCTGGGAGAGATACCAAAGTTGTGCACCGACTTAATATTTTCTCTTTGTTTGTTTATTTGGTTTTGTTTTGTTGAATGTAGCTGTGTACTAGCCTGGGCTGGCACAGCTTCACCAGCAGGGTCTTTGCCCCCTCGCCACCTCTACATCTGCCTATCAGGTGAACCTGCCCCACCCGGGTCTCAGCCCCAAGCCTGAGGCACCTCTTCTTCCTCCCCCTCCTCCTCTCCCCTCCAGTCTTGCGGGGCTGTTCCTCACATTTTTTTTCTTTCCTCACGCCTCGTTGCCGGGTGCCATTTTGTCTGTTCTTAAACCCACTTCCCCTGAGGTGCCTCTGGCGAGGCTGAGGGGCTGGGCGGTGCCCTGGGCTGGAACCGGCCGGAACCGGCTGTGCTGGGCGGGAGGGCAGCCCCCGCCTCTCCTCACAGCGCAGCCGGCTCCCGGGCACCCACAGCCAGTACAAGGGCCAGTCTCTGAAGGACAGTGAAAGTAAAGATGACAGAAGACTCGTAAGAAACAAATGTGAGGAAAACAAAGGTGTGTAACGCATAAATGAGCGATAATACTCAAGTTGTGGAGGCAGCAAAAGGCACTGCGTTTACACAACGGAAAGCAAGTGGGTGGGCAAACGGTGAGGCAAGGTGTGTGGGAGACCAGCCTGGGCGCTTTGTTCAGGGCAGCTGGACAGAAACCTAAACGTGAGGAGAAGGTGTTTGATAAAGGAGGCTGAAAGGCTCCTGGGGGAAGGAGAAGCACCTGGGAAGGGAGGGGAGGTCTGTGGAAGAGGAGAGGCAGCAGCCTGTCTCCTTGGAGGAGCCAGGGGCTGGCCAGCGCACAGAGCCCACACTCTGTGGATAATGTCACAGGGAAGGCACAACCTGTGTAGTCAACAAAGGGGGACAAGCTAAAGGCACTCATTATGTACAAATTATAAAGATTAGAGTACATTTTAAGTAACTATAGTGACAATATATGTATTTCTGTTAACAGCATGAGAAAGGTGAGATTTTGGCCATTAGGTGTGTGAAGAAAATAAATGTGTGAATTGCTGAAGTACGCTAAGGAACTTTTAAGTTCTCTAAGGATGAGAAAGCGATGCTGTACAGGTATGTTCCTGCACACAGACAATGGAGTTCACAGAAACACTGAGTTTGGACAGAACCTATAAATGCTGGTGGATTTCCTGTAAATGTGCAAGAAGCTTCGTTTACCTTTTGGTTGTAAGGATTACATAAAAAATATCCTCATGAACAATGGGTTTATCTCTTAATCAACTCAGTTTGTACATACCATCATACAAGGAGTAAGCTAAAATACTTACCTCAAAGTATATACTAGCCAGCCAGACTAAATTTCCCTCAGCACTAAATTTCCTTCAGTGCTGCATACCATAAATTTTGCACATCTGTGATAGATATTTGGCTCCATCTCTAATATCTTTAAAGAATAAAAACATTTTAATTACTTAAATTGTTAATTAATATGTGATTCACGCCACTATAACAAGATATATCAGCAACATTCCTAGAATTAATCAAGTGAAGGTTACTTTTTTATTTAGGAGCAAACTGAAGATTCTGTGTTTTAATTAAAAACTTTGTGTTATATTCAAAATATCTACATTGTTTTTATCATTCTATAGTTCTATTTTTAATATTCCAATTTATTTAATCATGTGAATTAATTTTAACCTAAAATTGTCATTGAAGTTAAGCAACTATAGGGAAGGAAAGTTTACAGCTGCTAATAGCTTCAGTTTTAGGAATGGGCAGCAATCACGCAAGAGAATTAACTATAAAACTATATGATCCTTTTATTTAAAATCAGAATAGAAAGACTTGAGTTTTCAGAGTTACTTGCATGGATACATATGTAAATTTTGTAAAGTAGGACCAAGAGTGTTGAAATAAAGCAAAAGAGATGTAAAATAGAATTTAGCATGACACTTATGAGTTGAAATCAGGATGCTAATACTTCTTCTCGGTTTGGCTTCTGAGTAATGGAATAAAGAAGCTATTTGTACAGATGTTAGTGTCTGCTCCTTCTAAAATCTGTAGAGAAGCTTTTCTTGGGTTCTTTTCCTCAGATACGAAAGGTAAGGGTAATACTCAGGCCTGTGTATGTGTAGCTGTGTATCTATACATACACATTGTCAATGCCCAGGTAATTCAGACATTCCTTTTCATACATCTAAGTGCAAGGTTGAAATTCGTTGGCAATATTAACCAGAAAATGTAGCTCTCTGAATACTTTGAACCAAATTATGCTCTTGTGCATGTAGATGTGACTTTCAGTGACTTTGTGCCTCCCTGCTGTATCTGTGTATGTATCTAGAGACAATACAACTGCATTTTTTTCAAACATTTGAAGCACGTATGTGTGTCTTGCATCTGTCAGAAAATAGTATGTCTTGTTATTCCATGGGCTGGCTTACGGCATCAGTGTTCTGTTTTCACTGGTGACTCTGTCAATTGTGAGACTGTCCTGTGCATATTTTTGTTCCACTGTGGTACTACTAGTGGCATCAATCCAAGCACCAGGAATGGGGATGGACAGAGCCATAGGAAAGACAGAGCAGATGGAAGAGGGAAGAACTAAAGAAAATGAACGCATGCAGGGAGACAAAGTACTTCTGGGGCAGAAGAAATTTACATGAAAATTTAGGGAGTGTGGCATATGTTTGTTTATTTTCCATGGTTACTGTGGTAATACAAAAGCAGTTAAGGTGAATTTTTGGACCTTTATTGTCATATCTTTCTTTCTGCACCTTCTGCAGATTCTTTCTTGTACCTTTGCTTTCTGTCCTATTTCCTCCTTGGAGATGAACATAGACTTTCAGAGTAACTTTTCCAATTATTTTATACATACCTTGTATATAAATTACTCTCTATGTTATTGTGAGGGATTCAGTCCACATGTGTGCACAAACATTAGTGTCTGAAAGGTGGCAACGGAGACGGGTACAAACGTCCTGGTGCTTGGTGGGGGCGTTGGGGGGCGGGGAGGGAAAGCGCGTGTAAAACTCCTCTTGTTTTAAGAGAAAATCGCCTTACCCTGAGCTTTGCTACATTGTTGCTACAATGTTGCAACATTGTTTCCTACAGAATTACAACCCTTAATTGCCTAATTTGGTAACTTACATACCTAATTGGGGTTTACGATCTGGAGTTCAGCAGTTAAACCTGGTGTGTTGCTTCATGCCACAACAAAAACTTCTCTGTAGTGAAAATGTAAGAGTTCACTACCTGGTTTTTTGTTTTTAATTTGAGACATGGCAGTCAGATGTACTAAAGCACAATACACTAGGTGTTTAAACCTTTATATATCTTAGAAACTGCCCCTGCTGCAGTCATTCTCTAGCATTTCATTCTTTGTGCGAGTTTGGAATAGAAAGCTTTCTCTACAGATCTCTGCTCAACCGCAGTGATTCCATCCTGCATCCCACCAGAGGAAGCTCTATGGCATACTGAAAGTTGCTAGACCTCAGTCTAGTGTCTGATGCTGTAGTGTTATGGATGTCAACATCATGTCCATAGCGCCACTCTATAGTCTTTGGGCTGTGCTTTCCATCATTGAAACAGCAGCAGCTCATACAATGTTTTGCAAATTTCTCCTGAAAATACAGAGTACATTTGTAGATCATGGTCTTTCAAGTTGAATTCGGCCTATAAAAATTGTGAGGAATATTTTGTACAAAGATGGCTTTGAAGCAAAGGCCTAGGTCTGAATGTCTTTCCTGAAAATTTGAATTTAAATTGCATTGGTGGCCATTGTATTTAAATTAGGCATGGCTAGTACCCAGTAACAGGACTGCTGAAAGTTTTGTGGCTGTTTTAGCTCACTGGCTTAAATTGTTTCAAGGAAATTGAAAACAATTTAAAAGGCCCTGACCAAACAGCAAATAACTTCCCCCACCCCCCAACCCCCCCCGGAAAACTTAGCTTTGTACCTGTAGCTAATATGTTGTTAACAGTATATCTTTAAAAAACTGTAGGCTTTTAATGTATCAGGCTTTTACAGAATGATTGTGTTTTGCCACTCGGTGTCGTGAAACAAAATACCAGAGTGTTTGCCTTTTCCTTATACCTCTGAGGTACTCAAAGCACATCCATAGTTCAATGTCATCTGAGAGAACCAGGAACGACTTCTCCGCAGAAGTCAATAGAACTTGTGCCATTGGCTTTGCAGATCCAGTGTTTCACCCAAGCAGTCTGCCTAGTGATTTTTAGTATTGATGTTCTGTGACAAAACTTATACTTCCTTTTTATAGAAACATGCTTCTTCCAGTGATGGACATGACCCAGCAGTTTAAGTGGCCTGACAATATCAATTTATTCAAGAAAAAAAGCTTTAAAGAGGTAGTCTATGTTTAAGTGCTTTAACTGAAAGCTCGTCACACTCTTCTCCTTTTTTCGTTCTGCAGTCTTTTTAAGTAATGTACTAGGGAGTCGATCTGTAATAAATAAAGGACAAATAATCCTATGTTTAGAGACTGTATTTGTTTAGTGAAACTGAGAATTTCCAAGATAAAAGTTACAAATATTTATTTGAAAAGTGACATGAGAAGGAAAGATTTGCTGAGGAGCAGTTTTGGTACAGCCATACCATAATGCTATTAAACAAGCTACACCTGCAGATATCTGTTGTCAAGTGAAAATAAGATCGGTTGAACTCAAAGGAGTGCCAGAAAACCTCTTCATGCTTCAACAGAGCATAATTTGTTTGAAGTAATGGTGACTAGTTACATGCAATTATGTGATTGGGGGGGTGGGGGAAGACAAGAACATATCTAAACAGCTTTTGCTATATTGTATGATAATGTCCTGTTTATCTGCTGGGTTTTTTGGGTTTTTTTGTTTGTTTGTTTGATTGGTGGTGGTTTTCTTTTTCTAAACTTCCAAATGGCAAAAGGAAAACCAATTATAAGGTCTGTCAAAATCTCTCTGAACTTGCAACTTTGGTAGGAAGTCACTTATTGAGATAAAGAGGAAATCTTTAAAGTGCAACCTTTTTAGATGCTTAAAATTGAATTTATGTGATCATTTGGAAGTTACTCTGTATGTCTAGAGAAGGAAGGCTGAGGTCAAGCATGCACACTGTATTCCTAGTTGTGCCTGCAGTGTGTCTCCAACCCGCTTTCTATGGATACACTTCCTCTCCCTGTGCTTCCCCAAACAAAAAACGTGAAGTTTTGTAAACTTCAGATGGTTTAGGCATAGTCTTACTTACATTTATTTATTTATAATTGTTGATGTTTTATTATGATTAATAGGAGGTTTTTAAAGACTTTTCATCAGATTGGAAGAGGTGCATGCAGGAAGTAAATTAGTATGTTTTTCTTCTCTATATGACTTTGAGACGCCTTCTTTACAAGATCATGGACAATTTTTAAGCAGTGGAATGTGAAAGGAGGGAATAGAAACACCCACATTCTTTTTTTTTTGTGATCTGGGCTCTGCGTAGATATGTCTTCCTTCTACTTGCTCTGTGACTGCAAGCAAGGTAGGTGTGGGGTGGATGTTCATCCGGAGCTAACAAACACTGGTGGCCACCTGAGCTAGCCGAGAAGCAAGGCTTCCCATTGACTTGAGGGACCTGGTGGCCATCTGCTAAAGACTGTAGTTATGCCCAATAGTTGCAACATAGCCCTGAGGAACAGCCAGGGGATTTAAGGCAGCCAGCATTAACTGTCGTGTAATTTCATCAGTGTGGTGATGAAATCTTAGTGAAAGGGAGTAGGTGACAAAAAGGATACCTTGTCAGTGCTGTGCAGGAACAGAGAGGCTTGTGCAGAGGAACTTTGAGGCTTTTTCTCTCTAAGGACTACTCAACATCTGCAGGATTTCCCTGTGGATTTTATCATTTCTGCAGGCTGCTTACTCAGCAAAAACACCATGTCTTCACTGACAAAGGGTGAGATTTTTCTCCTGTAACTTCAGGTACCTCAGTAATGCCTGAATTAAGAATAACAACTGGGGTCGGCACTCTCCATAGTCAGTAGGAACTGGCAAAAGGCAGTTCAGGCTTTACATGGGAATAGTCGCTCTCACAAGGACCCTGTTTCTGATGATTATATGGCCCAGCATGACTTGATTCCATACTTGGGCACTGTATGGGATAACCTGGGCCTCTCATTCCCTCTGGTCATGGAAATTCATTTGAATTTGAGTGAGATTATCTACTCTCACAAAATGGAAATGTAGGAACAGCAAAAATGAGTGCAGATGGGGGCAGAGAAAGTATAATATAACCATGTAGCTATTGTGCTATAGAAAGGATGTAGCGAGTGACTTGTGCTATTTATTTGTACAATTATGTCTTATTTTCAAAGCCAGCAAAAGTTTCCAAAGCTCAGCATTGTGGAAGTTGGGGTATAACATATAATTGCATACAACATTCAACCTTAGTTATATCATCTGATGACTCAGATTGTATATGTAAGCTGTAAAAGGAGGCTGTGTGTGGAAGCTGTCTCACATAAAGGGCTTGAAATGCAGGGTTACATTTCTAGGAATTCTTAAAGACTATTATTTATTAAATTGTTTATTAAATGTATGTATTTTATTGAATTTCTGTGTAGAAGGTATGATATATATGTACTTATCCTTTGGACAAGTGATTGAAGACCTTAGGCAGCCCCAACATTACTAATGACAAATGAATATATTCAGAAGCCCAGAAGTGGAGTCCAAAAGACTTTCAGATATTGTTTTTCTTGGATGGATGTTAAAAACCTTTAAGTTTTGAGAGGATTCCTATGAGAAAGCACCTTTATACTGAGAAAGGTCAATTTCTTTGACAGCCAAGACAGGAGGTTTCAGAGGGGTTACTGTGATCCAAAACCTGAATTATGTATGTCAGTCCTTAGGGTGTATCTTTTAAAATGGGAGTGACTAGGGCTGGAAACCTGGTGGGATGGTGGCTGTTCATTTCCAAATGCAAGTAGGATATTACGTTTAAACCCGTGTTGGAAGAATGCTAAGGTTACTAAGTTAAGTGCTCTGAAGGCAAGAAATGCCACAACTAAGGTTGCTGAAACCTCCAAGTTATTCACTGGATATTTTCAAATGCCTGTAGCAATAGATGTGGGGATCCCTGTGCCCACAGCCACATGTGCCAGCTTACTTTTGATTTGCGTGCTCTTTCATAGCGAATAAGGCATTATGCAACTAGAAGGAATGCCATGGGGATTTGCCTACACTTCAGCCCAAGCTCTCACTTTAAGGTAGCCCTTCTGGAGAGTGCTCAGTGCAGTGATGGCTGCACAGAGACCTTTCTGGTCAGCAAAATACACTGGGGGTGTTGGGGGACAGGAGAAGGAGCATGGAGGCAGAGGCTCACTGCTTTCTGTCCTTGAGCCTGGGTACGAAGGGAGAAGAGCCTGATGGGGCACTAGCATTTTGCACTGCCCTGGCAGCCCTGGCCTAGAACATCCTCAGAGCAGGCTGAATCTTCAGGGAAGTATTTTTATGCCCAGTTTAAGGCTCCATTGAATAGGGGGAGCTATTTGGGGTTTTTTTTGTTGTGTGTTTTTTTGGTTGCTTTTTTTTTTTTTTCTTTTTTTCCTTTAGAGAAAACAAAAGACAAAATTCTGATCTCACAATGACTTCCCAGCCAAAATGTAAGTCAGTGTTTCAAAGCATGAAGGCATATTTCTTAGTGAAAGGCAGGTGGGGTTTGGAGAGTTTTTTTTTATTTTGTTTTTGTAATGTCAACATTTTCTCTTTAACATAATTTGAGAAACAACCCTACTGGTTTTGTTTAAACTTAACCCCAAAATTAATTGTTTGGTAATTTTCACCCAAATTATTGAAGTCTGGCAAAGTTTATAAGCACCTTAAGTGAAGAGTCCTGCAACAGGAAGTGTTTGACAAGCTAAGCTGGCCCTTTGCATTACTGTCAAACATGCCTCGCTTGTTCTACTGCCATGACAAAATTTGCATGTAGACATTACAAAGCACATTCCACTTTGAATTGTGTTTTTGCCCCTTTTTGTGCTGACTCTATCCTTCATTTATACTTTCACCCCGATTTAAGAAATTACTCTCTGACTGCTGGAATGCCAGTGATTGAAGACCCTAGTTAATTTACGTGCTCTCCAGCATCCCTGGTCTGTTTTTACTTCAGTATTCAGATCACAGGAAACCATTTATAGGATGTAGTATCTTTCACAGAGTTGCAGCCAACTATTTTCCAAAGGTTTTGAATGCCAGAAAGCAAGTCTCACCAAATTCATAAGCTCAACATTCTTCACCCATCAGTCAATAGAGAAGGCAAAAATCACATCCCTGATCCAAATATTTTTCTTTCTAACTTCCTCATTGACTGATTCTTTTGAAGGTTTCCAGTGAACAGGTCCATGAGCATTTTTATAAATTAATTTCTACTTATAAATGTCTATGTAACTTGATTTGTTTGTTTTCATTGTGGTAGTGTTCACCATGTGCAGGGCACTTCCAAAACTTAGAACAATACTGTCTGTCTGCTAAGGATTTGAGTAGGAGGAATCCATTTTATTGGAGAAAATATACAGAGCTTGATGAACAAGATGTAAAAGGTGTGCCTTTACTCGAAAATATATATTTGCTAAAATTAGCTAAGATCTTGACTTGTTTTCAAAGAGCTGCATATACTTTGGGCAAGTATATCTATGGTAGGCTAGTGGGAATGCTAAGAAATGCATTTTATACTCGAAAACAGAAAATGTAAAATGCAGGCTGTACTATTGCACTGAGTAATTTTTTTCTTGATTCAAAACAAACAAACCCAGCCCAAAGCCTCCAAAAACCTAATGCAACATTTCCTTGCGTGGAATAGAATAAAATCTTTATGTCTTACTTTGTATGGTTTCCTTTCATAATGCAGGAGACAACTGAAATAAAACCTTGACAAGAAATTGTACCTCTGACTCACCATGAACGCAGATTGTCTCTTAATGTTAAAATTCATCTGATCTGTTTAAATAATAGTTATTATGAGGTGAACTTCTGTTTGTGCTGTTGGAGTTCTCTCATCAGCATTCATTATAAAGCTTTGAAAAGGTATTTTCTAGGAAAAATGAAAACTTCCATGCTAATAATCATAAAACTCCCTCCTCATACTCTTATTTTGGCTTAGATTCCCCTCCCCCATTCCCCCTTTGAAAAATCTTGGGCCCAACATAATGATTTTACTTCTCATTCCTGCCACATTGAGACCAAAAGAGGAGCCGATTGTGTAAACTACTGTTGGTAATCAAAGTGGATAATGCTCTTTTTTCACAGGATTTTTTTCTTGGGGTATTTAATCCTATACTGACTGAGGGGAAATGCTGGAGGAGGGTTTCTTTTAGTATTTTTGCTGTCTCTAGATATTCTGAGGTCAGAATCTTCCACCTATAGTCTTTATGGTCATAAAAGACCCGTGAACTTTGAACAGAAAACTCTTGTGGGGGTTAGTGCAGTGCAGAAATATAAATGGCAGAAGCTAAAAGGGTTGATTGTCTTTGGTGGAAATATATATACTTTTTGGAACACTGGAGTGGAAGTAAAGACAAATGAACATCCTTATGGTGTAATCACCAGGTTGAAAAATCAGGTGACTTTAGTACTCAAACTCCCTGTTAGCACAGTGAGTTTTTATGTTCTTTATATCTTCGTTGGTGGATGAGTCAATGTTTAAATGCTCATTTATCATTTACTATATAAAAGAAAAGCTATTACCTGAAACTCATTTTTACAGTTGCAGGCAAACCGAAATAATCATTTTCAAGGACCTAAAGCTGTTTCTTGAAGAATGTCATCATTTTCTTCTCATTTTACTTACCACTTTACACCAGTATATGAGGTACCTTCAAGAGCTGTACCTTACAAAACTTGGCTGCAAATATTGCCAGCCACCATACCTGTACAAACTGGGCTAAAGAAACTCAGTTTCAGCGAACTACATTCATCTTGCAGACAGGACAAAAGAACCACTTTAACGGCACAGCTCACACCGAACACTTGTGCTGCTCGCTCGGTGCTAGCCTGTAATATGCCTCGCTCTGAAGGCTGAGCAGCCCAATTGGCCCATAGAAAGTATTCCAGGAGTTCAGGGTAAAGTCGTGCTCTGCCGTAGAATTACTCTTGCTTGTGCCTATCAAGAGGGGAGTTGCTGAGAGATTGCTATTCTCTGCTTTTCTCTTAGTGCTAAGAATCTCTCTGAGTAAATGAACTGTCTGTCTGAAGTGGTAGAGGAGTAGTCTTCATTTTGCATCATAATTTGATGACTATCCTAATAGATTGTGTTTAATATTAATTTTTGTTTGTCATCTTCCCCATTCTCATAGTCTACGTATTTGTAGCTTATGTGCGTATCTGCATGCAGAATACCCACTGAGGTTTCTTAGGACTCACGTTCCGAGACATGCCAGTACTAAGAGTTTTGCATTACTGCAGGGGAAAAGCACAACTTTGCACGTCTAATTGCACTGGGATATTCTGTCAGAGCTATTATGTTGCGCTGAGGCTGTACCTCTTCATACACTGGCCTTACATAGGCAAAAAAGCAGTGTAGACAATACCATACATTTAGCTTTGTTAGTTTAACCTCACATATCTTCATTTAATTTTCATTCCCCTGGTGCCACCATACTTTGCCACCCCTTTGTGCCTCATTCTTTATCTCACCAAATGGCTGAAGCAGGCAAATGAGGCGATTAGCTGAGGCAACCAAGTGGCGAGACCAACAGCAGTGTCTCTACAGGAAATTATACCCCTTGTACGATTGTGGATCGCTAGGGGTTTTGCTGTTCACTTGTAGTCGCAGGCACGCTGCCTCTGACATAAACTCACGTTATGCTGCCTCTGCGTATTCTGTGTTTCCTTCTTGCTTGTCAGTGAATAGACTTAGTCCGTCTCTTTTATTTGCTGGCAAAAAGGGGAGGTCCTGTATGCAGAAGGCCGGTTCTCCCTTAATCCCACTTTAAATCCAGGTTGGAAACAAAACTATTATAGGTGTTAATTTACAACAGTGTCTAATTGTTAAAATTATCTTGTTAGGATGACACATGACACGATAAAAATAAGTTACATGATCTTTTAAACTCACTCATATCTGCTGCACATCTTGCAATTTGTAAGCACCAGAAGACTGTAATTTAGTTAAGTGCTTCTACCTTCATTTTATAAAAATCCATAGGTACTTTTTAAAATCAAATGTACTTTTTATAGTGTAATATTTTGAGGTTAGTATGGTGAGAATTGAACTATTTTATCTGTAATGTAATAGAAAGGCATCATTTCTTTTCTTGGGGAAAACTGGAGGTTTTCTATGAATTCTGTAGGGGTAGGAGTGCATTTGATTGTTAACTCATGAATTCAATGTTGAGACAAAGCACATATTAGAAAGAAGATAATTATCTGATACTGAGAGACATCCATTTATTTATTCTCACTTTTCTAGCTGTTCATCTTTTTGTTTGGTTGGGGATTTTTTTGCTTTTAGTCCCCCAAGCAACTGAGAAGTTGTGAATATTTGCACTACAAGAGAATATTGTATGTTACATGGCTACAGGTTTTGTTTAGGTTACTTTGCTGGGTGATCAGTTTACTACAGCTATTTTGTCTTTGATACTTATAGAAGAAAGTCTCAACAGTTTAACATGCTAAAAGATGCGCTGTCGGTGATAAGTGTGTTCATTGCATACTAATTAAAAGGTGCACTAGTGGTGACTGAGTGTCACCCACAACCCCCATGTTCTAGCTGTATCTATTTAAAAATTGTATGTTAGGAACATACTTTTGTGTACGTTGTTGAACAGGTGAAAGATTTTAGTGGTAATGCCTTCCTAACTTGTTGTGTCATTTTAACAAATTGCTTTCTCAGTCATGTGATCACACTTAAGTCTTCTGGTTTATTAGCTGATTCGAGGGGAAAAAAAGAATTAGGTCTTGTATTCTCACATGGCAATTTGTCCCTGTATTATTTAGTACTACTTATGGTAAGGGAATCAAAGTCAGTGAACAGCTGCAGGCTCTCAGACTTTCAGAGCAGGCATGTTTGCTCAGTCTATGAAGATTATAAGCAAAAGGCATTGACTTTACTTTCTCATTCTCTCTTTTTTTCATCTTTCCTACCCCCCCCCCTTCTGATTCTGGGGCTGATACTGACAGGTTGGGAAAAGCAACTCTGAACTCAAAAGTAACATGAGACAGTACCACTCAAGAGGTATTCAGAACTTGGCAGGATTGGTTCTATACAACTCTGCCCTTGAAAGGACTTAAAAGGTAGGCTAATTTTGTCTTGGAAGGCTTTTTCTCCCTGACTTTTCTAGTTGATTTCAATGTTAGGAGTGCCCATTTCCACCTACTTCTCGGGAAACAAATTTTGCATTTGCATGGGTCATCTTCTGCTTGCGCAGAAACAGGTTTTGACCCTGTGCTTTGAATCTAAGTGTGTCATTGAGTTCACAATTAACCTCTGCCAAAGCTCCTTGTATGTAGGGAGTTTGTTTTTAGCATCAAAGAATTATATTACTCAGAAACAAGGGGACACTGTCATAAACTCTTTTTGAAACTGGGGGAGTGGAGAAAAAAGAAAATTTGTTTCCTACCTGAGAAGACATCAGAATTGTTGTGTGTAGAGAAAGTACTTTAAGTAGTTATATGAACTGACTGGTAACATCTCAGAATCCGTATGTCTACACGTAAACAGCAGGCAAAGGTATTTCTACTACTTCTCTATTCTGTAAAGGTCACACAGTATAAATACTGTTCTCACCACTGAAGAAAACAATTGACTAGTATGAATACTGGCTTTTATATGCACACTTTCATATAGGCCCACTGGATAATAATTACATTAAGGTTTCTGGCTCTTCCTGAGGTTGAGCTTGTGAATATCTAAAGATCTGACTGATCCGAGAAGTTCAGGTTAACTGTAAAATTGATCAAAAAGCAAGCAAAGAATAACAGCTCAGCCAAGCAGTACTGCTGAGTGATAAACCAACTGCTAGAGAATGTGACTGGAATCATGCTGTAAAAGCCTGTTTTCATTTCAATGTATTTAGCATGGGACTGTCATTTAATTGTGTTGTAATTGTTTCCATTTGACAAAGAGAGTTGAAGACTGACATGTCACATGCATTTGTATCTGTTGCATTTCTCTTCACATAGCAAGAGAAGGATATAAAATGTGAACAAAAAGCAACTGCGTCTTTGTTACTAATTGGACACATTGCTCATTGGTTTTGTTCTGTACAGTGTACTGGGCTTTCAAGTTAAGTGGCTGATCATGTGACTTTTTGTGGTGGTGAGCAGTTCTCACTCACACAAATAGTCCCACTCGAGGAACCTTTCCTTCATGGGCTGTTTCTGTCAGGTACTGAGCACAAGCAACTTCCCTCAGAATTAAAATCAGCTGTTGGAGTAAGCACATACAGATTTCTTTGATGGGACAAGGACTTTAACCTCCTAATACCCTAACCCCTGCCATGTGAAAGGCTGGGAATCAAGAGCCACATCAGCCCCTTAGTTAATAATGTGATTCACCCTTCTTAAACATGTAAGCAAGGAATGATGGTTCCAACCTGTAATTTTGAGACTACCCATCTGTCATGGCAGAAAGGAAGCAGTCATGTCTTTTTATGTTAATTCCAGATGCAGGTTCTGTGGCTTTCATGATGTTATGGTAAAGACAGACATTTGACTGACTTAGTATCAGATGTCCTAAACTTAGCGTTAAGCTTTGCACTGATTTAATCAATTTTGCTATTAGTTTAGTTATGTTCAGGGTGGGAAAAGGGCAGGAGGCAAAATTTAGGTTTCATCCTTTAAGGCTCGAAGCACTCTGACCTTCATCCTGCAAAGCACTTAAGCAAATGAGCAACTACATATGATTAATATTAAGCACATCATCAAATCTTTTGCTGCATCATTGTAAAAACCAAGCTTTCCTTCAATGAAAAGTAAAAGAAAAGATGAAGCTAGCGGGAGTGAGGATTTTTTTTCGTATTTGGTACCACTTTTACAGACACCAAAGGTTTGTTAACTGTAAATTAGTCAAAAAGCATTGTTCAAAGTCTTCATTTCAAGGACAGAATTATTTATGGGTAAGAACAGGGCAGCATAGGAGTCAGTGATGGTTAAAGGGATTAGTTTCATGGGCATTTGTTTTGATACTGTGTTTACAGTACTGATGCTGGAGTTCTGATTATTTTTGTGTACAGTTGTGTATATATCTGAGACACATAACAGGGCATTTGAGTTTTTAGGTGGAGGTTTATTGTTTTAAACTGTATTTCTGAATTCTAGCAAGCTTTTCTTATTTTTTTCCTAGCACGAAAGACTTGCATCAGGTCTTAAGAACTACCTAAGCTTTGAGAGACATAGAAAAGGTTGAACAAAGGGTGCATGCTGCCTATCTAGAAATCCAGAAAAAAAATCAGAATAATATTAAGAAATATTTTTGTGCTGTTCATTGTCTAGGTGCAGTAAGCAGTACCCATCATTTGAACATATACTAGAGAAGGAGCCTCAAATTCTTTGAGACTATTTATTTTTTTGTGTTCCTCCTCTTCCAACTTTATTTTCTGCATTTTCTTGATTCCTTTATTCTGTGATAGCTGTGCATTGCAGAGTCACAGCCCACTCCACCTCCCCCCTATCATTCTCGCCCCTTCCCAGCCCCCAGCTGTGGGGGTTCTGAAATCTGTGGTTTTATTTTTATGTAGCAAAACTTTAGGATAATGATTCTTCTGGTATTAGATTTATACAACAGAGTGATTCACTGCACTACAAGAATCCATGAGCACAGTTTATGGAACTGCTGTACCTAACAGAAGGACTGTTTGTACCGTTTCTGTCAAACTGCTGCCAAATAGTGTACAGTGATTTATCTTGGGGTAACCCCAGAACTGCAAAACTGAATGTATGTGTAGCATTTTGCCTATGGGCTACCCAGGCTCTGCCTTATTCTCTAGAATAGTGAAAAGTGCACATCAACTGTCTTCCAAAAATTTGGGAAGGAAAAATTTTTCTTGGGTAAAGAGGCTTCTAACCCCAGGGATAATACCAGATACCGGACTACGTTTCTTTATGTGACTGTGGTCCTAGGCTTATAAATAGATTTTCATAATTCCGTTGGACTTCTCTGTTCATCTGCTGGGACAAAAAGTGCTAAGCTTCACTTTGAAAGTTCATGCAAGTAAATACCTCCTTCTTTGTGATTTTTGTGTAAATTGCAATTTAGCTGGACTGCTCAGAGTAGGTCCAAGATTTTCTCCAAAATAGGACCCAAATGAATATTATGAAAATCCTTATTTGCTGTTTCAAGCTCTTAAGTAAATCTTAAAATGAAAATTTTATATTGCTGGTTGTATAAATTCCTCATGCTGTACTGAAAACTAATACAGAAACCACTGTACTGACTATTGAATCAAACTGGATCACACCCTGAAGGACAGCACCATCACGTTGTGTTTAAGATTCCCTCCCTTTATTCTGTGGATTATCAGACTGAATTCAACCCTCTATTTTCTCAGAATAATAGGAATAACTATATATGTATATGCTGTCTTTACTGGATCTACATATGTATGAAACTAACTTCAGGATCTGTCCCCTGTTCTCACTGCATGCTAACAAAAAATAAACTGCTGTAACATGCATTTTTTCCTATGATTATAGAAGAAACATTGAGATAGTGAAGCATTTGTCAGAACTGGTCCTTTGTGTTGCCTCACAGAACTGTGTTGTCTTAAAAGGATATTTATACAGTACAGTACAGGGCTGCTGTATAATACCTGGTATATATTCTCTGTGCAATGCCAAAAATGTTAGGTGCTATGCTTTTTAGTTTTAAAAATGTCAAAAATGGAAATTCAGGCTATTTGACACTGCAATAATTTGCTGAGAGATGTCTGAATACGTAGCCCTTTCTGTAATTTTGCACAACAGCCTGGGCTGTAATATTGCAATAATTACCCAGTGAAGTCATAATTGAAGGGTAAAAATTTAATTTAGGGTTTACATAATTTAAAAAGGACCAGATTTTACCATGTATGACACATTTACGGTGTCTGCTATGTGCCTTATAAAACATACTAAATTTTAAGCCGATAACTCAAATGGTTCCTGAGGTATAAACTTGTGAAAAGTCACAATTTTGCATTGTGCTGAAAAGCCACCTTACAATACAGTGACTACCATAGCTCTTTAATATCCAGCAGAGTTCTCCTGCTGTGCTTTGTCAGTCGGTAGCAACATCCAAGTCTTCTTGTAAAAGTAATTCACACTTTTTTCACAACACTGTTGCTTTAATTACCACTGAACTCTGCTGTTGCTCAGACAGGCCTAGCAGGACCAAGAGAGGGTCAGCGCCACAGTCACTGCAAAAGAAGCAAATGGCTTTTTTTCTTACTTTATTATTAACAAACCATCTTTGATTGAAATGCTCCTAGCTTCTGAGACCCAGTCTTGTCTCTGTGCTCTCTTGGGGTATTCATTATCAAAGTAGACCATGGATGTCAATCTGGAAAAACATCAGAAATAATACCTAAAATCCTAATCAGAAAACTTCAAGTAAAGACAAGACTTACATATCTCTTACATGCAAACAGCTGATCAGATTTATCATATATGCACACTGAATTTCTAATAGAAACAGACTAACTCATCAACATACTGTACATTTTGTACGTGTAAAAATTATTTTTATCATTTGTTTTTAATTCTTTCCTTTTTTCTTCATGTTTATTTGATTTGTTATACTTCATTTGAGCCAAAGGCATTCATAGGAAGAACTGAAAGATGCTGAAAGACAAAAAAGATTGTATTTAAAATTATAAAATACTTCTTCTATAGCTTTGTCTCATGAAATCTTCCATATTTATGTATCATCTTTCACACTAAAGAACTGTTAAATAACCTTTTAGTAGCACAAACTTCTTTTTCAAATTTAGGTTTCACTGTGTTTGTCTCACTGCTTATCTTAGAAGGTCAGGTTTGAAAACGGTCCTGTCCCTTATGCCCCTGTATGTGGGAATCAGCTCACTGGGAGAGAAATGCAGCACTTTCAGCATGGCAGTAGTCTTCTTGGAAAACTGTGGCATTACAACATTCTTAGAGCAGGATCTGAGTATGACTTCTAGGTTCAAGGGAAATTGCAAAGGAGATTTGAGAGCTGAAACTGTGAGTTAGTCAACATTAAATCCAGTACAGCCTGCCAGTCTTAACACTTATTAAAACATGCCCTAAGATCTATGAATACAATTATAGATCAGCCCTCTGTTTCATATTTCACCTAAAAGATGATACTGCAAACCGATACCACACCACTTAACACCCCAGTAATGCACTGCTTCCTTTCTGGTTTGGAAAAAAGTGGCACCTGTTGGATGAATATTCAATTAATTAATTAGATAGCAGTACTATCTACCGAAATGCGCTGGGTTTTGCTGGGATTTTTCACAATCCAAGAATATGAGAATTCTTTATTTCTGAATGTAACAAGATTAAAGCTGACTGGGTAAGCTATCATCTGTGAAATGCTCAATAATACCATGCCCTAATCAGGACTATTATTTTTAGTTGTTCGTCAGCCCTGTAACTCCTTGAATTTAACTACAGGATTCACAGAAAACACCTATAGAAATAGTTTTGAAAATACCTGCCCCAAATTACTCTAAATATTTTCTCATTCTGTAGTGTCTGGAATCAGGAGGGGCAGAAAGCAGAGGTCTGAAAAAAACAAGTGGAAGAAAAGAAATGTGGTTTCAGCATGGTTTTAGCAAGGAGGAGAAAGACTTGGAGCAGCAAAGTAACACAGGGTGTTAAAAAGATCTTTATGAAAACACCATGCTGGTTGGGCTGTCATGCATGAGAGGCTCCTGATTGTCACATACAGTCACTTCACAGTAAAATTTGGGAAAGCAATCTCTCAGAGTTTGTACATGGGATGGGTAGAATTGTCCCTTTCTTAAAAATCAGATGTACTTCAAGGGTAAGAGTCAGAGTGGACCTGTGTGGTCAGGACTTGATGCACACAGCTGGCACAGAGCAAGTGCTGTGGCTCACAGCAAGCGGCCGTATTATGCGTAAAGGTGCATGCCCCCTTCCCTCCCACTATAAGCGGTGTACCCATGTCCCCAGTCACTCCAGCTTGCTGTTCGAGGTACCCTGTGCTAACTATTTGGATGCTAGTTACACTCCAGGTATACCAGATCATTCTATATGAGCGTTAGTGCACAAACATCTCCTTTGGCAAGGACAATTCCCAGTGCGATGTTTCAAAGTGGTCCTTTCTTGCAGACCTTTAAACAGGTATTCTGCCTGTTCAGGCAGATTAAGAGACCCGTGATGGGCAAGATTTACCTTCCTTTGCAGCTGTTTAGCCAATGGAAGGTTTTTTGAAGTCTTGATTCCCAGTGTTGGGAAATACATGCTACGAGGGCTTTGACTTCTTCCTAATGAAAACTGCACAATATGGCACAGTGAACAAAGCAACTGAAATGATGGGTGCTTGACATACACACATGCAGTGAGCTGGCTACATGTGGTTCTGTATATCAAGGATCAAGAGGAAAGGAGGGAGGGAGTTTTCTTTCTTCCTAACCTGTTCCTGGAAGATTCAGTCAGAAGTACCATTCTCGCTTCCCCATCTCCTTTTCTGTAACCGAGCAGCAGATTGTTTCCTCTGCAAAAAGACAGTTGCAGGAGGTATCACTTCCTACAAATTCTTTATTTTACATTGACTAAATAGAAGTCGTCAGTCTTTTAGCAATTTACGCAGTACTAAAACCAGCACTGATCATATGCAGCAGTCTGTGTGGTTCTTTCAAGAAGTAACATTTCTGCCCTGGCATGGATAAATGGTTACTAGAACCTGAATATAGCAATGCCGGTATTTGTTCCTCTCTGGCCTGAAAGTATCTTTAAATTTACAGGCAAGAGATGCAGCTATAGCTGTAGCTGCTTCTACCATGAATCCAGTAAAATTCTGTGGTTTTTCTCCCCCAGATGCTTAGATGCTGCATATCTTTCCTCCCTCCAAATGTTTGGATGCTACATATGCTGAAAAAACTCCTTGCAGTTGCCAGCAGATCCAATGGGAAGTTACTGAGGGGGAGGAGGAGGGGCAGGAACAGAAAATTAAGATCCAGTATTTGAAAAATTACAAAAGAATGAAAAATAAGAGCATGTAATCTTTCACTGCTTAAAAGCCAGCAGCTTTTTGGTATGTCCTGGAATCCTACATCTGATTCCCACAAAGGTGTGATGCCTTCGTCAACATCAGAATATTACAAAAAACAAACCAAAACAAAAACAAAACCCACAAAACCTAAAATAATGCAGATGAAATAGAAAATCAAATGACTGCAGATTGAGAAAGGGCAGTGAGCCCAGTTTGGGGTGAGTCACTAACAGAGGTGCTGCCTGTACCCCAAGGCAGCCGAATGGAGAGAGGCAGCAGTAACTGCACATTTTTGCTGTGGTGCAGTACAAATAACAGACTATAATAAGGACGTGAACAGACTATAATAAGGATGGTGTACATGCTGTAGTTGCAAGACACCTGTTTTCCTCAGGGAAAGAACTCCAAGTCTGGGTATCAGAGTACCGCTAAGAGCTTCTGGGGTTCCTGTGTGTTCACTATCTAAGGAAGTACCTAGTGTGCTACTGAAAAGCTCATACCTACTGTTCCTCTAGAAGGAATTAACCTGCATCTCTTTGAAAAACTGCGGCCAGGAGAACGCAGAGTGTTGTTGTGTGGATAGTACCTTGGCCTGTTATGTTCCCTTACATTCCAGGACTTATATTACAGTCCAACGTTCCCAGTTGTGATGGGGAAAAACCCCCAGTGTTTTAACTGTGACAGCATTTAGAGTTGAGAAGAATTTAGACCAACTATAATATGTTGGTCAGAAACCTCACTCAGTCTGTGCCAGGTGGTTTGATGAGTATAGAACAAATCTGAGTTTACAGGCTCTTTTTCTTTGAGATTAATCAAATCTGAAGCAGCGTGAAACTACTGGATCTGAGAAAATAGGTTAGATTGTAAAAACTGATACTGCTAGTTTTTATGGTAAAATTTAATGTGAAGTAGATGCATAGAGAAATAGTATACACTTATTTCTTAAAGACTAAATGCATCCCTTTGGAATTAAAGACAAATACTTGTTGGCAAACTTTATTTTCAACTAATGTTCTGAAAGCAAGGTGGAAAAATGAAAGGAGCTAAAAGATGATGATAACATGTCTCTGAACATGGTAACAATTTTAGCACCCTGCTGAGAATGAGAACTAGAAGTCCAAGATTTAGCAACCTGTTGTAGAACAGGCAGTGAATACAATTGCATCCCTAAAAGATCTCTGTATGCTTCATCCTGACCATCTGACCTTATTGTGTGACAACTCCACTTGCCAGCCATACCAAACAAACAGAGAAATACCTTACCCTTTTCAGATTCAAGATAACATTACTGCTTGTGAATAAGATTCCCAGTATGTGGACATGACAACTATGAAAAACTGTAATTTAGGACATTGAGTATTCTCTTTATGCTTTTATGTGGAATTTCACTTTAATGCGATGTAAATGACAGTAAGAAATACATTCACAGAATGTTAAAGCCTTCCCATTAAAAATTCTGTATGCATTTTATATTCTAATTCATGTACAGTCAAAAACCCTGATAAAATCATAGTACTGATTTGACTGCTGCACTTATCGTATTAATGAGGATACTTTATGCCTTTTGAAAATTGGGATATAGTCCATTATGTGATTGTGAATTATGTGATTGTATCACATCAATTTGTTATTCAATCCCACCCCTCCCTTCAGTCAACTTTGTATATAGGAAAAGCCATTGGTGAGCATGGATGGAGGCAGGAAAAGCTATATTTAAAATTAGTCTTTTCTTTTATCTTTTCTCTTGTTAAACAGATTATATATATTTTTTCCAAATCCTGAAATTTACACAGACTCCAGAGAGGAATTCATAGAGGTATCCAAAATGTCTAGAGGAGCACCAGCTAAGGCTGGCTGAAGGTAAGACTCAGCTAGGTGCACTCTCCAGCTTTCTGGATGAGTGGGCAAGGTGGGATTCACCTCCCTTAATACTGGGCATGTACTATATTCTAGCCTAATCCTCTTGGCTCTGTACAGTTGCCTCTACAGGATGATTCACTTTGTTCTATGCCTGTTCCCCACCACAGACTGTAAAGGGAGTTGGGTTTCTAATTTGTATCTTTTAGACAGGGAAATTTAGATAACAAAAATATAGCTTGCTGTGACTGTATCTTAAAAATCCTGTCTAACCCCTTTAAAATGGCAAGAGGTTAGGGACTGAAAACCAGCATTTCTATCGTTGACGTGTTTATACGTTGGAATTGCATGGATAGTTTTAAGTATTTTAATGTCTTCTCTTTGCTAGTCATTATGTGCTTTGCCTTTAGGAACGCTATTGTCTTTGTGGCTTTCTCTCTGGTTGTTTCTGGTTTTAAGTCTGTGGCAAATATTTTATCTTGATGGAAACAAAACCCTGTTTTTCACACGTGTGGCTACTGTGTTGCCAGACTGAGTACAACTCCCTACCTCACACAATGAAGAGGTATAAATTCTTCAAAACATAATAGCTGAAGTATAGAAGTCCTGCCTCAGAGACATCTTGAAAGCAGCATTGTAACCAGAAAATTAAATCTGCATTCTGGTGTCTCTTCCTTAGAATCTAGCCATTAAATATTTAATTCTGTCCGTAATGATTGTCTCTATCACTAACTTGTCACTGAATGTTATGTTTTTGTGATGCTGCCATCTCCATTCAGGGTCCTGTTGCTGCCTGTAGTTTTCTGGGTTTGAATATTATCTTCGGTTTTACTGCCCAGTCCATGTTTATGTTTCATCTCCTTATAAAAATTTCTTAAAAGTGATTTAAGCTTCTCTGAGGTGGTGCTGCCACATGCTACAATGCATATTCCAGTGGAGTGTTTGTGACAGCTTTGAAACAAAAACTGCCAAGTCCCTACTATGCAATCTTGTACTTCTAATTTTTGGACTTGTTAATGCAGGAACATGACTTGAAGGGTTTATCAAAGTTTATGTTCTTTTGAATTTGACTACCAGTGTCAAAGCAGTTTGTTGGTAATGGCTTACTTGATTTCTTACTATAGTGCAAAGGAATATACTAGACTGGGCACATGTGTGCATATGCACACACACACATGTGCAGGTGGTATAAAATAGTGGAGTGTAAACATATTTTGCTTTAAAGTGTCCCTTTTTTGTGGGTTGAGGGAAGATATATTTAAAGGTCAAAGGGAAACATTAAGAGTGTTAGATAAATTTTACCCTATTTAAATTCAAACCCAATAAGAACTTCATACAATCTTTTGGACAAAGCCTGCAATGTTCTGATCTCTGCAAATCCACTCTGTACTGTTCACTGCTCTTCTTATTAATCAGTTCTACAGAGCTGTACTCTTCTCAAGACTGTTACACACACTGCATTTTTATTCTTCAACTTCAGCTTGGCCTTTTCTATATTTTTGCTTCATCTTACATTCAATTACCCACAACCTAGTTTTCAGAATAGGGTACTACTGGTGGCTGCATTTAAGCAACAGCCTATTATGTCATCTTGCTTCATATATTTTATTCTGATCTTTTTTAGGATGAAGCTCATTTGAGAAATCTTTCCTCTGCCTTTGGGGAGACATTACATGCCTTCTTCCGCAGGGTCTGAAATTTGCCTTCTCAATGCCTTTGTTATTAAAAGAACAAGCAAACACCCAGCTTACTTACATCTTGGATCTTGCTGCTTTACTAAACTGCAAATGCATTGTTGCAGTTTCAGGAATAACAAGGTATTCTAATTATTGTTGCTCTGTTTGTTGCTTTCATAGTAGTATTTAGTGCTCCAAATTTAATGTCTACTTTCTTCAGAAGCCTTTTGTTATTCTTTGTAATATATGCTTTCATACTTGAGAAGTCCATCTCCTTTCCATATATGTGAGTTTGTGACAAACATTCGTGAAACTGGAAGCTGTTTGCCCAGTGAGAGTTCTCTTTGAAAAAAATCCACAGTCCAGAAATTATGACATTTGATGAAACTCTTGGTCACTCTTTAGGGTGCCTGGGACTGAATTTTAGACTTACTCAGAACTGCCATGCTTTTTATATCATTTTCACAATTTCATTTGAATTAATTTTTCTGGCCAAGTAATAAGGGACTTTAAAAAAAAAAAAAAAAAAAAATATTTTTTTTTACCTTCATAAGCAAGGGTATGTTTTTAAAACCAGAATATATTTATAGTCTTTTATATGTATTCAGAAATATAGATACTAAAAATATATGTACATGTGCACACATTAATTATTTATCCACAGGCAATAAAACCACATAATGTCTTCTACATAATTTTGTTGCATTGACAAGAGTTACTGTACACCAACCAAATTTGTTCCCAGGCCTTTTTGTCCGCAAATTCCATCTATGGCAAAATTCCTTTAGCAAATTGATGGCACTATTTCCTTTTTAGTATCAAATTAGATTTCTTCCTACTGTCTCCTGATCCCACATTTTTTTGAGCCGTGTCTGCTGTGGTTTTTCTCCCAGAACTCCTGCTTCATCTTCTGCTTGGAGAACTGAAATACAGTACATGCCATGTTTTGATTTTGTGATGGAGGCATATGTTGTTGCTGGTCATTTCATGTAACTGCCATGTACAAATATTTAATACCTAGCATTCCAGTTAAAGAGAAATTGAAACCAGTATAATCCATGCAATTGGCCGCCTTCTGTATTTAGGGTAAGGTCGTAATTTTTGTATTATCTTCAGTGTGGTTTCTGTAATGTATGTATACTGAACTATATACAGACATACAAATTTCAGAATTAAGAACTGCATTAGGTACCAAAAAAGAAAGCAAAAATCCAAGCCACAATACTTTAGAAACCTTGTGCTGGAAATATAGAAGGATTTCACAGCCATGATAGTCAAACAAATCCTTGGCTTTTAATAGTATGAAACACAGTAAAAGCTGAAGGTTCATGCCAGTCCTTCAAAATAACTGTCTTTAATTAATATTATTATTGATCATGTAGTGGGAGACAGAGCCTGAGTGATACAAAGATTTCAAGGGAATGCTTTACAGCTTAATTATGTTTCCCTGGGAGATTTAACATAATTCAATTTATTTTCCCTTGTGTTTCATCAATCATTATATGAATAGAAAGGATATCTGAGCTTCATTTCTAAGTGACTTCCTGTAGATTCAAGAACTTTTGACAATATACAGGTTAGAGAGAGGAATGGAGAACACCTTCTGTGGAGGAATGAACCTTCAAAGCCTCCAAGACAATGCTAACACCGTTCTCTATTGTTGGTAAATTTTCTGGGGACAAACTGTTGAGGCACATGGCCTCTGTAAACCCAGTTCTGCCACAAGAAACACACAGAACTTCGGCCAATTAATTCTTTTTAGCCAGCTATTTCTGAAAAGATTTGATTGTGCATGGAAGATGTACATGCATGTTCTTTTTGTCTTGCAAAAAGTACTGATGAATTTAACTAATTTTCTGTACAGTAGTCTATTACTGCCATAATCCATGTCACAGAGTAAGTTATAGGTGGTGTTGAATCTTGCTGTTGCTCGCTACCCAGCAGGCTCTTTATCTCCATTTTGGAAGCTGCCAAGTTATTCAGGATATTCATCACCTTTTATGGCAGGCTTATAAAGCACCCATTGAAATGAAACAGGGATTATTTTTAGGGCAAAATGATCATCACCTGAGATTTTCTTTATACGTAGTGTATTGATATTCATAGACATGTATTATGCAAGGGAAGTCCTGCATCAAGAAAGTACACGTACTTTGCTAATACTGTTTCGGTACAAATCACTGCAACTGGTTCTCTTTTACCTATCTCGGTGCGCTCTTAGCAGCTGATGAGCTTTCTGTGTGCATGGGGGCTGTGAGCAGGCTGGAGAGGTGAAAGCTGTGCCAGACCCATCTGAGAGTGCGTGGGGCTGTGTGACTGCGGCACCATTGCGGGGCGGTGCAGAAGTTTCATTTACCTCCTTCGTACACCTACTGCTTAGTCTGGTTAGCGATGGCAGGAGGAACTGGTGATTGTCTATTGCTAGGGGGTTAGATGAAGGAGCTTTTTAAAAAATATCAAGTAAGTCCAGATCTGAGTCAGTGACTTTTAAAATGAAAGGTCTGCTCTGTTACCGTTAATGGGCAGGCTTTCATAATTCTTTGCTATTAGAGTACTAACTCCCTCTTTTCAAAGCCTTCCTGAACCTCTCATTGTCCAGCATTTGTATCCCTCACTTTAATGAGTGCTAAATAAGAATTATATAAGTATTTCAATAATTCTCACTGGACAGTTAATTAAGCAGCACTGACTCTAAGGAGCAGTCAGCTATTACCTCCTTTTACAGACAAGTGCTTCCACAGACACAAAGGGAAGAGGTCAATTTAAAAAAAAATGATGTGTGGATTAGTAATCTTTCTCCTTAATAAATGACCTAGCTAACAAGCTGAAACAGTGAAATAAAAACTCACCTTTTTTTTTTTTTTTTGTCCCTTCATTTTTCCGATCCAATCTCTTGTGTTCCTTCAACCTTCTTTTATTAAGGAAATGAATTCCCTTTAAGTTTTTGGGGCCTGAATATTTTGAACTGAAGCTCTCCAAATTTGCTTCCCTCAGAAAATCATGTGGGGCACGGCCCTGCCCAATTCTTCATTTCACATTCTTTTTTAGCAGCTTCTGTTTTTTCTCATATTTGATAGATCCTACCAGAAACTTCAACTAGAGTGAGTGCAGAGGACCATAATACCAGTCTTACACACAGGGTATTTTATTAAGTCCAGCAGTTAAAAATGTACAAAGTTCCTTGTAATAATCCATTCATTCTGTTCTCGCCTGATTCTTGGAGTAAGCCTGCACAATTATTCAAATCCCAGCTTTTAGCTACAGCATACACCTCGCCATGGGGCTATGCCTCTGTAATCTTGCTTTGGTCTTGCATGTCAAATGGAATTAACTCCCATAAGAAATGTATGCGAAGACAACCCAAAGTGTCTAATCCTACCGCTGTCTTAAATTTCTGAAACTCAGACCTGTCATCTTTTTCTATAGCTTTGTTGAAGTTCTCACTTATGCTTCAGTCCATCCAAAGATGAAGTTTAGGGAAATTTGCATTTTTATATATTTTTCAGTTGTGCACTTCTCTGGCCTTTTCACATGTTCCCTTTGTAAAATTATTTTTTTTCAAACTCAGGTCCTATTTTACACTCAGTGGAACCACCTCATGGAGGTGGATGCAGTTGCTTTTAGCTGGCAGTATACAAATTCAAACATACAGAGCATTATGCTACTTGATGGCCACATGGGTGTGTGGAAATAATGATGATATTATGACTGTACCTTTACAACTCAGCCTAGCTAATCACAAAACCTAATTCTGACTCGATTAAATCTCAAATCGCATTGCTTTTTTCATGAATAAAGTGCTTGCTGAAAGTAGCTTTGCTTAGTATAGCTACACTGTTTGCGTGTTGTACTAGAAGCAGATCAGCTTTCAAAGCAGTCTTTCTGACGTGTCTGTCTTCTGCTGTTCTCTAGGGGGCATGCTTTCAAATTTCAACAAAAAATTGCCTACATTATAAATAATGAAAGAGAGGAAAAAGCAAAGCATTATCAGAGAGAAACTTAATTTTCCACTTATTCAATCAAATATCAACCAGATCTGATTAGGGGTGGCCAATTTTAGATGAACCAGGCAAAATACATTTACATAGGGGGTCCAGTTTCAACATAATTTCAGTAAAAAGCAATTACAAAATTATAGACAGATCGAAAGCTGGTTCTTCTAGGTGTCTTGGCTAAGTGAGGTTGGAAGGGTAAAACTGTAACTTATTGTAGTGGATATTTAATAAGTGGTAAGCCACAGCACTCTCCACTTGAAAGTTAATTAAGGCCATAGAATGACCATACTTGTACAGCAGATATGTTAATGGGTTAGCCATGGTAACTGTCACAACAAAGCCCAGCAAAAAATAATGGCTTTATGCATCGTTTTTGCTGATTGTTACATCTTTAAAAAAAATGCATTTGTATTTTGTTTTGCTCTGGGTTTTTTTTCACTATTTTGGGAAATAGTGTAGTAGCATTTAATTTAGGAACTGCTTAATGTCATTATTAGAAACTGAGACTGAAATACTGAGATTCAGAAAAAGGTTAATATATTTGCTTATGTACTGGCACTATATAAACATCAATAAATAGTGCATGTCTGCAAGGCTTTCTCTTTATTTAGTATTTTTAGGCAAGCTATGTGGCTTTTAGAGAGTACAATTCAGCTCAAGAAGCTTGAGCTAATCCTTTATATATAATATTTCATTTATGAGCGTAATTGCTGCATTATTTTTGTTGCTGTTGAATAAGGGAACACAGTGACAAACAGGCTATCAATTGACTGTTCTGCTTTAAGTGGATTAAATCTTAAATTTTCTTCCAAGAAATCTCCTCATTCAGAGTATGGTCAATTCTGGCCTTCGGGGTTGATTTTGCATGCTCAGTTCCCATGAATTTTGAACTTCTTTAGCAGCCCATGTGAGGACGGGGCAGGAGAGCATTTTGGGTTTGGATTTTTTTTTCTTTGGCCTCTGGCTGTGTATTCCTTATTTCAAGAAGCTTGAAAGGCATCACGTTGAAAATTACTAAAATATTTTCTGTGAGGCATTCACTGAAATACTTGGTACCTCTCTCTTTTTTGACATCAAACTGATTAGGACAATCCTCAGAATCTGTAAATTGATATAGATCTACTGTAGTTGGATAGTGAGGGTTTTGCTTCCTTGTCTCTACTGGTCTAAAAATTTTGAATGGAATTAATATATGAACTACTGCTGGTAGCAACATTGTGTAGTCAGTAAAGGAAATTTTGAAAGGTATCTTTCAGTGTGTCTCTTGTTATTCTTCCTTAATATATTCCTTGATTACTCATACCATTATGGTGAGAAATCTGTTGAATTTTGCATCACATTCTATTACTGTAAGGAATTTATACATATTTACTCACAGAAATTAATTCTGTGCTGAAACTTAGCATACATTTCTTTTGATACTGTTTTCACTATTAATGAGCTGCTGCTTTGCTCGTAATTCCAAGGAAGAATAAACACCTTGCCTTTTTCCAACTAAGGAACTACTTTTCCTCAGGAAAGATTCATATAGCTGTCGCTGGCGCTAGTCAGGAAAAGAACATGGAAACTTAACAGTACAACTGGTTGAATGGTTTTTTTGATTAAACGTTTTCCATCTGAAAATTCTGTCTTGTTGAAATTGAACCTCTCCACAGAAACAGGTTGGATTTTACAATATTTTTAATACAAGCCAGCAATAACATAAAAATAAAAGGATTTTGAGACTGTCAATGTGTTCATTTTCTCTACTTTTGGAAGGCCTGGCTGTTTTTCCCAGCTTTACGTACTCTCCCTGCAGCCATTAAAGGCCCAACTGAGCAAGCAGTGAAGAGGTTTGTCCCAAACTGTGTATCTTTGGCAAGGCTTAGGAAAAGCCTGTCAGCTTTTAGTTTTCTGGTGATCTCTTCACTGCTGTGGGGTTGTCGGACACTTTGCCACAAAGTTAGAAGTAACGGGACATGTCATTTTAAAACCTTGTTGCCACAGACTGTGGTAAAGGCACTGAGAACTTTTGCAGTCTGGGGACAGCTGAAGAAAAATGATACCTCGTGAAGAGTTAACAGAAAATGAAAACTACCCTCCAAACTAAAGTACATGGAGAAATGTGATCAGGTTGGCAAATGATGGTACCCTGTAAGTGGATTGCCCATTAAGGGTAATGAAGAAACCTGGCTAATAGGAAAGGATCTTAAGGGAATATATAATTATGAAGGATGAGTTAAGTGGGAGAAGAATAAAAGTGTGTTTGGAGAGTAAAAACGATAGCAAGGCAGAAGGGGAAAAAGCAGTGCATGTTTCAAGCAGCTGAAGAAAAGACAGAAAAAGAATTGTAGGAGGATTTAGGAGTAGTTCCAGGTCATTTATGTCAATGCAAGTGAGTAAAATGAGGCCTAGCTGCTATATTTCAATAAATAAGGCTGATGTCGGCTTTGCTCAGTTAATGAGTGATACCGTGTGAAATCAGAAGTTGGACTTGAGTCACAACATACACACAACTATGCAGTGTATGGGATGAATGGCAATTATACATGGTGAATTCCTGGCCAACAAAGAGCAGCAGTAAAAATGTGTAAAACTTACTTGAAATGGGAGAGTGATGCCTCTTTGCCAAAGTTATGGTGGTTTGGGTGTCCCTGACTGTCAAATGGGAACTGTTGCAGTGTGTGGTAGCCCTTGCGGTTTGTCCAGCCCTTAGCTGTCCACCCGCTGGGGTGCTTAGCTCAGCATTGTGGGTACCCCAAAACAATGCTGCTTTCTCTTAATATACAGCAGTTCAGCCCCTGAAACTCAGGTAGCTGAATCATCCCTGCAGCAGGGCTGAAAGGAGTGAGGCAGAGAGCTGGGTACAGGTTGTATCCTATTGTTCTGATCCTATTGAGTCTTGAGTAAATTTTCTGTTCTTCAAGCATTCCCTGGCTTACACAACTTTTTCAGATAGCGAACAAATGGATCAAGACCCTGTGTGATGTGGGGCCATGGGAGACAGGAGCCTTGTTAGCCAACCCTAGGTGCCTGCGAAGGCCACAACTTTGTTTGTCCTCAGAGATTGCTTGGAAGTGCTGCAAAAATTTCTTATTCTTTCCCTTCTTCCAAATTCCTCTTCTAATACAAGCATCCGAGGCCTGTTACTGATCTTATTCAACAGTTAGCTGAAGCCATGGGCACAGGCCACAAAATGTTACGGGCTGTAATTTCATTACGATGTCAATACTGCCTATCCCCTCGGATCTTCACCTTCTCTGATGTGTCTTGGTGAAGCTGAGGCATAAATGAAAAGCATCTGACTTGAGTTTAATGTGGTCAAGGAACTTTGATGCAGATTTATGGGCACAAGTGTTTGATAAACTTGGAGGCACCGTCTCAGATAAAGACCTCTGCCCAGCGATCAGGAGGTTGCTGTGTTACTTTTTGCAGCTAGAATATCTGCTTCTCAGTTCAGCTTGCTAAACAATGATGCTGTTTCCTATCGAAAAATGTACTCTAATATGTGACTAAGCTAAGTGACTATGTTTGCAAAAGTGGGGACAGAAGGCGATTCTTTGCAGCCCTTAGTTTATATTGGACATAAACGTAGGTGGGTGAATAAAATTAAAGATTGTTGCAATCTTTGAAGTTCTTTCTTCATCACCCTTTGAAAGTTTATGCCGCATACTTTATAAAGGCTTAGTATTCAGACAAGTGGCTCTCTCTGTACAATATTGGGTAAGGATACCATATAGTTCCTCCTATGTGTGTGTCTGTTGTCTAACTGCAAACTCTTTGGGGAAGGTGATGTCTTTTAATACCTGCTACGAGACCAGTGTCCCACTTTCGCCCGAGATCTTGAGATGCCAGTGAAATACATATAACAATTGCAGCCATGCATGAATGGTTCAGTTCTGATTTTTTAAAGAAGTGTTTCATTTTACTGTCTCATTCAAGAGCAAGAAAGCAAAAATAGGCCATTTTAAGGAAATTATGCATAATCATGGACCTTAAACACCTTAGCACTGAGCCCATCACTGAAGGAGGTTTGAATATGCTCAGTACTTTCTCAAGAGATATCCAAGGGACACTGCAGGGACAGGAGAGACTGATACTTTGATCAAAGTTGTGGTTTGGTCTCAGATGACCTGGGGATTCTTCTGGAAGTTTAGTGTTGTAGAAATGCATAATGGGACTGTTTTGTTAACCCAAATACTTCTACATATAACTATTGATTCAGTGATTCCACTGTATTTTAAGCTAGAAGATGTAAGGCCAGTGTGCCATACTAGAAAACTTTAAAATATATCCAGTCTTCCTGAAGAATCATTTTAAAATAATCCATGATCTTGTTTTTGAAGAATTCACACTGCAGGACTAGCTTGAGGTTGTTCTGAAGGACAGAATGCACCCTGAGTAACAGCTTGAATGAGAACTACAAAACAATTTCCCTAGGGCTAATAATTTAGACAATTGAATTTTATTCTCCATAAATACATCAAATGTCCTAGACAAGTGATGATGCCTCTGTTGTTGTCTTTTTCCTGACTGCATCCCTTCTGGTCCTTACAGAAAGACCTCTGAAGAATGCGGCTGAGGAATGGAAAGATGCAGGGAACTTAGGCAATATTATTTTTGTAACACTATCTACCAAAGGAGAAAAACAGTTTTCTTTGCAGCTACTCTGCTCTCGTGCATTCCGTGCCTTCATCTCTGGCTGATAATTTTTTAGATCGTTTTTTGTGTTGTTCTCCTGTGTGTCAAAACTTTTTCAGCAGTGTTAAGTCACCTTAATTTTCATACTTTGGCCACAGCCTTTCTCTGCCCACCATATCGTGTCCGTTCCCCCCCCTCCTCCCCAGTCTTTCTGTGTGCAGAGCTGCAGGTTCATTCTGCCCATAATGAGTTTCTCAGTCAGTTTGGGTGACCTTGACTCTGGCTGCAATTTTGTGACTTCTGTGTCACGGCTTCACTTTTCTTTGTGTTTCTCTTCTCACCCTTTCTCTGCCTTGCCTGTTTTTAAGACTATAAGTCTCTACCTTTCCATAGAATTTTTCCATACAGGATATAGCCTAGGGTATTATTGTTTAATATTCTAATAAATGTGCATGAAAGTGTGTGTGTGTGTGTGTGTGTCTACAGTACCAGAAATATCCAAAACCCTTTCTAGGCATGCAAGAAGTCAGTTCTTTGCTTGAAACTGCTTACATTTAGAAAGTCTATTCCTGCAATCCAGCACATGTGCTGAGTCCTGGTCTTGACTGGAGAGCTCTAACCGTGCACGTAGTTTTCTGTGTGCCACCCTTTTGCAAAAGCAGTTGCTGGATGCACAGTAGTGCATAAAAATGATGGAAAGCAGCAAATGTGCTGCTTTAATTTTGAGGGGAAAAAACAACAACAAAAAAATAACAAAAAAAACCCCACCACCCCAAAACCCAACCTTTGTCCATATGCACTTCTTATTCTTTCAGTGTTGCCTTCTCATTTTCTTTTTATTTAGCTTGTTTGTTTAAAAATGCCCTCACAAGCTTTTGCTTTGATTCCAAGTTGGGTCATTTAGCGTGACTCTTTAAAGCTTGCCTTTTATCACGTATTGCTTTCTTGATTGTTTAAACTCTCACTGCTCCAGTATCTAAACGTATGAGCATGGTCTTAAGACGATGGTCTCGCTTTCAAACGGGAGTATCAAAAACACTTAGCAATGTGCTTGCAAAGTGATTTTAAATCCTCTGATAGGAGCTATCTATTATAATTGCACCAAATACTATTATTAACGTCTTTAGCCTCTCCATTCTGTTTTTGCTCAAGCCATGTCCAAGAACAATTAGCTGTTTTTTTTACCCACATTATAATCTCAGGTCTCCTTTATGATAACAGTGGACTAAGAACAACACGTAATCTTCAGATTTAATGGGGCAGAAGACTGCAAAGGGCCAAATCCATCTTGATAAAATGCCCTGAAGTCAGCAACTTTATGCAGAGGTGGATCTGGCACAATGTGATTTCTATAGCTGTATCTGATTGTTACATGAAAATATAGGATTAATATCAATGACGTTGTGGTAGATTAGTCATAAACTGCTGTTGAACATAGCAAATACTGGGGGGGAAGTCAGCATCACAATCTCTGTCTTTAGGGGAGCCAAAGTTATTTTATCCTGTCTATTGGTATGCATGCAAATGACAAACAAAGAATTTGAGGATGAGTGAATGTATATGCACATATTTCTCACCTGCTATACTGTTCATCATTAAAATTATCTATGCAAGGACTGTTGCGTTTATAAGGACATTGGTAGCTGACTAATATAGTGGCACATCGGTGGATGGACACAATACAGAGGACATCACAGTGCATGGTATATACTAATTTTCTGAATAGAACTGTTGGTATGACACACTGTAAATGGAATTGCCTCTTGTCTTATATAAACTGTTTTTGTAGAACATAACCTGCAAATACATTGCAATTCTGAGATCCTATGTCTTAAAATATATATATATATATTGGTCAGATAAATGGCATCACATTATCTATTTTATGCTTCTATTGAATGCAGAACACGTGCTGCCAAGAAACAAAAAGGACATACATTTATTTTCAGGCATAGGACTTTGCAACCACTTGGGAAGAATATTCTTGATTGAGAACCAAAACATTCCATGATGCTTAACAAACCTGCAAATTGAAAAATCAACATCTGCCCTGTGTAGCAACATAGCAGGAGAAAGACCTATAGCCTGAAAAATTCAAAATATTCCTTAAATTATATTTCTGTGCATTTACAAAATTACTACTCTCTGCATCAAAAGTCTCAAGCTGTTTTTATATGAGAGCATATGTTGTGTCGATAGACAATATCTCAGCCTGTAGTTGTACATGAAAAGCCCTGCTGCATAACATAATGGACAGTCCTTTGAACACGAAGCTTGCATCTCAGTGAATGCTCTTATAACAATATTTTAAATAAATGATATGCATCATTAAATCACTGAGGACGACTAACTCAATTGTAGAAAACCCAGAAGTCCTGCAATCACAGTTACAGTTCTTATTTGAATATTTTAGTTTTCACCTGAGCAACCAATGGAAGCAAGCAAAGCACAGTCCGCATTCAAACAGATGAAGGCACTACTCTAAAAGAAATGGAGAGAAACCTGTGATTATGTAGTTACTGTAGTGCTGGCTGCTTGCTTAATGTCTGTGTGGGGTTTTTTTTTTGCTGTTTCCCTTATTTACATATCACAGACATGTCTTTATAAAGTTACTTAAATAATTTATTAGATTGATCTTTTCAAAATTCTGCTCAGGCTAGGTGTCATTAGGAAAAGTTATTTAAACTTATTTAAAGGTTTGTGTCTGAGTAGGGCATTTACCTGCCTCACTGCTGATATTCTAAAAATACCTCCATGTCCATACTATTATCCATTCTTCACGTCCAATTGCTCTGTTATGGTAATAGTCAGAAGCACACCATGTAGTAATTACTTACAGCTGACTTAAGAAAAGAATATTCAACTCCCCCACTGTTCCACTAGAAGGTCTTTATGCACTATTAACTCATTCCTGTTTATTAATACTCTACTGGTAATTCTGGCTGCTGCTTTTTAGGTTTATAATAGGAGGACTATTAAACAGCAATTATTGACCATATGGGTTAGTGAATATTTCTGGTGGTGGTTGTTTTGTTGGAGTTTTTTTATCCTTTTAAGTTGTTTTTAAGGAGCCACATCACAATACAGTGGTGCAACTTTACATCTGCCCGGGATTATCAGCTTTGGCAGCGTTCCCCACCTAGAATATGCATATTCCATATTTCAGAATTATCAACTGAAGCTGTGAAAATACAGAACAATTTAAAAAACATGAAAACATTGTGCCAGACCAAGTGAAAATCTTTGTCACCTTTTTTTTTTTTTTTTTTTTAATTTTTCCCAACACTATATGGTTTGATCATCTTTCTTGTATGTCCATCTTTCTGTTTTTCTTTGACATTTTTTCAGTTTTTAGGTCTTGTCATAGAATTTCAAAATGGTCAAGTGTAAATTTCAAACTAATAGAACTTCTTCTAGAAAAGTGTAAATTATTGCACTTTTAAGAACTAGAAATATGCCTTCCTCAGTAAGCTCGCCTAGTGAGAAGATTGAGGAGAGACAAAATTACAGCAATTATCTCTCAAATGGCTGAGCTGAAAAAATGGTGTCTTCCCCCTTTTCCTCTCCTGCTTTTTTTCTTTTTCTTTTCTTTTTTAAATCTTCTTAGAATCTAACTGCAGTTTCTGCCTTTGCCAGCAGCAATAGCTGTCACTTGTGCAGGTTTGTAGCAATGACTCCTTTTCCCACTGCTCTGCACTGGGAAGGCCAAACCAGCTCACAGTTTTGGCATCCACTTTCGTTATGGTGAGAAAATAAACCAGCTGAAAGATAGGGATGAAAAGGGTTGCTATAAAGAGAGTGAGATGGAAGGAGGATGCAAGACTTTAGTAGGGAAAGAAGAGGGAGCAGCAACGTGAAAGTGTAAAGAGAAGTGTGGGATGTGGTATAAGAGAAAAAGTGTGAATTCCAGGAAAAAGCCAATGCATCCTGACTGCAGAGGGTAGAACATGAGGCTGCCATTCCAGGCCCCATTATCTATTTTCTCCTTGTGCCCTGTAAGACAATTCCATCAGTGCAAAAGAACATGGCTTTGGGAGCATTGGTGACTGCTGGTGAATTCTGTGGGACATAAAAAACTCTATACTAAACAAAAATGATTTAGTAGGTGAGTTGATTTTCAATATAAAAGCACCATGCTAAAAGCAAATGTTTTGCAAAATATGTTCTCATTTCTAAATTCTCTTTGGGATTGCCTCTAACACTATTGAAGAAAAGTCAAGCTTTCAAAACTAATTACTTGTATTTGCCACTGACTCTGCTTTTTTCTAGAATTTTCTTAATCTTTAATACTATTCTTAGACTTTCTTCGTTCTCCTACTTGTGTGTGTTTGACTTCGCTTATGAGTCTTAGCTGTGTCAGTGTGGTCTTCTGAGCTGATGACCAGTAACAACTCCATTTAGACATAATTGTGGTCACAGTTGTTTCTGATGATCGTTGCATCATTCAAAAATCTCTGCAATAGTAAAATAACTGGTGTCAAAAATAATTAATTTGCAATTTGAAATCTGCTACTTTATTGCTAACAAAACACTCTGTTGTTTCCTTTTAGTTTTCTTTCTTTTCTTTTTCTCCTTTATTTTTATTTCTGTTTTTTTTTTCCTTTTAAGTTGAAATGCTTTCCTGGACTAAGAAAACAAATTAGAAAAGATGGTTAGCTATGATGTCATCACAGAAATAGTTTCTAACTTAGTTCAAATACTAACAAGTTATATTCTCATCACAGACTGCTTGACCTGTCAGATACGGGGGCCTTTAGTGCAATCACATCTATACCAGGCTTATGCAGGCATGAAAGTGTGTTAACACCATACTAGAAATAATTACATAACAACAACAAAAAAATCTGTCCAGCTTCTGGGCTGTTAAAAGCAAAATAGAGGTTCTATTCTGTTTACACCTATCATACCAGAATGCCAAACTGTCATTCATTCTAAAAATAAACATCATGTCATGCAGTCTTTTGTTCTATATTGCTGCCTGAGTTTTCATTATAAAATTCGTGGGTGGTGTATTACGCCAAAAGCATTCCCTCCTTCAACGATTACTGCTTGGAAGGTGTATATTTTTTCATAAAAGCTGGTGTACTTCAGTGTGATGCTTTTAGGTCCTGAATGTAGTAGAGACTTTTTTCCCCAAGTGGCGAAGCTGAGAGGAAGAACTGAGTGGATGTGCCCTTGGTAGAGAAGCATGGGACTGCTGTAAGGTGGGGAGGTCCTTGCTCGTGGACCTTACTCCTACCTTGCCCAAAAGAGCTGCACAACATTGTTAGGAATCTGTTGAGTGACATTAGACAAGGGGGCTGAAGGTATAAAAAGGTGACATTGATTATATTGCTTAGAAATATGGGCTAGTTAACTTTCTTTATGTGCCTGGCATCTTTGCCATGCTGCTGGATTTTTATTTTTTTTTCTTGTATAGATTGTTGTTTAAAATCATTCTTCAGGTGGATAGGTGTCATTTCAAGTTTGAAATAAATGACTAACTGGGAATCCTGAGTGAGATGGCCCCTGATGGACTGCAGGGCTGCAGTGGGTCTCCGAGTATGGGCCACATGCAAAATTTACAGTAGATTGATGTCAGAGCCATCAGGAGGCTGCCACAGCTGCTGGGCTTGACAACTTAGCATTGAACATCAGAGATTTGTGAGGAAGGGCCTTACCTCTGAACCGCCAAAAGAGAGCCGAGTTTGCATCAGTTAAATGGCTTGATTCTCTCATCCCTGATTTAAACATGCCCCGAAATAGTCAATTATATTCTAGTAAGAGAATGTTCAAAAATTTTATTTTACGAGAGAAAATTACAGGTTAAAACTGACTATGCTACTGGTATGTGGCTTAGTCAATCCGGTAAATTAGTAGAGCATGATATTCTTAGAGAAAGTGGCGTGTAGGAGCAATCCCTGGACATGCTCAAAGAAAAATGTGCAAGTGATTCAGCTCTTCTTGCTGTTGCAGGGAAGAGATTAGAGGTACACCACTTTGTCAGTTCATCTCCTTAACTCATAATATATTATTTATTACAAGGATTTGGTTTCTTAAGCCTGTCTTCTTTTTTTCTTTTAAGATACCACTGACTATTTGATCTTGAGGGCTTATTTTTTATTATGATTATTATTATTATGTACAGGTATGTGGGGAGGGCTACAGCAAAACCCAAGCTTTTTAACATACGGAGTGTCAGTGTTTTCGTCTTGTTTTGGCACTTTTTACACCTCATGCTGATGGTGTGATTGTGGTACATCTGGGGTCCCCCGTAGCCTCACTTTTCAGGGGCTTTCTGACTCTGTTACAATTTGTTTCTCCCTTTTCTGGTGTAATCAAGCACGAACTCTCAGTGTGAGATGTAAACTGATATGCCATCTGTATGTTAAATGATTATGTCTCACCTTAAAAACCCAGTGTTACAGGCTTGTTATGCTGCACATCCTCTCTCCCATGGCTCCTGTGCTGCCCTGGCCTGTCTCTCTCACAGATACATGTACACGCACACACACACACGTGCAAGCACACCTCTGGGATGCAGCTTTTTTCTTGAGGGCACCATGCAGCCATGATGAAAGTTGTGGAGTGCTCTGGGTTTGTGTTTGCACTCACATGAGCACGTGGATGCTATGTCTCAGAGCACAAGTGGCTCCTCCTTTCATGCCTGAAGTAAGCTGTGTGAATGAGGAGCAGGAGGTGAAAATGGACTAAACAGCTATGGTATATTCTCAACCCTTTTTTGGAAACCTGCAGAAAGCAGCTATACGTATTCTATTGGAAAATGGTTTTAATGTCAGTTACAGAATGTAAAAAAATAAAGAAATCATGGGAGTGTTTCACATTCTGGTTGAGCTTGCACATCAGGAGCGTGTCTGAAGGAGGAAGAGCAGCAGCAGAGCACATTTCTCACAGAAGTACAAGTGAGAGGAAACCCCGGTGGCTGGGGCTGGACAGGAGAATTTAGTAGAACTGCTGCTGCAGAGCAGCGTACTTTGTGTTGGTGGAGGTAGGACTGCAGGTGTTACATCAGCTACTGAAATTGTAGATGCACAATGACTTTTCATGCAATAGCATGCTTACAGGAATGAGAATAATATCAAGCCTATTTGGATAAATCAAGAATTTAATTTTCTGTGGCTAAAGCTGTTGGGAAAAGAAGTGGCCTGTTAAGATGCTGATTTTCCTATCCCACATCTAATATCCAAGTAACATTTTGCAGGAAAACAGTAACTCCTAGCGACATCCGGCAGAGGATAGCTGCTGTTGAATCCGTTGGTCTTCTCGAGCAGTTTTTATTCTTGGGAGCAGCACTGCTTTCCTCTCTTGCTGTCTGACACAGTGCTTGTTCTTGTTCCTCCCGTGGTCAGTGGGGATGAGAATGAGCAGCAGCATGGGGTCTGCTGAAGGAAAAGCAGAGGGAGGCAGTCACTACAAACAGGGATATATGATGGTCCTACTGTGGCGCTTGTGGAGTCTGTTAGCTAAACTGCTGTAGATACCTTGAATTCATTTGACAGGATTTGAATAACATGTTTTGTTAAAAGAAAAAAATATTTTATCACAAATCAGCCCCTTTGTTATTAAAAAAAAATAAAGATTGTGATAAGACATGGTTTGCTTTTTTAAAAAAACCCCAACAATTAACCCAACCCACAAAACTTACTAACTAGTAAACTAATGAAAATATTAACCTTTAACCTTATTCAATTTAGTCAAAGTATCTTAACGGAAGGCAGGTGCGTTCTTGACATAGCTGTTGTTATAGGGTAGATTCTTCCATTTGTCAAATGTTTAGAAGAAGCCTTTCATTTAAAAGGAAAGGAAGTCTTGTAGAAAAAGTGACTTGTAAGGGCTGAAATAAAACAAAACAAAACAAATTAGGCAAGAGGAAACATGCTGTGTGGTTGGCAATCTGAGAGCAAAACTGTCATGACTTTGTTCAGTTCCCAAAAGGGTAATCTGAGTATGTTTGATTAAAAGAATTGGTCTGTCTTGTTACCTGAGCTAGACATAAAAAGTTATGAAGAATGTTAAATGAAGTTGTAGCAATATGACATGTCCCCATTTTTTTCTGTCTTTGCCCCTCTCTCACCAGACTGCTGACGAGAACAGAAGAAGGAATAGATGGTGGCACCATCCTGTCTCAGCACCAAATACTGCCCTGGGGTTGTACATGGTGCAAAAAGCATCCCCTTGTGGAGAAGCAGATAGTGCTCCTGCAAAGTGTAAGTGTCCACTCTGTTACATTCCTTTACAAAAAAACCCTATATCTGTCTTAACTGGAATTTTCATGAAACTCTTTCCTAAATGTTGTGTTGAGATCAGAGAGGAGTACCTGCTTTATGACTTGCTATGGCCACTCAAGATCTACACTTCCTTCCATGTATGCCGTTCCACCCTTTTGTCCTTCCTTGCACTGACTGAAGCATTTTGGGTTCATATTTTATAAGTTCTGATAAATCTTCCATAATAGATTTTGGGGTTTGCAGCTTAACGATATCAAATCCTTCCTAAGATTTATTGTCAGTTTCACTTGACCTGGGGGTCAGAACTTAAAACATTTGATGGAATTTCTTGCAGAATCAGGGAATGCTGTGAAGTTGCTATTTTTGGTTTCTGTTTTGCTGTATCTAGAAAATATAGATTTAAAAAAATGAAATGATAAATAATGTTTTCTTGGGTGTTCAAATTATGAAGAGTGTGTGTATTTCATGAGCTTGGTTTCTGGACAACCTGATTTGTAGTGTTCCTGATAAAAAGATGCAAAGATACCCAAGGTTATCAGCTTTTAGAATTTTAGAACTTCTTTAAAAAAACCCCACCCTCCAGTGAAGGTGTAGACTGCCACAGTGGGAATTTAAGCTCTTGGGAATCAGTTTGCTTTTCATAGTTGCCTTTCACAGACCCTGTTGAAGGGTTCATAGATGCTTCCACCCTTTCTGGAAACACTGCTCTGTACAACCGTATGTGTCTGCAAAGAGGGCAATTGCTGTATTGGAGCTGGTGTGGACCAAATGTTTATAGGAGATAGGACTGGTGTTGGCCCAGGTCCTTTTTGTAAAATACAGACTGGGTTGTTGGCTTCCTTCTGCAAGCTCCTGTTGCACACAGCAAAGTACTTCAGCTGTCGTACTACTCTAGCTAACTGGAAGAGGCAGCCCCATAGCAGAGAGTGGAAGAGGTGCAGTCTAGAAAACGGTATTTCATCCAAATGGGGCCAAAAAGAAATTAAGTTTAGCAAAGAAAACAAGTTTCATCAGTTAAGGCAATAAAGCACAGTCCCGGAGCAGGTCAATAATGCTCAATTGACAGCCAGTCAATATTTGTACTGGATTAACTTTTCAAGAGATGTGGAGATTTCGGGGGGTTTTATGTAAACACTGTAAATAGGCTGGGACACTAAAGTACATTTACAAATACCACATGTCAGTTTAGATTAGAATCACTTCCGGGGAGCGGAATTTTTCCTACCATGAAAGAGACGTTTACATCTTGTGAAATGAACACAGATACAAATTTTTTTGTTCGTCAAATGTATTCAAAAATGTAGCTGGGCAGATCTCATGGCAACGCTGCACAGAACACTTCAAACGACAACTTCTGTCTGAGGCCAGATTCACTCATCTTCTGTATGTGCTGCTCCCAAGCTCTGCCAGGTAGAGCTATAGTTTAGATGGCATTGTGGCTGCAACTTGATTAACATGAATGCTGTAGGAATTGATTTAAACTTTCAGATTAATGTAATGGGAAAAGCTATGAAGAAATATGTTCATCATCTGTGGTACTTGCTCCTTGCTGAAGGATCAGGCAATATGCATAGAGGGGACTGAAATGAGACCAAAATGTGCTAGTTTCTGACATCTGTAGCACTGTAACACAAGGCTCCATCCATTTGTTTAGAAGTCTTGCAGCTTTTCAGTGGCATGCCTAGCACCCACTTCTAATCAACAAAAAATTGACTTACTGCTTGTAAAACTGGAATCGAAGTGGATCAAGAAGAAAGTGCAGTTATTTACAGTGGCTGTTTTTTCAGGACATTGTCCCCAGTTTTCCTGACTTGCTTCCTTATAAGGGGCTTGAATCATTTCAAAACTCCCAGCTTTCTGGAAGTAGTGGAGGGTGGTTTGGCCTGCCCTGCCCTGCCTGTCCTCAGGCATGGAAACAAGGGCAGGCAGAAGCTGGCATTGCCCAGATTGGCAAAACAGCCCAAGGAAATCCAGTTTCACGTATGTGGAACACATGCGTAGTACTAGTGAAATCCACACAGGTAACACATCACTCAGAACCCCCCTTGCTGGAAGGTAGACAACTGAATTTTATTGTTATTCTTTTATTTCTCCTGCCCTTATTTTTTTTCCTTACAAAATGTAATTAGGCCATAAACAGAGGTCTGACAACTAATTTTATCTGCAGCAAAATTAATATCATAAGCAACAGATATTTTTGGCTGAGCAAAATTAAAAAATATATATTTTAATGACATTTTAAAACCACCAAATCTAATTTTTTCCCCTTCTGAACTTCTCATACGTACCTATTTTGATATGTTTGGAGATGCTCACTCATTTAGTGAACAAATGTTCATCTTCTGTATACTTCCTGCCTCAACAGCAGGCTTTGCTGGTCTCAGCCTGGGGTACGAAGTTGCTTTTCATTTCCTCTCTCTTGTTCTCTGGTTCCTTTCAAAGAAGAAATGATCTGAGGGAAAAGACATTGCTTTTCTTACCTCTAAATTTTCATTGACATTAATAGGAGTCAGGTGGCCAAATCCCTGCACGCAGCTTTGAAAATTTAAGGTTTAACTTTTTTTTTTTTTCTGGGCAGATTCTTACATTGCTGGAGTTGTGAATCCTCTGAAAAGATATTAAATATGCAACCATATCCTGTCAGCAGTGCCTAGAGAGTTTATCTACAAAATTATCATCTACCTTCCAAATCTATAACCCTAAAATATTGATTGGTTAAAAGGTAGTGGATAAAGATTAAGACAGCACAGTAGCAGATTACCCTAATCAAATAGAAAGGCTATTAACAGAGCTGCTCACAGTTCTGAAGATGTTGGTTTGAAATACAGATGTCTTAACCGAAGTGCTATGTCTCATTTTTTGAATGCATTTTTGAATGCATTTAAATAAATTACCAAATAGAAAGAAAGCAGAGAAAAACTCCACACATTTCAGACAGTAAATTTCCATTTATAATAAAATTATTTTATGCATTTCAGTAAATAGCTGGAACTTTCAAAGATCTGTTTCTTTGGATAATGAGAAGTCAAGCACTGGATTCTTAGCTTAGAGAGCTCCATAGGCGCATGTGTGATTTTAAACCTGTGATTGCACGTGTGTACATCAACGTGAGTGTATGTGTAGTAAAAGGTAGGAATGGGGTATCTGCTTGAGGGCAAAGCATAGTACCAAAGCCAGTACTTCTGCTTAAAGAGAGCTTATTTTCAGTCTATATTTTATTGTTTGGGAATAGTTTTTCTAGATGGTGGATTTTGGGTGGCAAAATTTAAGGCAATATTTACCAAAAACCAGGTTTTATTGGTTGGCTGGGGCCAAAGCAGTCAGGTTATAGTGTGCAGGTTTCTGCACAGGTACCGAATGTCTCACACGCAGTGTATGCGGTCTGCTCAAACTCAGCATCACGGATCAGATCCCCAGACCCTTAGTTTGATTTGGAGCCCTAGGATCCATTAGAAAATTGTTCCTGCTTAAAACCAGCACAGGTTCAACCGGTTTTGGTTTTGTCACAAACTTTATGTAGCATTGAAGGCCATATGCTTATTAACGTTCAGTAAGAGTAAGCTACTGGGAATACTACTTGGAAAAGAGTGACATTTGTCACTAATGCTTCTAATGTATAGTGGGAATTTTTATCCAGCTGAGGGCTGAGTTGTGGTTTATCCTCTTGAAAGAATTTCCAATTGAGCGACGGCTAAGCACGGATTGAGCTAATAACCCATGCCCTAGGTTATTGAAGTCATGGAGACAGAAAGAGAAAATAGGGTGGGTAATGTATTAATTTTCATCAGTTACGGACAATACTATTAAATTGCTGACTCTTGTTGAAATAATGTGTCTTCAATTAATAATGTCATTTCAACTTCCTAAACTTTCCTACCTAAAAATTTTGATTTAAAAAGAAAAGATTTAAGAATGTGTGAAAAAGGTTTTGGTAATATAACTAATTGTTATGGAGGTCTTTTTGGTTTTGTTTTTGTTTTTGTTTCAAATTGCATCTAATTTTAAGTCACAGTGTAAATGAGGTTTTAAAAGTTTTTATCAGTGATGTAGATAAATTTGGAATTAAAATTGAGATCTGAAATGTTGTGTT
This sequence comes from Sagittarius serpentarius, assembly GCA_034782735.1. NCBI lineage: Eukaryota > Metazoa > Chordata > Aves > Accipitriformes > Sagittariidae > Sagittarius > Sagittarius serpentarius. The sequence goes on from JAVKLA010000081.1 coordinate 11,838,671, forward strand.
GCTCCACTTTTAAAAATAAGTTCCCTTCTCATTTGCAATTAAAATGTTTAGAATTTGCATAAAATGTGTGAAATTAGAGATAATTGAAATACAGTAGCTATAAATATGTCTGCTACATTTGAAAAATAAATAAAATGTCCACTAAAAGGGTGCGAAAGCCATACCCCCTTCTCTTGTTTCTCGCATTTGGATCTCTGGCATTTTTCACACTTTTATAGCTAATTTTTATTGCAAAACAATATGTTACATTTGTAGCAGTTGTGGGAATGCAGAATAGCCCCTGGCAGCTCTGTAAAAAATGGAATGTTAGGAGCACATTTAGAAGAATACAGCTTTTCAGTTTCATCCACAGCATTGATGTCGTGGAATCATATTAAGTGTGATCTAACAAAAAAAAGAAAAAAAAAAAAAGAAAAAGAAAGCAAATGTTATGGAAAATACTCTAAATAAGCTCTTATTTAAAGTATACTCATTCTATCCTGTTTCTTATGTTTTCATAACATAACAAGTTGTCATGATACAAGTGTGTTTTCAGGGAGCGCGGCGAGAATCAAAACCCAGGTTAGCGCCATTCCTTGGTACGTGTCTTGAGTACCACCACTGCTGCTCGATCCGCAGCTGCACGTTTCTGCGACAGTATGAACAAACATGGCACAGTTGGACCAGGCTGCAGCACATCAGTGTGGGGGCCTGGGAGGGGACCCTTGGAGGAACATTTCCCATTCCTGTACTGGAGTAGGACCACTGGGCTTGTATGTCTGCACAGGGCAGGTTTCACTTGCTTTTCCACCCTGAAAGCCAGCACTATTTCGTGCTTTTGCTGATGTCTGTTTCCGCATACTTGGTAAGAATTACTGTCCGTCAGCCAGCAGGCAATGCTAGAGGTGATGCCTTCTTCCTAGTGCAGTACCATCCCCTTCACTTACTCTGATCTCTGCTGGCCCAGTGTGTTAGCATTCAGCTCCGTTGCCAGATCTTTGGTTTTTTGGCTGCAGAGCAAAATGCTACTGCTGTGCAACCAAGCTGGCACAAGGAACTGTATCTTTCACAGATAATAGAACTGGAAAGACAGACCTCTACCGTATTGTCAAATTATACCTTATTAGTGTGTGCTCTCCTGAATGTCTGCCACTAGAGTTGAGGAGTATCTCACATACAAATTGTAAAGACATTTCTCTAACTCCAATCTTGGGAACTCAGAAAAATATTATTCATATAATACCGCGTGCATCTTTTTTAGTGAAATTGCACTGTGATGTCCTGTCATTTTCAATGCTGTGCAGTGTTTCTGTTACTGGGGAACACCAATCAACTTCAAAAGAGCTGCTTTGGTGTAGAAATGGGCAGCTATTCAACTACTCTGCATCCAACACAAATACCCACAGCAATTTGATGTAATTCACACAAAACTGAATTGGAAGGCCTGGGTGAAGGTTACTGCACCGATTCGTCAGTGTTCCCTGTCCTGTAATATTCTTTCTGGAAACCCTGTTTTCTGGAGGCGTTCCTTGCCGAGGGAATTATGCCAAAACAAAAGAGTTTCTGTGCAGGTACTATCCAGAGGGTAACAGAAATTCAGCAGGTTTTAATGTTGATGGCTCCTTCAGTAGTCCCTCCCTGTTCTGTGTTGCGGTGGATGTCACAAGAAATTTTGTTGTACCCTGGCTTGGGAATTTAATTGTTTCTCTACCCCACTCTTCCCCCCACTCCAAGTGTATTTATTAGTAAATCACCATACTATATTTTTGGCAGAAGTGTAGATGTATACTGGACTCCATTAAGTTCCTCACTTCAAATCTTACATGATTCCTGATTTGGGGATAAGAATTATGAGGGGACAGATTTCCAGGATGTATTTGAGGAATGCTGAAATGTTAATGCATTATGACTGAAACCGTGGGATTTAAATCACTACATCGAGTAGCGTATAGTACAGAGAGATTGATCCCAGAAAAGTACCAGAGAGGTTGTGTCTCATACAGGCCTAACCACTATGGAGTCATTCTTCAGAGACAGACCAAGTGACAGAAGAACCACAGCCTTACCTGCAAGGTGCCTTTTCATACACGCTTTTTTCTCTCCTTTTAAGTTGTCCTCAAGGAAAAATAAGAGCAAAAAGTCCCTGTGCTTCTCACTGCACATCTACAGCACTTCATAAATAATAGTAGCTGTTTTAAAAGCAGGGGACAGGCAGAGGGTTACAATGGATGAAAGCTAGTTAGTGAGTTAGCTAGATAAATGCTTAAAAGAACAGCAGCGAAGATAATCCTGCGTTTATTTCTGGGGGATTCACCAGATGACCCTCTTCTGTCTTTCCCAATCTCTCTTTCTTGAGTCAAAGTAAGGGCTGTGCAGAAACCTGAAAAACAAACCTGCAAATTTGGGGTGGTTTTATGATTTGTGATTGTCCCTCCTTTGGTGCATCACTTTCATTTCTGAGTATCTGCCAAATTTTATGTCCAGTGCAGAGATTCTGCCCAGCACAGACAGAGACTAGTTTGCTCTAAACTTACTGAGTGACATGTGAAAAATTGATCATTTCAGGAGCCTTTTGTATAACACAAAACTTCAAGCAGAGAACCCAAGGCATTTTCTTTCATCAACCTGGTTCTAATTTGATCAAAGCACTAAAAAATTCAACCCGCCTTATTTCCTGTCCAGTTCTTTTACACTTTACAGCACATTATATATCAGTCTCATATCCCTGAATTTTAAGAAGCAACCAGTTATATAATTGGATCAACAGTTGCCAATCACTCCAGCACAGCACTGCATATTACTAAGCTGACTGTAATTTTGAAGCTCTTTTTTATTATGCGTATGACTATATTATCACTGTATACATATTAGGACAGCTGAATGAGCCCCTTAAGGAAAATAAGGGTTCAAATAACATTGACAGCGTAGATAGATTAACAGAATTGAGGATTCACCCCTGTTACAACCGTATTGCCTTACAGAACACTTTCAGGAGAAAGGAAAAGAGCAGTAGCTCTATGCTTTCTATTAATCTTACCTGCAAATCAGAATATTGCAACAGTGGTGAAGTTGACTGTCTCGTATGCTTAAGCAAATTCAAAATCAAATATGTTTTCTGGTCTCAAATGTAATGGGTCACATAAGAATTTTGCATTATGTAGGTCTCTCAATCCCATTCCTTCACTCTCCAAACTCCCTCCCTGTAGACACATGCACACACAGAAGTTCAAAACAAAGCCATTCTGGCTACTGCATGTGCAACGTACCTTCCTAGTTCATTGTGCAATTGTCATTTGCGTGTGACAAAAGCAAGCACTATTTCGTTTCAGTGATTTACACACTTATACAAGATTGTTAAAAATGTTAAGTAAATAATATTTTTCCTCCCCTAAGCCTGAGATGTTAGAGTTCTTTGAAAGACCTTGAATCTTGTCTCAGTAGTATCTCCATAAACAAAACTGCGTGACAGCCTTTTAGAAAACTCCATGTTTTATACCATTAATTTGCAGATAGGCATTGTTAGTCAAATAAGAATTTAATTCCCAATAGCCTGAACATTTCAATACCTTGTAGCAACCAAATAAATAGAATGTACACAATGGCAAACAAATTATGGAAAATATTCCATAGAGTTGACATATGAACTCATAACCTCTTAGGTAAAGGTGGATGACTATTAATGTAATTTCATTATTACAAGAACCTCCCTCTTTTTTTTTTTTTTTTTGTTTTTTGTTCATATGCAATTCATTCATATGCATTAGCCTGAAAGAATTAAACCTGTAAATCATAGCTTAGGTAATAATAATAATAACATAAAGAAAACGGTATGATTTCTTCTGGTTTTGCCACTCTAAATGCAGACATTTACTGGTGCATACCTGTTTCTGGTTTGGCTTTTTGTCTCTCTCTTTCTCTCTCTATGTATACATGCAGACATGCATATTTGTATATGTTTTTAGGTGTATATATATATGCTTTATATGAACATATACATACATAAGTTTACAATATAGACATTTTTAAAAGTGCATTCTTTCATATATTTTACATATGTGTGGGCACAGACACAGACAAAAGCATACGTGCGTAAAAGTGTAATGTCTCCCCTCAGCAGTCTGATTCTGTGCCCTACAGGACTTCACCAGGAAAAACTCAGGAGCAAAATGTAGCTTTAAGCATCTCACTGTAATTAAAATTACCCAGTGATTTTCGGATAAACTGTTAAAATTCAGGTGAGGAGATGCCTTCATTTGGAAGTCTGTGGGTTTTCAGAAAAAGATTCTGATTTTTTTTTCTTCTTTTTTTTTTTTGTGCGGGTCAGTGTTCCCTTCATGTTGTATTTATTTAAATCTCAAATCAGAATAGCTGCCTGGCCCTTCGTACCACTGTGCGTTGTACACAGGCTGATAAAAAGAAGTAAGTGGGCTTATCACTTTTGAAGCCTGTTTTACAGTACTGTATTTTTTTCTTTAGCAATTCATGCTGTGTTTTTAAGTAATGCAGTAAAACCACTTCACCATCTTCCTGTATAAATTTTATTGGTGCATGAGGAGCCTGGTCATCTTCATCTGCTGCTGTGTTCTTTCTTAAAAAAACCCAACAGCACACGCACAAAACAAGCCCACATGCAGCTGAATAGCATGTGTATATGCAAGCATGTGCATGCAAACAGAAGTAAATATATATCCTGTGCTACAAACTGAGAAATTGTATAATCCAAGAAACAAGCCCTGTGCCCTCTTTCTCCCCCACAACTGCCCATCCCCAGGATAACAGGAGAATTGAAATTCCCATTTTCAGACTCACTACAGATTAATACGGTTCAGCATAGATACTTATTTCTCTGATAGTTTCCCATGCATCTTCACAGAGAAGTTGATAGAAATTACTACAGCAGAATGCGTAAAGCAGATGTTATCCCATTAATTAGCTCTGGACCTGAGCAGGCTCAAGACTTTCCCATTTTCAGGCCGATAGGAATTGGTCCCAGTGAGCGTGCTCCATATCCACATTTAGTATCATCTCATAAACAGCACTGAAAACACAGCAGGCCCTTGATGAAGATACATTAGCTTATTTCTAATTTAAAGTTATGTTGCTTAACCTTAATGTAATTGGTCACTGGTGACCAACTGTTTGTATAGTGAGTTGATGACCAAAGAGATGTAATAAATTATAAAACTTACTGCTTAAATAGAGGGAAAGACTGTTCTGTTAAAAGCCTTGCATGTAATAGTAAAATAATTACACCTTAAACAGTAGAGGCTTGGATCCGATAAAGCTAACAAAAGTCTTTCAAATGAAGGTGTTTTCAGCCTGCTTTAAAGGACACGTATAAAATTTTTTTTTTCCTCTCAGTGCAGTGTCTTACATTGGCTGAATAGTCAACTTTCAAAGCTCAACCAAATATTGATTAAAAATAAATTGGTAAATCAAGATACTTTCTTTTTGAGGGGTTGTGGGGATTAAAGTAATTAACTAATTTCTGTGGTTAACAAGAAACAAAAGAAATTTACACAAATAATTATATTCTGTACATCAATTCAAAGTCACTGCTAGACATCTTTTAGAAAAGACTTGATTAGCTGGTAGAATAACCAGGATAATAATCAACTATGGAAGTAAGTAACTGACACAACTTTAATGTTTAATAATGAATAGCATGCCAGGGGCAAAATAAAGGGAAATCCGCTTTCTGAGAACCAGTTCAGACCTAAAATTTCTTAGGCCAAATATAGCAATTACTTGAGACTCCTGAACTGCTTCTGTGGTACTGTAGCAAAAGTAACAGGTGCAATTAAATTGAAAGCACACAAGTGGCTGTATGAAATCCAGTAGTTTCTATACGCTGCAATTTAATTTCAAGCCTTTTCCCTGCTGAAGACTTAGAGGTTGATTTTAAAAATGCAGGAATGTAATGAACACCTACACTTCTATGTCTGTTTTTTTGTTTCTCAAATGGTATTATATTAACAAACTGTTCATTAAATCAATAAGAGTCAGGAATAAGTGTATGATTTGCTTGTCTCAGAAGCGATAATTTCTTTCTCTGAATATCTGCATTTAAAATTTGGGCTACCTCCAAATGCCCTAACTTCACAATAAAGAAATCGAGTTTATTTTTTTTAATTCTCATATTTCATTTCTTACAAGGAGCTTCCAATAATTTGAACTATTTACAGTGCCTCAAAGATCATTATTTCCCCATGACTCCTCAGAGAAATATTGGAGCCACTCTATTTACTGCTGACATTAGATTTACCTTTGAAGACTGGTTTACAAAATGGAGACATTAGGATGTGAAAGTCATTATTTTTTTTATGCTACTCGGAATGCAAAGTTTTTGTGTTTGCTGTATTAGAGTAAACATTGCTATAGCTACTCAGTTTGTTATGGAAACTCGAAAAGCAGATGCATTAAGGTATTTTGTTTTTAAAAACACTGTTCTTTATAAGGAAAAATATAAATTCTGTTCGGGGGCTTGTCATGAATGTATATTTAAAAACACCCACACCCCCCCAAACCAATGAATAAAAATGCTTTTTGACGTTCTAAATGGAGGCAGAGAATTGTTCAACCAATAGAAAAGCAGGTGGGGTAACACATCCTGATTCTTATAATTGAGGCTGTAAAGAAAGATGAGAGAGGTGTGCACTGTTTGTGTCACAGTAGTTGTGATCTGTGAAAATAACTTCAGAGCAGCCTTTCTTAATATTAAAATGACTCTGTTGCTGTTCAACTAAAAATCAATATGGCTCACAATTTTAATAAGGAACATGAATCTGGAAATGTGTTTAGTATCAGGTTATATAAACACACCCTAATGAGATACTATAAAATCCATCACATTAAAGGCTGGTTCCTACAAGGTATATTAGCTAAAAATGTTCAATATATTAGGTCAGTGTACAACACTACATATAATAAAGCAAGTCTGTCAAGGCAAGATGCATGTTTTGCCCCTTAAAACTGTTACGTTTTGCACATTTTATAAGGTTCTTTGAATACATGAATAAGATAAGTTATTCCCATCTCTTTCTTAAGCAATCTCAGAAATGGCTGTGACCTGAAATTGGAAATCTTGTAAACACCCATCCGAAGAAAATGTGTGCCGTTCTGTCTTAAAGAGATGGTACATGTTTAATTATCCCAACTTCTTCTAGGAGAATACTATTAACATACACATTAGCATCGTCCCATTGGTTCCTCCTGCTGCTCCACCTTAGGGGCAGCAATAGGAGCTAATCTTATTGCTCCCATGCGCATAATAATGAAATTTTGTCTTGTCTCTAAGGCAGTGTTCTTTGGTCTAAAGTACAGCAGGAAACATTTCTTTTTTTAGAAAATTCCTGACCAACTAGTTTTAAAAGATTTTTAAAATTAAAATTCTTCCTATGTGAATACCAGAGCCTGCCGAACACATTGCTTTCACTTGCGAATCAAAATTAAGCAATTGTGCAAATAAATTGCTCTGTATTCACGTATGGAATACAGTATACTGTAGCTGGGGGTGTATTCAGCTCTTTGAAAAACTGGAAGTCGTGGATTTTATGTTATTTTTTCCTGCAGTGTCCATATAGGCTATTCTCAAAGAATAACATAAGGACAAACAAAAAGATATGGTTTTAATATAAAATACCTTTGCCTTTTTCTTGCAGTGTTCTACAGACTATAATGGGGAGAGGAAAAAAAAAAAACCACAGGCAAAAAAATACATGTGAATTCAAGGCTACTGAATTAAGGGAGGTTGTACCAACATTTCCCCCACTGTACATTATTTGTATTCAAGGTTTTTGAAATGACATTGTAATCTGATGATGCACCAGCCTATTATATTGTCTAGCAGGACAAATATCCTTGCGTTTTCTCTGTAGAACTAACACAATTTTTCCATGTCAGAGGTGCATAATATCCTGGCGGTCATAAGGAATGATGCTATTAATCCTCTTGGGCAATCTCCAGGTCTGATTATTAGGGAAATAAATTTGCATGCTGCATATGAGCTAGGTGAATCACTGAGAGCACAAATTATATTTCCTGACAGCAAGTTAGAGAATGGAGCCACATCGCTTTTTTATCTTTTTTTTTTTTTCCTCTGAAAGCTATAGAATTTCAATTCATTACATGAGATTGGTTAGAATTCAAGTCTCTTTTTAAGTTGATATTAAGTTGAGTCTGTTATCTCTGTGAAGGCTAGTAGGTTCCCCTGAGTATCCACCTAATCACTACTTAAAAAAATCGAAACGTATAGTTAGTGTCATGATTTAGGTACCAGAGCTACTTTATTTATCAGTGCAGAGTGAGATAATTTCAATTTGAGGCTCTGTAGCCCTCATGAATTTAACCGTCTGAAAGCTTTTTTTCCCTCTCTCTTTCTCTCTCTGCCCCTTTCTCCCCCACTTTTAGTGTGCATATTGTAAAAATGGTTATTCTGGGCACCTGTTTCACTGTTCCCCATGCATTTTTCAGGCTGCTTTATTTATCATATCATATATTTCATTGTATGTTGCGAAGATTTTTGGGTGAAACGCTATTTGGATTTCAGTTAAGAAACTTGGTTGCATTGTCTGTGCCAGCAGTACTGCCAGGCATTTCTGCTTTTCGTATCAATGATGAATGTATTTTTATTATTTTTACTGTTTGGCATCTGAGCAACCTTTTTGCATTATTAAATCTGAACAGGGAGAATGATAGCAAATGAGAGGAGAATAAATGGCTGTATGTCCTGATGTATTAATTAAGCAGACATTTATTATAATCAGGGTTTTATAGATGTTGTAAAAAGGTATTTTTTCTTCCATGATATACATCCACATATGGTAACTTTTGTGAGCTGTTTTGGAAATTTCCAGGTTTAATAGATTTCTCTTTGAAATCCTGATTGCTGGTGCTGTACTGTACATGCAGACAACAAGCACGACCAAGCCCTGGAGTAGTGAGTACAGATGGATCCAGCTTGGAATCGTGTGAGGAATGTCTCGATTAAAGGTGGTGGTCTATAAATCCATACAAATCAGGTATAGTGTTGACTTTGGGGAACTCTGAAATGTCTCCTGCTACTCAGTGGAGCTGAGCAAAACTTGAAGACATAGAGAAACTCTACGCTGGTCAGAGCTGTAGGCGTGATTGATACAACACGAGATGGGTAATATGTCTGATAATGCCAAATCTGAAGTGTTCTTAATCATTTACTTATTCATGAACTACAGGCAACAGTACCAAAAGGAAAGGGATATATCTCTGACTCATGATTTCATGTGTTGCCAAATATATAGCAAAGGAAGCACTTTTAATCATCTTACACGAAATCTATATAGGATTTGCCTATTCTCTCATCTGTTGGGTTTCTTTATGCTTCCTGAGCATAGCTGGTGCCATTTCTTTCCAGAACAAAGGTCCTTTTGTTTGTTTTCTTTTTGTTTGTTTTATTAATTTTCTTCTCAGCATATGGGTTGTGCTTATTCACAGACAGGAAGTATTTCCCACATTTAGGAAAAGGAAATAGCCTTTGGAGAAAATTCAAAGAAAGTCCATTGGGGAGTGACTTGCCTGTTCAGAGTGTTATTTCCTATTCCTGAATAGAAACATCGGACTTATTTTTGGCATCAAATAGCAGTGCTGCTATAAACACTAGCCTCTTTAATTCCCTTCTTGCAGTGGACATTTATGCTAGTAACAGAGGGTGTTTGTTGCTCTCCTGAAGTGGGAATGGGTGATTAAGAAAAGGAAAGTTTTAACAAAACTGTAAAATTGCTTCTCTCCTGTTGTCTGTGACCTAGCCAAGATAACACTGATACTCCTGTGCGCCAGCAATGAAAATGAGGGTCCTATTTAAACATGAGTTGTCTGTTACTTGAAAGTTGTCAGCTTGGTACCCGCCAGCAGAGCCTGACCAGTTCCTGTCACAGGGCTGCCTTTTCTCAGTCCGCTCCAAAGGAGTCCGGCAGGAAAATGATGGGTATTTTAATGGGCACTCTTTTTGGGGTGAGGCCAGAGCATAAGGCCGTTTATGTCTTTATAAATTGTAATAAAGACATAAGATCAGCTGGTGATATTGCAGAGAGAGTGGAATATAACGATGCCTAGTCTGGCTGCTTCTGTGCAGCAGTAAATCCCAAACAGTGTGCGGGTAATGATTGGCAGAAAGGGCGGGGTGGTAAGACTCACAAATGAACCAAAGGATGGCAGCTAGTAAACCTTTTATTTCAAAATTTATCTGTTACTGCCCCTCATCATCACACAGTGAAAATACTCTCCTGAAAATAGAAGAAATGAGTCTTGAACTTGAATAGACAGAAAGAAAAAAAAATTGAACTGGAAAGATTAAAGCCAGTAGTTTCTCTGGAAAAAAGAAAGTGAGTCTGAACTGTTGTTCCTTTGGATTTCTCCTTGTCTATTAATGTCCACAGTCCGTCTGTATCTTAAACCTTGCATCTAGCAGATCTCTGCAAGCACACAAGGGAAACCTGCTTAAATCAATTGTGCCTGTGTGTTCTGCGTTGTCACACAGCCGTGTGTGCCAGTGCGTCAGGATTTAGCAGGGCAGCTTCCTCTGCTGCAATTTCTAAAATGCCATGAAATCAGAGTATTTTGCCAACTGGAGCTTTCACCTTCATTATGGAGGGCTTTTCCTGAAGGTTCATAAGCTTAATGCAAATGTGTGTAACACAAAGCATGTACAGTGTTGATCCCAGGGGGGCTGTTGCTCAGCTTTTATGAACATGAGCAACCTTTATAACTCGTGGAACTCCACCTGGAAATTACTTGCCTCAGTTGAGGAAAACAACTACACTATCTGAACTCTTGTGTCTTCCATTAAACTTTTAATTGTCAGTCTGTAGTTGGTAGTATTTTGGTTTTAGTAGGATGAAAAAACAGAAAACACTCTAAAAAAAACAGAAATAATGACACAGAGCCCCTCTTCCAGCTTTCTTATAGTAAATTTGAACAGATAAGGGTGTGTGAGCTCTAGAAGGAGCCAGTTCTCCTCACTGCTGCTTCTGGGATGTGAACCGAAGAGGCTGGCACACACAGCTCAGCACTACGTCTACACTGCTTCTGGAGGCATCCCAAGAAGAAAAGTGAAAGGCAGGGGGAAAGTCCCAAACCAACCCCAAGCAAACTACAAAAGCTCTCGATGTGGAATATAACGCCTGGGTTAGATGTGTCGGAGGGAAAAAGCTTGCTGCCTCTGTGCCACTACCTACAGTCATGTGTAGCTGAAGGCTTTGGCTTGCATTCTGGGCGACCACTGTGTGCCATCAGCTTCTGTTCAGTGACCTGTCATAGCAAAGAAGGAATTTCACATGGCCTGAAAAACTGACAGAACAGTTCACCTTTTGGGGAAATGTAATATTTTCTGATAAGGAGCTTATGTTAGTTTTCTTAGCAAATAGCCTGAAAGCATTTCTGTCTGTGGCATTTCTAGATGTGATAAGTTGAAGGAAACATCCTTGACCATGACTTAACAAAACAGGCCATTTGTTTCATGGGGTAGCTGTTTCCAGAAATGTAAATAAATGGCAACTTAAGGATGATATAAAATAAACGATCACAGAGACAGCCCAGAGCTGCATTGTTTCAGAAAACACAAGGCACTATTTATGGAGCTGTAAACAGAGGAGTGTGTTTATTATTGCACTTGGAATTAAATCAGAAAGCCAGAAAGCTGAAGTTTTGGGAAAGATTAGTCCAAATTTTAGAAGTTCTTTGGGTTGGGTTACTGCTAGTGCTGCATGTTTATTTTGAAATGAATTAGACTTTTTTGTGAGGTCAGTGTGCCTATCTTGCAGGGCCTCATCGTACCATTTATTTTGCCACCTCCTTGACATGAATGAAGCTGTAGGGGAGATGGTGAGCACAGCTGGGGTCATAAAATGTCCGGTTTTCATTTTATGTAGAAGTCTTAAATATTTTGTAAGCGTAAATTTGGAGCCAAGTGTGTCTTTGTAGAAGCGGGTCCCAGTCAGAGCCCTGCAGCCAAACCTTTGTGACCCTCTCTGCAGCTGTTCCCGGCTTGCGGCCGACGTCTGCGTAGACTGAGCTGAACCTCTGACGCAGTCCTGCAGGGTGAACAGAATCCGATCCTGGTGCCCAGCAGTGCTGGTGGAGCCTGGTTTTGTGGCTGTGGCTATCCTGCGGTGGATTTAGATTCTTTTGTTCTGGGCAGTACCCAGCTCTTTAAGAAAGATCACCCAATTAAATAGCATTATTAGTAAAGATGTGCCACTTGGTTTAAAACTACCATACTCTTATTAACAATCTTGGTAATTTCTAGAACTATATTTTTGCAAGTCTCACCTGTACCATGTGTGCCCCTCTCAAGGAAACATGCTTGGATCATCTAATACGGTGTTATAAACTGCGTTACACACCCTTTCAATTGAAAATGCTTTCCCCCCCCATTGTTTTACTGGTATTCCTAAACCATTACACTGCATTTAAAAATGAATTGTGTGCAATGACATTAGAGAAGGGGGTTAGGCTTTCTGAGCTGCTACCAGTGACATATGACTGTAGTGACAGACAGTCAGCAGTATTCAAACTGAATTAATCTGAAAAAGCAGCAGACTTCAATGTGGAGTTTAGGAGGAGGCTGAGCAGCTACATATTTACAAAAGGGATGTCACTGAACTGTCTTTCTACCCAGGGATAGCCTATGGCTACTTAATACTTTTAAACCAGTAGTGGAAGGATTAAATACACCTGAAGTCAGGTCTTTGAGGCCATTTCCCTCTTGTGCTTTCTTTTCCTTACTTGAGTTGCACCTCAGCAGCTATTTTTTTGAAGGGCTGTGAGAAAGGGTGGGTATTCTGATACCTTTTATTAGAATTGCACAGAAGTAGGAGAATCCTCACAGAGACGCAGGCTCCTTTTTCTGTTGCCTTTGAAAAGTTAACACATGTGAGGCTACACGAGAAGCAGACACTGCAGTGGAGGAGGAGGAGGGATATGGTAATAAAGGTGATAGCGATACCTTAATTTAACAAATATGCAGTGCTAATTATGTAAACATGTGAGAACTCTAAAATCTTCTCATCATGTGTGTCACACAATTGAAATATTTTACAGCCTAATTCGAGATTATACAGTAATAATGTTTTTTTATATTGGCTAGTTGACAAGCATAGGCCAGGGCTGTCTGTCAAACAAAACTGTTGTGCCAGATTGTATCTTGGCGATAAGCACAAAAGAAAAGCCAGTCAAATTCTGTTTACATATTAATCATTGAATCAGATTTAGTTCTGTACTACAGAGATTTCCTTAACTGGTAGCTGCAAAGGGGAAAAATACCTGTTTGTACTTGGGTGGGCCGTATTTTAAACAAAGTGATTTTTACAGAAAGCTTTTGTGAAGCTCCAGATCAGGTTTTGCAAATGTACCTAAGAGATCAGGTGCCCATTCAGAGGGTTTAGGCAGCAATAGCTTTTCTCTTTTGTTATTATTAAACTTTTTTCCCTTTTTGCTCTCAGAGGCTGGGATAGATGCATTGAAAACTGGCAGGATCCTGACACCTTAGCTGATTATAGAACATTATTTATACTTTTGTGTTAACAGGATGTTATCATCTACAAAACAAAATGAGCTTGCTAAGCAAATTAGAAAACGTGGACAAGTTTGGTGGCATAAAGTAGAAAACACTGTTTTTTCCCCACTTTGTAATATACCCAACACTTGGTATTAATTTGCTCTTAAGTCACTCAGTTCTCAGTCTCATATCCCAAACTCTCCTCACCTTACCACCACAGTAAACAGCACTGTTCCCAAAATCAAAGTCTGAAATCCTGGCCTCAGTGAAAGCAGTGGAGGTGCCAACTTCAGGTCGGCACAAAGGGATGTTGCTTTAGACGTGCCTGGTGAGACTGAACTGTCAGTCCATCCAGCCCCAAATCCACCTTTTGGGAATACTCAGTACCAAATTGCTCAAGAGAAGACAAAGACATTCTTTATTGCCCAAAGAGGATGTTTCTCTCCAATCTCCATCAGCCCATGGTTCATTTCTGTCACAAAGCATTAGAGTTTTCAGCCTAAGATATTTATCTTAATCCTAGCTAGGATGTCCTCATTATTCACATAAGCATCTAAATTAAACTATTTTATATCATATTAAGTCCTTAGCCAGAAGGATATCTTGTGGCAATCAGTTCCATAGGTTAATTATGAACTGTGTAGAATTATATTTTCCTTATTGGTTTTTAAATATGTTGTTTTTCAGTGTTGTTGCATTAGGATGAGGGGAAACTAGGAACAGACAGTTGGTCTTCTCTGTAACTTTCATTAACTCTCTCATGTCACCTTTTTATTTCTCTTCAATAAACTAAGCAGCCCCAATCTTCACAGTCTTTTCTTCTGCCACTAATCATTTTTGTTGCCCCTTTCCATTTCAGCTTTATGTTTTTTTTAGATAAGTTGAATGTAGCTTCATAAGGCATTTCAGATAGGATACACCATCCAGTTACTCAGTGACGTAGTATTTTAGTATTAATTTCCATCCTGTTCTTTATGCAGTCCAACACCACATTTAGGTTTTTTTGAGTACTGCTTCCAATTCTTTCGCTTTTTCATCAAGTTGTCCAGTGGCACGTTTTCTCCTCCTTCTCTTTTTCCCAAGTGGTTAGTTAATACACAACCTAGCCTTGTGCATGAGTTTTGAAAATTATTCATTCAAATATGCATTACCTTGCATTTATGAACAGTGAATTTCATCTGTCTTCATGCTGCGCATTTGTCTAGTTTTTCTAATCTTTTGTAATCATGAGTAACCTAAATATTTTTGCGCCCTGTGCAAATTTTGTCACCTTCCCCTCTCTTTTCCAGAACACTAATGAATATATTAAACAACACCAGTCCTAATACTGACTGCTGAAGCACTTCATGGTGAGCCTTTTAGCAAGCTAGCAATCAACAATTTATTTCTACCCTTTTGTTTCTGTCTCTGGCTGTCTTTGTTTAACATACAGATTTATTTTCAAAGCATTGCTATTTCCAAGTGTTCTGCTGAGAGCCCTCCCACAGGGTGTGGGAACAAATGCATAACTCTGACCTCAGATGTCCAGTGATATCCAGCACTGATGCTCTAATACAGCATTCACAGGTCTGTTAAGGCTACAGACAGGTCAGCTCTGGTGCAGAGAAGTAGACTTGATTAGTCCCTGGAAACAGAGATGCAGGTACTGGCAGATTTGACTCAGCCTTATCCATATCCTCCTCCAAAAAAGAGAGGAGAGAGAGATTGATTTATGTAGCTCATTGAAACAAGACTCCCCCCCCCGCCCCAGTTTAAACCATGCCTTTAAAAACAAAACTGCTGCACAGTCAGGATAAGCAGATATATACTATGGGGCCCCTTGCAGTAAGACTGACGGTTTGCACCGAGGTTCCAGGAGCAAAAAACCCAACCCTGCTCCCAGAGCTGTTATTTGAGTTTGCTTTAAGCCACTTGGTTGTTACCTTTCACAAGAGACAGTTGACATACCCATGGTGCTGCCTGCAGCCAATTGTAAAGTATTTGGCACTGAAATGCGCATCATACAGTGATTATGATTATCATCATCACCTCTGTTTCATATTTGAATGTTGGTAGAACATAGAAAACAGTGGTCAGCCCCTGCTTTGTTCTTCTCACATGATTTTAATGGCCTGGGTTCAGTTTTGTCAATATACAGCACTTATTGTAACTTCAGTGGGCTATAGTTTGTTCCAGCCATTGAAATTAATTTTCTCATAGCTCTTTTGTCAAATAGAGACATGTTCAGTTTGTGAATGGGAAATTGAGGCATGGAGAGATTTCGACTGCTCACAGAGAAGGCTTGTTTGTGGCAGGCAGAGCAGCAGATTGAACCCTCTCCCCCAAATCCTAGGGAGGACCTGCTCTTTAGTTTTGGGCTGTTTGTCCCCCTCCTGGGCTGAGCTATGTGACATGGCTCTCTATCTGAATGCCACGTAAGTACAGTTCAGCAGGAACTACAGCAGGGCTTCGGAGACTAATGTGCTGGGTCCGATGGGAGGAAGCAGAATGGGGCAAGGACGTGGCAGCTTGTATCGCTCCCCTGTTGTTTGCAAGTCAAGTCCCCAGCCATCAGCCCCTCTCCGTGCTCGGTTCCCCGCACGGGCTCTGTTTCCTGCCCTCGCTCCATTGTGTGCTTGAGTGGTGGTTCATACCTTAAAGCTGTTATTTTCAAGTTTTAATAATATTTTGCAACGCATTTCCTGTTTCTCAGCTGACAGCCTTTCCAAAAGTGATCTTTGGCAGGTACTAATTTGGGTGATGACCACTTGATCTACATTTTTGGTGGGTAATTACTGAGTCAGAAGTGAGCAAATTTGATATCCCCTGACAGTCAGTAAGGCAGGCATTTTTACTGCCCGCTCATTAGAGATTCACTGGTAGTGAAAAGCCCTGAATTTTGTTACTCCTACCAGACATAACGAAAAATCTCTCTGTTAAGTAGCAGAAGTTACTAGTTATGTTTATTTTGTCACACTTCCATAGTCCAAAATACATTGGCACTTTGAATAATAACTTTTTTAAGGCTAGGTGATTTGGTATAGTGAAACTACCATGAGATCAAAATTCCTATGGCTTCTGAAGCTGGATACAGTCCTGTGTCCTATGACAAATCTCTTCCAGAGACATGTTGTTTTACAGTGATAAGTGAATCTCAGAAGATTTGGAGGTCTGATTTGGAAAAATGCTGATAAGTTTGCAAACTGATGCTGAGTTCCTACAAACTACTGGAGCCAGATTCATTGGTATGCTCTGGCAGCTTTGCTTCACTCTGGTGATATGAAGCAGCTGCAAATCCGGTTGTGCTGGCCAGTTAAGCGGGGTTTATGGCTGCCTTACATTGCCAGAATAGCCACAGCACACCAGTGAGTCTTGCCCTCTGAATTGCTTGTGTACGTGAAATCGGGCTGGATATCTCATGAGAAAAAGGGGCCATTCCGAGATTACCAGCACAGCTTGCTTCCTTGCATTACTTTGGCACTAGTCTCTGCTTCCCGTAAGACCCTATGCAAAAGCGAGCAAAAAGAAAACATAATGTGGGAAGAAATAGCCAGACTTCTTTTCAAATGTCAGAGAGATTCAGATTTATTTTGAGTTTTAGAAGAAATATGGGAAAGGGATATTTGCCAGATTCTTGGCCTCCCCATCTGGCTTCTATGAACTACCTTTTTATTCCCTCTTTCCTAATAAGTTTCCCCAAATCATGGAGATCAAGTCCCCACAGCAGCTCCCCTAAGAACCAGCTTAAGTAGGTTGAGAATCTAAATAAAACCTGATCTTTGTTTTTGAAGCAAGAAGCAGCTGGTATAGTGCCTAGTTTTTCCAGTTTGCTTCCAAAATATCTAAAGATATCCCAGTTACTTTGAATGTGACAATGTACCTGAACAGATACTTTTCCTGGAGCCCTCAAAAAAGCCTTCCCTGCCTCCATCATTTACATCTTATTCCTCAACATGAGCCCCTCTGTGTTTGTAGATCATCATTCACTTAGACTTTTTCCTGACCGCTCGTGCGCTCTGTCCATCCTTTTTGGTTGTCTCTTGGCACGCGTAGTCAGTCTGTCTCAGCTGTTCTTGTAGTATCATCACTTTGGTGACAGCATTGAGGATAGTGTCTTTGGTGTTTAGTATGTGGTTCTTCAGGTTTCTTTTGAGCAATATTGATTAAATACGTTTAGTCTCTTAATGTGGTTTAAATACGTAGGGTGTGTTGTGCAGTCCCTCTACAGAGAGGACAGAAAACCAGTCCCCAAGAATTCCATCAGAATTCATTAGGGTTTTGATGAATAGCAACTGCTAAGAAATTGTCTCCCAGGACTTGGAAATTAGTCAGTACCGAACAGTACAGATGTCAAATCACCTAAAGAGAATAAAACTGAAAAATAGTGGCCGAGAGAATTGTCTGTTACAGAAGTCTGGAGAAACGGTTTAAAAAGAAAAAGAGAAAGAAAAAGAAAATCCCTTCAAGAAGGGATTGGACATCCCAGTGATATAGCTTTACTTTCTTGTACTTGTAAAGTGCTTTCTGAGGGGGTGTGTGCATACAAAATTAGTGGGAAGAATATTGATTTTAGTCTGAATTTGATTTCAAGGTTTGGATTGATCTGGTCTACATTGACTTTGAAAGATATCCAACCATTTATTTCTAAGTGGCATTTAAAAAAATATTACCCTATATTAATCTAGTGAATAGTGGTGTAAGTGCCACAGTTTATGCTTATTATACTTATTGAACAGGTTCCAATATCTCATATAGAATAAATGGTGGAAATAAGAAAAAATTCTTCTGATTCTTCAAAACTGTATCAATCACTTCCTGCATCAAACATCATGTCGATAAGTGTGCTTTATCAGAGGAAACCGATGCACAAAAATCTGTATCATTGGCAATGTGATTATCTTTTTAATTGTGAAAACTATGTATGTACCCTTTGTTTTCTGATGGAAACAAATATCTAAATATCACCATGTGTGAAGAAGGGCAGAGACATCATTTGCAAAGCCCAATTCTAGCGGTCGTTACAACAAGCAGTGGTTACAGATACTTGAGCTAGTGGGATTGGGCACAGATAACTGCTTTGCAAAACCAGTCGGTGCTGATTTTAGAGTGAAGTTTATTGGATTGTTGTGAACCCACTTCAGGAACGGAAATGCTCTCTGGCATAGCTGTCCTGACCATGATTCAAATATACAGTGATCTTTGCTGATAGTTCTGTGTATTGTGTCAATAATATGAACATATTTTCCACGTTATGTGACATATGCAAATCAATAGCTTCAAGATAATTAGACTACCTATCTACAAAAGAGACGATAAAAGTTTGGTATTATATCCTCTAAAACTACTATGGCTCATACTACTGTAGCTTCCCAAATTTAAAATCCAGATCCAGATTTATGCCATCAAAGAGTTTAGCTGCAGTCTGGTCTATTTTTTGTTTTAGTCTGTTATTCTGAAGCTTTGAGGGTGTTTGGATGTGAGATTTTGCTTTGATTTTGTCCCCAAGACAGGAACCACTGCCTATTTGCATTTGGGATTTTGCTTTTGAACCTAAAATTGGATTTTGAACCCAAAATTCAAGATTAGATTTAAAACGCTGATGTTGCCAACCACATAAATAATTGCCAAATATAAAACTGATCCAGAATTAATTTTGGATTCTGGCCACTGTAGAATTCCACAGGTTCTTATATCTGCTTCAGGCTTCAGATAGATCAGGAAACTTCTGTTGATGCTACAGGCTTATTTATATGGTCTTTCATAGAAAAAAAAAGTATGAGAAATAAAAATATGTGTAAAAGGAAGAACAAAGGGAAAACGAAGTGTGGATCTGGGTGTACTTTGTGGACTAGAAGACTGTTCCCTCATTGATACTTGGGAGAGGCAAATCAGTCTGGGTGTAGTGAAAATTGTCCACCAGGAAAACCTCTGCTAAACACATCCTTTTTGCAGTTTGAAAGTTAGTGTTTTCTCACCGTATTTTTACATGCTTCAGCACCTCCTGGTTTAGATAAGGGAGAGGAATACTCAAGTAATATGGTACTTCTGACCCTGCCAGAATAACAAAATCCTGAAGACCTCACTCCTGAAAGGTTACCGGAAATGAACAAAATCTTTTTTGAGGTTCATTCAACTTGCATCATCATTTAAATCTAATTATCGCTAACAATAGTGAGTATAAGAACCTCATGTCTTTTTGTCATGTCTATAAATGTCTATACAATGCAAAGGGAGAAGGAATCCTTAAAATCTAAGGAAATATCAAGTATAACTCTTCTGCCTTTATTTGACATGATATTATTTCAGTTTGTTTACTAAACCAAAGAGATTAAAAGGTTTCTGAAACAATAGTTTCATATAACCTAGTCTCTCAAATTGTACTGTGAAATCCTATTTTTGTGTATTTAACCTCCCTACATTTATCTTTACTAGAATAACTCTAAAACAATTTCCAGAATTCTAGCCTAAAAACTATTAATTTCATTATGTTATCTTGTTATCTCCCCCCCACCCCCTGCCTTGTTCCCTTGTACAGTTATCCAGTGTTCAGGAAAGCATTTAAACACTCACTTGATTCCACCGAAGTCAATGAGACTCAAACATGTGCTTAAGTGCCTGCTGAATTAGGGCTCTGATTTGCATCATAAATACATCACCGTTGCTCTGGAGCAGTTGTAAGGCTCATCACTGGCAGCTTTTACTGCTGCTGTACCTCTTGCAAACTTTCCTGCTCTCACCTTCTGCTGCTGGCACAGGGCTGAAGGGGCAATCAGGCCAAAGGAGGTACCCTCTCGTCCCACCTGGAGCACATCCACGGCCATACCCTGGAGAGGTTTCTCCCTTCTGCTGGCCCACCCTCACAGGAGGGCAGAAACCACACCATACTGTGGCAGCTTTTTCCGTGTTTAAACAAGTTACAAGATTATTTGAAGGTAACAGCCAGGTTATGTAACCCATAAAAGTACCGATGATTTACAAATATTTAACAAGGAAAAAATTAATTATGCCGCTCCTGTCACAGTGAGGGCAGGCTTAGAAATGGTATAATCAATATGGGAATGTTAGCTGTAATGCAGTCTGTCAGCTTTTTAACCAACCAAAAAACTTCAGCAAGTCTATAAACATAATTGACCCTCTCTCTGCTGAATCCTGCTTGTGCCAGCAATATTTTTCTCTCATCTTGTTCCGTATTAGCAGTTGTCTGTCATGGGGTCTTGTAAAAACTCTATTAAAGAAACATCTATTCTGCAACTGGGAGAATTTGTCTCCAAGTTTGGGAGCTAGAAAGTACCTATTGAAAACAGTAAGAATTTTAGCCAGTTCCCAGAAAACTAAATTCTGGTTTGGACCTCAAGTGAATCTTGGGAGATTCGTGAGAACATGTCCTGTGCTGCTACGGCTAATGAAAAAACACACACAGTTAAGGTGAAGAATATGTTTAATGTTTTGCTAGACGAGGCTTAAGTTTCACCTTTGCACTATTGCTAGCTGCTAGCTGTTATTATTTTGGACATATATTTATATCTATATCTCTATATATTTACACATAGTATATATTCTATTTAGAGCTAATCATCTCTAAAGGGGAGCTGATTTTCTCCAAAAGAGTCTGTCTGCAGTAGCCTGGTGGTGTTTGGTATCATGGCTCCTGGATGCACAGAAGATGGAAGTTTGAACCCTTTCTGCCCAACAGAAACTACTGAAATCTGACTACACCACATAGGGCAGGAAATTGTTTTCTTATGAGGTGCATATGTTTTAAAAGAAGCAACATTGCCATGTATTTTACATGGGTTATTAAATAACTGTATAAATTTAATGATTCAGATGTTTTGCATTATAACCTGGCATCTCAGGAGGCATGAAAATAGCACAGTAGGAAAATGTCATTGCATACTTCATAGGCAGAGCTGTTAACAAATGGAAATCCTTTTATAACTGTACAAGAGATCCATCTTTAGTCCCCTGCCTGTCTCAACCTTCCACTGGTCTTCTGATGTGAATAAACTGTGACTAACATGTAATAGTAACAAGGCTGTTGGAACTGCCAGAAATCTTTACTTACTTGGG